>CM060966.1:1815000-2293538 GCA_030765045.1 Tenodera sinensis
CAAAATTATGTACAGTACATAGTATGTATTGTTTAGTAGACAATTAAAAAATATAAAAATCTTAATCACATAATTTCTTAACAAAGAATTGATCCAAACAGATGTGGTGTTTACACACAGTACGGTCATTATCTTTTACCTTTTCACTGTGTTTGTCATCACGTAGATAACATGACATTTAACCTTTCACTGTGTTTGTCATCACGTAGATAACATGACATTTAACCTTTCACTGTGTTTGCCATCACATTGATAACATGACATTTAACACTTTCACTGTGTTTTTCTCCAATTGAAAGGTTTATTTCTCCAATTGTAAAAAATTTTACAAGGATCGTCAAATTCTATGTACATACAATACAAGTATATTTACATAAATATGAGACTAGTTGAGAATATTGGGAAGTGCAATATACCATATTTTATCAATTTTTGTACTCTTCTACAGAGTAAAATGCCTTTTCTAATAGATAAGATTTAATATTCTTTAGTTTGATTTTTTCATTTGTTATCTGTTTAATTCTAGATGGTAGATGGTTGTACAGATCTTTGCTACTATTTTCTATGCACTTATTATTTAGACCACCTATAAGTCTATTTCTAAAATAATTTTCTTTTGTTCTAGTGTTATATTTATGGATTTTGCTGTTTTTGTTTTGATTATAACTTTTTAATGTGAGTTTAGTACATTCATATATATACAAAGAAGGCAACATTAGAATATTTAGTTTTTTAAACACATTTCTACATGAATCTCTTTTTTCTATTCCTGCAATTAAGCATACTGCTCTCTTTTGCAGCCTAAACAGCCTTAGAAGTAATGTTTTATGTGTTGTGCCCCATAATACCACTCCATAGTTTAGGTGCGAGTGAATGAAGGCATAGTATACTAGCTTGACACTTCTTTTATCTATTATTTGTGTTATTTGTTTTAGTACATATAAACCTGAATTAATCTTGCTTATGACTTTTTCAGCATGCATATTCCATTTCAAGTTACTGTCTATTATTAATCCTAGGAACATGACATTTAACCTTTCACTGTGTTTGCCATCACATAGATAATATGACATTTAACACTTTCACTGTGTTTGCCATCACATAGATAACATGACATTTAACCCTTTCACTGTGTTTGTCATCACATAGATAACATGACATTTAACACTTTCACTGTGTTTGTCATCACATAGATAACATGACATTTAACACTTTCACTGTGTTTGTCATCACATAGATAACATGACATTTAACACTTTCACTGTGTTTGTCATCACATAGATAACATGACATTTAACACTTTCACTGTGTTTGTCATCACATAGATAACATGACATTTAACACTTTCACTGTGTTTGTCATCACATAGATAACATGACATTTAACACTTTCACTGTGTTTGTCATCACATAGATAACATGACATTTAACCTTTCACTGTGTTTGCCATCACATAGATAATATGACATTTAACACTTTCACTGTGTTTGCCATCACATAGATAACATGACATTTAACCCTTTCACTGTGTTTGTCATCACATAGATAACATGACATTTAACACTTTCACTGTGTTTGTCATCACATAGATAACATGACATTTAACACTTTCACTGTGTTTGTCATCACATAGATAACATGACATTTAACACTTTCACTGTGTTTGTCATCATGTAGATAACATGACATTTAACACTTTCACTGTGTTTGTCATCACATAGATAACATGACATTTAACACTTTCACTGTGTTTGTCATCACATAGATAACATGACATTTAACACTTTCACTGTGTTTGTCATCACATAGATAACATGACATTTAACACTTTCACTGTGTTTGTCATCACATAGATAACATGACATTTAACCCTTTCACTGTGTTTGTCATCACATAGATAACATGACATTTAACACTTTCACTGTGTTTGTCATCACGTAGATAACATGACATTTAACACTTTCACTGTGTTTGTCATCACATAGATAACATGACATTTAACACTTTCACTGTGTTTGTCATCACATAGATAACATGACATTTAACACTTTCACTGTGTTTGTCATCACATAGATAACATGACATTTAACCCTTTCACTGTGTTTGTCATCACATAGATAACATGACATTTAACACTTTCACTGTGTTTGTCATCACATAGATAACATGACATTTAACACTTTCACTGTGTTTGTCATCACATAGATAACATGACATTTAACACTTTCACTGTGTTTGTCATCACATAGATAACATGACATTTAACACTTTCACTGTGTTTGTCATCACGTAGATAACATGACATTTAACACTTTCACTGTGTTTGTCATCACGTAGATAACATAGCATTTAACACTTTCACTGTGTTTGTCATCACATAGATAACATGACATTTAACACTTTCACTGTGTTTGTCATCACATAGATAACATGACATTTAACCCTTTCACTGTGTTTGTCATCACGTAGATAACATAGCATTTAACACTTTCACTGTGTTTGCCATCACATAGATAACATGACATTTAACACTTTCACTGTGTTTGCCATCACATAGATAACATAGCATTTAACACTTTCACTGTGTTTGCCATCACATAGATAACATGACATTTAACACTTTCACTGTGTTTGTCATCACATAGATAACATGACATTTAACACTTTCACTGTGTTTGTCATCACATAGATAACATGACATTTAACACTTTCACTGTGTTTGTCATCACGTAGATAACACGACATTTAACACTTTCACTGTGTTTGTCATCACATAGATAACATGACATTTAACCCTTTCACTGTGTTTGTCATCACATAGATAACATGACATTTAACACTTTCACTGTGTTTGTCATCACATAGATAACACGACATTTAACACTCTCACTGTGTTTGTCATCACATAGATAACACGACATTTAACCCTTTCACTGTGTTTGTCATCACATAGATAACACGACATTTAACACTTTCACTGTGTTTGTCATCACGTAGATAACATGACATTTGACACTTTCGCTGTGTTTGTTATCACATAGATAACATGACATTCAACACTTTCACTGTGTTTGTCATCACGTAGATAACATGACATTTAACACTTTCACTGTGTTTGTCATCACGTAGATAACATGACATTTGACACTTTCGCTGTGTTTGTCATCACATAGATAACATGACATTCAACACTTTCACTGTGTTTGTCATCACGTAGATAACATGACATTTAACACTTTCACTGTGTTTGTCATCACGTAGATAACATGACATTTGACACTTTCGCTGTGTTTGTCATCACATAGATAACATGACATTCAACACTTTCACTGTGTTTGTCATCACGTAGATAACATGACATTTAACACTTTCACTGTGTTTGTCATCACGTAGATAACATGACATTTGACACTTTCGCTGTGTTTGTCATCACATAGATAACATGACATTTAACACTTTCACTGTGTTTGTCATCACATAGATAACATGACATTCAACACTTTCACTGTGTTTGTCATCACGTAGATAACATGACATTTAACACTTTCACTGTGTTTGTCATCACGTAGATAACATGACATTTAACACTTTCACTGTGTTTGTCATCACGTAGATAACATGACATTTAACACTTTCACTGTGTTTGTCATCACATAGATAACATGACATTTAACACTCTCACTGTGTTTGTCATCACGTAGATAACATGACATTTAACACTTTCACTGTGTTTGTCATCACGTAGATAACATGACATTTAACACTTTCACTGTGTTTGTCATCACGTAGATAACATGACATTTAACACTTTCACTGTGTTTGTCATCACGTAGATAACATGACATTTAACACTTTCACTGTGTTTGTCATCACATAGATAACATGACATTCAACACTTTCACTGTGTTTGTCATCACGTAGATAACATGACATTTAACACTTTCACTGTGTTTGTCATCACATAGATAACATGACATTTAACACTCTCACTGTGTTTGTCATCACGTAGATAACATGACATTTAACACTTTCACTGTGTTTGTCATCACGTAGATAACATGACATTTAACACTTTCACTGTGTTTGTCATCACGTAGATAACATGACATTTAACACTTTCACTGTGTTTGTCATCACGTAGATAACATGACATTTAACACTTTCACTGTGTTTGTCATCACATAGATAACATGACATTCAACACTTTCACTGTGTTTGTCATCACGTAGATAACATGACATTTAACACTTTCACTGTGTTTGTCATCACGTAGATAACATGACATTTAACCCTTTCACTGTGTTTATCATCACATAGATAAAATGACATTTAACACTTTCACTGTGTTTATCATCACATAGATAACATGACATTTAACACTTTCACTGTGTTTATCATCACATAGATAACATGACATTTAACACTTTCACTGTGTTTATCATCACATAGATAACATGACATTTAACACTTTCACTGTGTTTGTCATCACGTAGATAACATGACATTTAACCCTTTCACTGTGTTTGTCATCACATAGATAACATGACATTTAACACTTTCACTATGTTTGTCATCACATAGATAACATGACATTTAACCCTTTTACTGTGTTTGTCATCACGTAGATAACATGACATTTAACACTTTCACTGTGTTTGTCATCACATAGATAACATGACATTTAACCCTTTCACTGTGTTTGTCATCACGTAGATAACATGACATTTAACACTTTCACTGTGTTTGTCATCACGTAGATAACATGACATTTGACACTTTCACTGTGTTTGTCATCACGTAGATAACATGACATTTAACACTTTCACTGTGTTTGTCATCACATAGATAACATGACATTTAACCCTTTCACTGTGTTTGTCATCACATAGATAACATGACATTTAACACTTTCACTGTGTTTGTCATCACATAGATAACATGACATTTAACACTTTCACTGTGTTTGTCATCACATAGATAACATGACATTTGACACTTTCACTGTGGTTGTCATCACATAGATAACATGACATTTAACACTTTCACTGTGTTTGTCATCACATAGATAACATGACATTTAACCCTTTCACTGTGTTTGTCAATCACATAGATAACATGACATTTAACACTTTCACTGTGTTTGTCATCACATAGATAACATGACATTTAACACTTTCACTGTGTTGGTCATCACATAGATAACATGACATTTAACCCTTTCACTGTGTCATCACATAGATAACATGACATTTAACCCTTTCACTGTTGACATATCTTCTGCTATCTTGTTACTTTTTTTCTAAACCAGTCGGGACAGCCCACAAAGGGCGAAGGCCTACCGCCCAGCCGCTGCGTCTCCCACCTCTGCCCACTACAGGCATCTTTGGTGAAGTGCAGTACTGGAGGTGGTACGTGGTCAGTGCCCCGTGCCCTCCTGGCCAGTAATGCTGTCTTGTCGACCTGGAGCTGCTACTTCTCAAGTAGCTCCTCAATTGGTCCTCTTGGGACCTAACAAGGCTGAGTGCACTCCATGCTAGATCTCCCAGAGGGTATAAAATCCCCATGCTAGTACCTGGGATTGAACCTGGGTCCTCTTCGCCAGAGACTAATGCACTACCAAGTGTGCTACACCTCAGTCTGCTTTCGTGTTATACTAACCTAAATAAATTTAGTTCAGGTATTTACAGCTGTTTTTCTATTGCAAAAATATAAATTTAAAATACTAAATTTTTGCAGTTAAACTAGTTTTTTTCTTTTTTTGAGAAAGAAAGCATAATTCATGCAACTGCGCTCAAATGCAACCCTTCAGCTTCCAAGCATGCCATTATACCAATAATTTTTTTGGGTTCCTCCCCTTCCTTTACCATAGGCACATTTGAAGTTTGGCCATGAATGAATGGCTAGCACATTGCATACTTCCTTAACCATCACAGCTATGTGAATCGCTTTGGCCAAGGTGCCTCGGAAAGGGATATAAAAACTGGTTTAGGAATTAAGAGGATGAACGGCATATGTAGCAGAATATCTGAACAGTGAAAGGGTTAATAGTTGAGCTGGACTGACACTCGAAGTACGCCCTGCTGGGGCGCAGCAGCTCCCAATTCAGCAGCTATTTGTTTCACTGTGTCTACTTTATCAGTTCAATTAATAGCATCCAACTTTCAATCCATTGAAACCTCAGCGTTCCTTCACTTTAAACTTGCACACTGAATCACACTCCCAAACACTTTGGTAAGAGACAGAAATAATCCAGTTGAAACACACATGATAAACTCAATGACACTTAGTGCCGTTTGAACACAGGGATTGAGGGAGCTGTAGTGATCAAGGTCAACGCTTTTCTCCCAGCACTGGTGACACATACTGCTTCAGCACCGTGTGGCACTACTAAATGTTTCTTAAACTCAACAGCTAGCATTTTATTGTACAGTACGTATTACCATAATTATTGTATAATTTATGCAGAAACCATACATTGAGTCAAACTAAAAGATGAATTAATTAAAGAAAATTGAAGCTATTAACAGTGAAGCAACAAGATTCTGAAGTAAGAACAAATTAGAAACTAAAAACTTCACTCATCTTAGTAATATTGCAAGTTCTTGGAGCAAAGCTGACTAAAGTTTCGAGTTGACTCCAACTCATTCTCAAAGCTATACAAACAAATTTGATAAGATAAGTGAAGTTTTTAGTTTCTAATTTGTTCTTTAGTAAAAAGTGAATATTTGGTGCACATGCGTATAGTTACCTTCTTGTTATTATCTAATGTGAACATTAAATTTAAAAGATCTACAAATGTGATGCAAATAAACAAGAGCTGGATAAATGAGGTTTTACTGCATATGTAAGCAACTGCATCTGATGGACAGTTACGTATGTTTGTCTTCTCTTACATCACCACCTCTCAAAATGTCATCATATGTTTTATCTAACATCCATTCAGTGGTTGTGCAAAACAGTAAGAAGTGTTTGAGATAGTGAAGTGCAATAGTTATTAAAATCAGAGCAAAGTGAGCTGCCCTTGTAAACATTTTTTTCTCCACTTACAAGTCATTAAACAAAGACTAGTTTCTGGGAAACTTCTTCCCTCTTCAGTTTGGTGGTTGACTGATGCTGCAACAAGTGTCGTGCTGCCATTTTTTCTTCTTGTCAGTTGGATGATGTCATCAATGGCACATATTTCAAAATTCAAACTAGTTCGTCATGAATTTTGAAATCCCTGCAGTTGATGAAGAGTGCAACACTTGCTGGCTAACTTGACCACATTGACTTGCTGATACAGCCATAGGAACTTTCCACAACATGCAAGTGTTTACATTGGGATTGTCTGGTGCTGTGTGAAGCGTAACATTGACTACATGCCTCTTAGCACACCTGTTCGCTCTATAGTTAACCAAAGGCTCTGCTTTAAAGTTGAAGTTAATCTTGCTTTGGAAATTGCACAATAATTTGAACTCATTTTGGTATTGGCAGCTCAGAATTCAGCATTTAGGAAATGTGTAGCTTAAGGTTTGAAATCCGAACTTAAATCCTGATTTATTTGCAGGGTTTTCTTGTTAGTGACGCTTCAGCTTGTAAGTTGATGTTTAATTTTGTTTAGAATTTTTCATTTTACAGAGTTTTTTGTAGTACACATTTTATAAATATTTTTACTGTTTTACATGTCAACTTTTACTATTAATATGCTTAAGTAATTATTGCACCTATTAAAGCTTGGCTTAGCACTTTTTGTTTTGTTTTATTTTTGTCTTGGTTTCCCAGATTATGACCTTAACATTTAGAATTAAGTCACACATATTTTCATAAACAAAATGTTATAGATTCCTTTCCATAATCATAAATTAAATTTTCATAAAACAAACAAAAAAAATGAGTAGTCGGAAGCCTTCATGGCCGGAGTTAGAATTAAGGCTATAGATTTCTTCTGGGCTTAAAAGCCGTGGTCTGCTGGAGTTTAGAGGTCCAGACGTTTCGTTCACACCTGTGGTGGACATCATTGGTGGCATGGTCTGAGTCTGAGTGGACAAAACATCTGAACCTCAAAACTCCAACAGACCACGGCTTTTAAGCCCAGAAGAAATCTCTAGCCTTAAAACAAAAGGAATGTTCATAGTAACCATGAACAGAAACCAGAGCAATGGCAAAGTTAAAATGCATACTTTGTAATGTGAGTGTTCATAGTTAACAGGGAACTTCCTTGAGAACGCTAAAGAGTTGGTTAAATTTGAACTTTCTCTCTCTAATGTTCCACTTATATCCCACCTTTAACTCCGGCCTCTCCTGTGGAACATATTGCTACTCGTTCAACAGCAGGCTTTCATTCTTTAAATTCACATACGCATTCATACTCTCATTCACGCCTCTGGACTCTGGGGAGGAGGGGGAATAATCCTGGCTGGGAATTGAACCCAGGACTCCTTGCACAGTAAGCAGGAGCTACAGGGCCAGTTTTTCCCCTTCTTGTTGCTGGGCATGGCATATTAGATCCATACTGTGGATATTATACTCTTCACTGTGGCCGTGACATGACATTGCAGCAAATATATGTCCTAATTCCCTCATTCGCTGAGTGGTTCTTCATGTAGAAGTGGCTCAAAACAGTTGTAACAAACAACTTTAATGTATGCTGTTAGATAACTGGAGCAATTGCAAACAATATTCTACCTGCATTTGCTTTATCTAGTTTGAATGTTCACCGAGCCGCATTATTAAATTAGCTGAATTGAAAGCAGGTGAAAAAATGTCATTGGCCACTTCACTGTGATCTCTGAAACCATTGTCTTGCTTGAGAGATGTAAAATTGCGATTTGGTTATGGTTGTAAAGCATAACTGACTCTGAAACTATCAGGAAGTAATTGGCATCATGCACCTGGTGCATAGGGGATTTCTAAATTATGAATTCAACATTTTACAAGATTGACAGTGTCATAAATGTTATATTGAAGGAACTCTTTCAGATTGACAGTTTGTCATGAGCAATGTAATTTAGTATTATAACAGTTGTTCCTTATGTAATATTGCATGTTATAGCTCATGAAATCAGATTGTTGCAATTAAAGAATACAATGAAGCTATAACATTGGATTAATGCACCATTGTACACTTTGGAAATGTGCTTGGTAATTTGTTGATGTTATAATGAACATACACACATGGCCAGCTTTTGTATAATCTGATCAGCTCATGTACAAAGTCCCTTCTCGAGGTAGCCACTTTTGTTTACTTTTTGCCCCCATCCATGTTGCATTGCAAATGCATTTCTTCGGCCAAAGCCATCAAATCATTGTCAAATCTTTGACCATTAAGTACATGTCATTTTTTTTTTCAGGACTTTCAAAGATTTTAATACTGTTGGAAGCAATTTAACAAGAAAAGTTGACAACTCTTGGAAAAGCTTCTGAAGCATTAAATTTGACCAGGAAGCTTAATAGGGCAGGATATTTGCAATATATTTATTAAGGCCACCGTGAAGAGTAGTCTTGACCCCACATTAACTTCATCTAAATGTTAAAAGGTGTGGTTATAAGGACGATTACCGTCAGCTAACAAAGTGACTTATTCCATTTGTTAAGGTAGACATGTTGCTGTAGTTGTTGTTTTTTCAGTTGATTGCTGAGTTTTTGAAATGTTCTGTTTAGGGTATACTTGCAGCATGCTCACTATCACCACTCCATAGCCCACTCTCCTCATCCTCATTTGGCTTACTCCTCATATAACCCTGTGTCGAGGCAAGATAGTGAACTACAGTCCCTCAGCTCCGATGCTCGCACCGAGTCCGACAACATGTCTCTTACTGACAGCTCCTTGTAAGTATGCACTTACAATACTACTCATTATCAACTCAGGCTGGTTTCACCAACAGTTTATACTTTGAGTCTTCATTTGTGTGTTTTATCTACATAGGCTATACTGCCACATTTCTCAAATATATCAAATGAAAAGCAAGAGTGCTTCATGGCAATGGACATTGTGGATGCTGAATGAAAAAAATTATTAGTGTTTCATATTTTCATTTACTTATTTCCTTTAAACTTAAAAGTTATCACTCCCTTATTTTAATATATATTCAGTGATACTTGGAAAATAAATTTGCAGTAGTATATTAAACAGTCTTGATTGTCAGGGAAAGTGTGTCAATAAAGTGATGAATTTAATGTGAGCAGTGAAGAAGCTTCTAGAAGTATGTGGTTATCTATTGATAGTGCTTTGTTGATGTGATGGAATGCAAACAACTGCCAACAAAAGGCGGTGTACTACAATGCACAGGACCATGTGTGACTTGCATGGTTGTTGAAGTTAGAGGTACAGTAACAACTACCAACAAGAGGCAGTGTCGAAGCTGCAATACACAACACCATGTGTGACTTGCATGGTTGTTGAAGTTAGAGGTACAGTAACAACTACCAACAAGAGGCAGTGTCGAAGCTGCAATACACAACACCATGTGTGTCTTGCATGGTTGTTGAAGTTAGAGGTACAGTAACAACTGTCAACAAGAGGCAGTGTCGAAGCTTAAATACACAACACCATGTGTGACTTGCATGGTTGTTGAAGTTAGAGGTACAGTAACAACTACCAACAAGAGACAGTGTCGAAGCTGCAATGTACAACACCATGTGTGTCTTGCATGGTTGTTGAAGTTAGAGGTACAGTAACAACTACCAACAAGAGACAGTGTCGAAGCTGCAATACACAACACCATGTGTGTCTTGCATGGTTGTTGAAGTTAGAGGTACAGTAACAACTACCAACAAGAGACAGTGTCGAAGCTGCAATGTACAACACCATGTGTGTCTTGCATGGTTGTTGAAGTTAGAGGTACAGTAACAACTACCAACAAGAGACAGTGTCGAAGCTGCAATGTACAACACCATGTGTGACTTGCATGGTTGTTGAAGTTAGAGGTACAGTAACAACTACCAACAAGAGACAGTGTCGAAGCTGCAATGTACAACACCATGTGTGTCTTGCATGGTTGTTGAAGTTAGAGGTACAGTAACAACTACCAACAAGAGACAGTGTCGAAGCTGCAATACACAACACCATGTGTGTCTTGCATGGTTGTTGAAGTTAGAGGTACAGTAACAACTACCAACAAGAGACAGTGTCGAAGCTGCAATGTACAACACCATGTGTGTCTTGCATGGTTGTTGAAGTTAGATTTACAGTAACAACTACCAACAAGAGACAGTGTCGAAGCTGCAATGTACAACACCATGTGTGACTTGCATGGTTGTTGAAGTTAGAGGTACAGTAACAACTACCAACAAGAGACAGTGTCGAAGCTGCAATGTACAACACCATGTGTGTCTTGCATGGTTGTTGAAGTTAGAGGTACAGTAACAACTACCAACAAGAGACAGTGTCGAAGCTGCAATGTACAACACCATGTGTGTCTTGCATGGTTGTTGAAGTTAGAGGTACAGTAACAACTACCAACAATAGACAGTGTCGAAGCTGCAATGTACAACACCATGTGTGACTTGCATGGTTGTTGAAGTTAGAGGTACAGTAACAACTACCAACAATAGACAGTGTCGAAGCTGCAATGTACAACACCATGTGTGACTTGCATGGTTGTTGAAGTTAGAGGTACAGTAACAACTACCAACAATAGACAGTGTCGAAGCTGCAATGTACAACACCATGTGTGACTTGCATGGTTGTTGAAGTTAGAGGTACAGTAACAACTGTCAACAAGAGACAGTGTCGAAGCTGCAATGTACAACACCATGTGCGACTTGCATGGTTGTTGAAGTTAGAGGTACAGTAACAACTACCAACAAGAGACAGTGTCGAAGCTGCAATGTACAACACCATGTGTGTCTTGCATGGTTGTTGAAGTTAGAGGTACAGTAACAACTACCAACAATAGACAGTGTCGAAGCTGCAATGTACAACACCATGTGTGACTTGCATGGTTGTTGAAGTTAGAGGTACAGTAACAACTGTCAACAAGAGACAGTGTCGAAGCTGCAATGTACAACACCATGTGTGACTTGCATGGTTGTTGAAGTTAGAGGTACAGTAACAACTGTCAACAAGAGACAGTGTCGAAGCTGCAATACACAACACCATGTGTGTCTTGCATGGTTGTTGAAGTTAGAGGTACAGTAACAACTGTCAACAAGAGACAGTGTCGAAGCTGCAATACACAACACCATGTGTGACTTGCATGGTTGTTGAAGTTAGAGGTACAGTAACAACTACCAACAAGAGACAGTGTCGAAGCTGCAATGTACAACACCATGTGTGACTTGCATGGTTGTTGAAGTTAGAGGTACAGTAACAACTGTCAACAAGAGACAGTGTCGAAGCTGCAATACACAACACCATGTGTGACTTGCATGGTTGTTGAAGTTAGAGGTACAGTAACAACTGTCAACAAGAGACAGTGTCAAAGCTGCAATGTACAACACCATGTGTGACTTGCATGGTTGTTGAAGTTAGAGGTACAGTAACAACTGTCAACAAGAGACAGTGTCGAACCTGCAATACACAACACCATGTGTGTCTTGCACGGTTGTTGAAGTTAGAGGTACAGTAACAACTACCAACAAGAGACAGTGTCGAAGCTGCAATACACAACACCATGTGTGACTTGCATGGTTGTTGAAGTTAGAGGTACAGTAACAACTGTCAACAAGAGACAGTGTCGAAGCTGCAATACACAACACCATGTGTGTCTTGCATGGTTGTTGAAGTTAGAGGTACAGTAACAACTACCAACAAGAGACAGTGTCGAAGCTGCAATACACAACACCATGTGTGTCTTGCATGGTTGTTGAAGTTAGAGGTACAGTAACAACTGTCAACAAGAGACAGTGTCGAAGCTGCAATACACAACACCATGTGTGTCTTGCATGGTTGTTGAAGTTAGAGGTACAGTAACAACTACCAACAAGAGGCAGTGTCGAAGCTGCAATACACAACCGCATGTGTGACTTGCATGGTTGTTGAAGTTAGAGGTACAGTAACAACTGTCAACAAGAGACAGTGTCGAAGCTGCAATACACAACACCATGTGTGACTTGCATGGTTGTTGAAGTTAGAGGTACAGTAACAACTACCAACAAGAGACAGTGTCGAAGCTGCAATGTACAACACCATGTGTGACTTGCATGGTTGTTGAAGTTAGAGGTACAGTAACAACTGTCAACAAGAGACAGTGTCGAAGCTGCAATACACAACACCATGTGTGACTTGCATGGTTGTTGAAGTTAGAGGTACAGTAACAACTGTCAACAAGAGACAGTGTCGAAGCTGCAATGTACAACACCATGTGTGACTTGCATGTTTGTTGAAGTTAGAGGTACAGTAACAACTGTCAACAAGAGACAGTGTCGAACCTGCAATACACAACACCATGTGTGTCTTGCACGGTTGTTGAAGTTAGAGGTACAGTAACAACTACCAACAAGAGACAGTGTCGAAGCTGCAATACACAACACCATGTGTGACTTGCATGGTTGTTGAAGTTAGAGGTACAGTAACAACTGTCAACAAGAGACAGTGTCGAAGCTGCAATACACAACACCATGTGTGTCTTGCATGGTTGTTGAAGTTAGAGGTACAGTAACAACTACCAACAAGAGACAGTGTCGAAGCTGCAATACACAACACCATGTGTGTCTTGCATGGTTGTTGAAGTTAGAGGTACAGTAACAACTGTCAACAAGAGACAGTGTCGAAGCTGCAATACACAACACCATGTGTGTCTTGCATGGTTGTTGAAGTTAGAGGTACAGTAACAACTACCAACAAGAGGCAGTGTCGAAGCTGCAATACACAACCGCATGTGTGACTTGCATGGTTGTTGAAGTTAGAGGTACAGTAACAACTGTCAACAAGAGACAGTGTCGAAGCTGCAATACACAACACCATGTGTGTCTTGCATGGTTGTTGAAGTTAGAGGTACAGTAACAACTGTCAACAAGAGACAGTGTCGAAGCTGCAATACACAACACCATGTGTGTCTTGCATGGTTGTTGAAGTTAGAGGTACAGTAACAACTGTCAACAAGAGACAGTGTCGAAGCTGCAATACACAACACCATGTGTGTCTTGCATGGTTGTTGAAGTTAGAGGTACAGTAACAACTGTCAACAAGAGACAGTGTCGAAGCTGCAATGTACAACACCATGTGTGTCTTGCATGGTTGTTGAAGTTAGAGGTACAGTAACAACTGTCAACAAGAGACAGTGTCGAAGCTGCAATACACAACACCATGTGTGACTTGCATGGTTGTTGAAGTTAGAGGTACAGTAACAACTGTCAACAAGAGGCAGTGTCGAAGCTGCAATACACAACACCATGTGTGACTTGCATGGTTGTTGAAGTTAGAGGTACAGTAACAACTACCAACAAGAGACAGTGTCGAAGCTGCAATACACAACACCATGTGTGACTTGCATGGTTGTTGAAGTTAGAGGTACAGTAACAACTACCAACAAGAGACAGTGTCGAAGCTGCAATACACAACACCATGTGTGACTTGCATTGTTGTTGAAGTTAGAGGTACAGTAACAACTACCAACAAGAGACAGTGTCGAAGCTGCAATGTACAACACCATGTGTGACTTGCATGGTTGTTGAAGTTAGAGGTACAGTAACAACTACCAACAAGAGACAGTGTTGAAGCTGCAATACACAACACCATGTGTGACTTGCATGGTTGTTGAAGTTAGAGGTACAGTAACAACTGTCAACAAGAGACAGTGTCGAAGCTGCAATACACAACACCATGTGTGACTTGCATGGTTGTTGAAGTTAGAGGTACAGTAACAACTACCAACAAGAGACAGTGTTGAAGCTGCAATACACAACACCATGTGTGACTTGCATGGTTGTTGAAGTTAGAGGTACAGTAACAACTGTCAACAAGAGACAGTGTCGAAGCTGCAATGTACAACACCATGTGTGACTTGCATGGTTGTTGAAGTTAGAGGTACAGTAACAACTACCAACAAGAGACAGTGTTGAAGCTGCAATACACAACACCATGTGTGACTTGCATGGTTGTTGAAGTTAGAGGTACAGTAACAACTGTCAACAAGAGACAGTGTCGAAGCTGCAATACACAACACCATGTGTGTCTTGCATGGTTGTTGAAGTTAGAGGTACAGTAACAACTACCAACAAGAGACAGTGTCGAAGCTGCAATACACAACACCATGTGTGTCTTGCATGGTTGTTGAAGTTAGAGGTACAGTAACAACTGTCAACAAAAGTGACAGTGTCGAAGCTGCAATGTACAACACCATGTGTGTCTTGCATGGTTGTTGAAGTTAGAGGTACAGTAACAACTGTCAACAAGAGACAGTGTCGAAGCTGCAATACACAACACCATGTGTGTTTTGCATGGTTGTTGAAGTTAGAGGTACAGTAACAACTGTCAACAAGAGACAGTGTCGAAGCTGCAATGTACAACACCATGTGTGTCTTGCATGGTTGTTGAAGTTAGAGGTACAGTAACAACTACCAACAAGAGGCAGTGTCGAAGCTGCAATACACAACACCATGTGTGACTTGCATGGTTGTTGAAGTTAGAGGTACAGTAACAACTACCAACAAGAGACAGTGTCGAAGCTGCAATGTACAACACCATGTGTGTCTTGCATGGTTGTTGAAGTTAGAGGTACAGTAACAACTACCAACAAGAGACAGTGTCGAAGCTGCAATGTACAACACCATGTGTGTCTTGCATGGTTGTTGAAGTTAGAGGTACAGTAACAACTACCAACAAGAGACAGTGTCGAAGCTGCAATGTACAACACCATGTGTGACGTGCATGGTTGTTGAAGTTAGAGGTACAGTAACAACTACCAACAAGAGGCAGTGTCGAAGCTGCAATACACAACCGCATGTGTGACTTGCATGGTTGTTGAAGTTAGAGGTACAGTAACAACTGTCAACAAGAGGCAGTGTCAAAGCTGCAAGACACAACACCATGTGTGACCTGCATGGTTGTTGAAGTTAGAGGTACAGTAACAACTGTCAACAAGAGACAGTGTCGAAGCTGCAATACACAACACCATGTGTGTCTTGCATGGTTGTTGAAGTTAGAGGTACAGTAACAACTACCAACAAGAGGCAGTGACGAAGCTGCAATACACAACACCATGTGTGACTTGCATGGTTGTTGAAGTTAGAGGTACAGTAACAACTACCAACAAGAGACAGTGTCGAAGCTGCAATACACAACACCATGTGTGACTTGCATGGTTGTTGAAGTTAGAGGTACAGTAACAACTACCAACAAGAGACAGTGTCGAAGCTGCAATACACAACACCATGTGTGACTTGCATGGTTGTTGAAGTTAGAGGTACAGTAACAACTGTCAACAAGAGACAGTGTCGAAGCTGCAATACACAACACCATGTGTGACTTGCATGGTTGTTGAAGTTAGAGGTACAGTAACAACTACCAACAAGAGGCAGTGTCGAAGCTGCAATACACAACCGCATGTGTGACTTGCATGGTTGTTGAAGTTAGAGGTACAGTAACAACTGTCAACAAGAGGCAGTGTCAAAGCTGCAAGACACAACACCATGTGTGACCTGCATGGTTGTTGAAGTTAGAGGTACAGTAACAACTGTCAACAAGAGACAGTGTCGAAGCTGCAATACACAACACCATGTGTGACTTGCATGGTTGTTGAAGTTAGAGGTACAGTAACAACTACCAACAAGAGGCAGTGACGAAGCTGCAATACACAACACCATGTGTGACTTGCATGGTTGTTGAAGTTAGAGGTACAGTAACAACTACCAACAAGAGACAGTGTCGAAGCTGCAATACACAACACCATGTGTGTCTTGCATGGTTGTTGAAGTTAGAGGTACAGTAACAACTGTCAACAAAAGTGACAGTGTCGAAGCTGCAATGTACAACACCATGTGTGTCTTGCATGGTTGTTGAAGTTAGAGGTACAGTAACAACTGTCAACAAGAGACAGTGTCGAAGCTGCAATGTACAACACCATGTGTGACTTGCACGGTTGTTGAAGTTAGAGGTACAGTAACAACTGTCAACAAGAGACAGTGTCCAAGCTGCAATGTACAACACCATGTGTGTCTTGCATGGTTGTTGAAGTTAGAGGTACAGTAACAACTGTCAACAAGAGACAGTGTCAAAGCTGCAATACACAACACCATGTGTGTCTTGCATGGTTGTTAAAGTTAGAGGTACAGTAACAACTGAGAAACTATTGTTCCACCTTTGGAAGGGAGAACCACAACTAGAACAATCAAGTCAGTGATTGACCTGATGTATGAACATGGTTTCACCATGCAAAAAGGCATTAATTATTGAAGTAGTTATTAAAAATGAAAAGACCAGGGTAGAGTGGGGAGAATTGAAGTGCAGTACAAGTGTTTCTCCAGGTGCAGTTGATGCCAATTGTCCTCCATGGCCAAGGAGTAACATGCCAGCCACTTCCTTGACGGTCATTTGTTGTACATTTTTGGCACATGAGAGAAGCTCATGCCTTGTAAAGAGGGCTCTGAGCAAAATGAAAGAATGGGACACTGAGAACCACAGCAGTTAAACACTGTCCATAAATAACAGCTCAGTTTACTTTATTTTCCAAAATTTGTCAATCCAAAGAGTGTTAAAATGGTATGAAACTGGTGCTAAAGTACCTACACTGAAATGAGAATGTCCTGGTCACTTTGCACCTCTTCAACAGCTTGGTTTGTGACAGTCATTTTCCAAATCTTAACTTTAGTTAAATGCCGTAATTTGGCAAACAAGGTTTAAAGCAATGTTGGTGAAACTGGCCCGTATTTATGGCTTTGTCCATCTCTCCATCCAATTTGTCAACTTTGAGTTTAAGATTTATGTTTGAAATCTGTACAAAGTAAAGTATGCTTTAAAATAAAAATAAATGCATAAGTAAAAGAAAGACAAACTGTTTCTAGTATAACAGTTGGAATAGGTAGCAAAGTAAATAAAAGGTCACCTGAAAATATATTTAAATGGGTATTCTTAATTTTGTTATTTAAAGCATTTTACTGAAAGATACAACAAATGTTTTCTTTACTTTGCAAGTGTGTTTGTTTTATGTCTAAATCATTGTTAGACTTATAACCAAATTAAAAGTTTGGATACATGATGAAATATGAGATAAATAGGGCTTGGTGGCTCAATATCTACAAAGTGATTAAAAATATACTAAAAGGGACCAAATAACTGGAATAAAGAACATTAAAGTGTGATGCAAATGAATGTATTAATATTTTTAATAAGTTTAGTTGGTATTTAAATAATGAATACAATGCTTGACATTAGGCATAAACCTCAGACATGGTTGAAAGGGCATATGTCTAATTTTCCTCCAAATGGTGTTATTTAAGGACTTTCTCTACTGCATACAGAAAGTATTGCATTCCACTCAATATATACCTACCAACATTTTGAGGTCCCTCAATACAAAAAGGTGAGTGTATGTGAACAACAGTAGAGTACCAAACTTGGTAAGTTTCAAGAAACACGCTCATCCCTTCACATGGAAGAATTTTCAAATATTTATTATTTTCATAAAAATAACTCTGATGATTTTCATTAATATAAATAAAATAACTCTTTTTGTATATGTGATTCTTCTGGAAATTGCTTCTTATTAAAACATACAAAAGGTACCATTAAAAGTAGATGTCATAACCGGGTTTGAACTACAGATCTTTGACTTGACAAGCAGCTGCTGTAACCGTGAGCTACCATGCATACAAAACTGCAAGAACTTGCCACAAATGCAAAGATAAGTGAAGCTTACGTCTCTTAAGGGATTTGTGGAATTGTATTGCTTCAGCTTTTCATTATATACATTCTATTTATTTTGTAAATATCTTTACTATGTTAGTCAAAATTGTTACTGGCATTTTTGAGAGTAAATAAAACATTTTGAAAAGTTATCATGCAAGGAGTAATTTAGATTGGGGTCTAAATCAAAGTCTTGACATTGTATCCTTGAAAGATTAATAATCCCTAGGGCATCTCCTCTATTGCAAAGGTTATCCTCATTTGCCCAGTTGCAGATAAGGCCACAGAGAAGTGCAGGTTGGGGGTGGCAGGGGTCAGTACGCCATAAGGCGACTATTTGACCTTTAAGGTGGTGCGGTTTTTAAAATGATTATTAAAAATAAGTTCCTGATACACCCAAACAAGAACTAGAAATTTATACACTTTTAACAAACATTTATATGAACGATTTTCTATTGGGGTCTAATATTCTGTCTCATATGCCCCTTGTTTTGTTTTTCAAGCTGTCACCTATCTTTACAAACTTGAAACACAATACAATACTTCTCCCTACTCCTTTGATTCAATCACTTTGTACAATATATATTTTTTTCTTTTCTTTACAGTCTTCTTCACTGTTTGTCTTTGTCTTTTGTTTTGGCATGATACAGCATGTCTTTATAAATTTCACATATTCAATTACTACACAATACATTCAGTTATTATACAATACATATTCAGTTATTGTACAACACATTTAGTTATTACACAACATGTCCAATTATTATACAATACATATTCAGATATTGTACAATATATCCAGCTATCATACCACATATGTTCTGTTATTATGCAATACATATTCAGTTATTACACAATACATATTCAGTTTTTGTACAACACATTTAGTTATTACACAACATATCCAGTTATTATACAATATATCCAGTTATCATACAATACATATTCAGTTATTGTACAATACATCCAGTTATCATACAATACATATTCAGTTATTACACAACATATCCAGTTATCATACAATACATATTCAGTTTTTGTACAACACATTTAGTTATTACACAACATATCCAGTTATTATACAATACATCCAGTTATCATATAATACATATTCAGTTATTACACAACATATCCAGTTATCATACAATACATATTCAGTTATTGTACAACACATATTCAGTTCTTATACAACACATACTCAGTTATTGTCCATTTGACATTAACACAAATGTAATTTAAGTGTATCATGGTTTATTATGTGGTTTTTGACTTGTATTCATTGCTATGAGGAGAGAAAAACAGGATACAAATTTTGAGCTAATGATTATGATCATGTTTATGGCAATATTTTATTCAGTTCTTTGCCTTCTTTGTCTTATAAGCTTATGTATAGGCAGGTTGTTGAGTCGGTTCTTAAACTCTGATGTTACTAATGGTACCATTTTTCTTAATTGGGTTATTATTTATTGTTGTTTGGTTCAACATTTCTTCGAGCTTAGCATTGGCTATATCCATCTTAATTCATGGGCATTGTTTTTCTGATTATGGTTTTCCTTACTCCACTAATTGTCACTTCTTTGTCTCTTATTTCTATAAGAGAAAACTTCTATACTTATAATTATTCTGTAATTGTATTATTTTTCTTCTCCATTTACCCTCGACATCTTTGTGTCGAAATATTATATCTTTGTCATCATAATTGATTCCTTTTTATTTTTGTCCCTGACATCCTTATGTCAAAAACATATTATCTTCCGTCGCTATAGTTCATTTCTTTAATGACAATCAGTGTCCTCATCTGTCTTTGTTGACAATGCTCTTTGTGGTCGATATAGCCAATGACTATGTTGGTTTTCTTCCTTGTTGTAATTCCTAATCTGAACATAATTTTCTATAAGTAACCCATTAAAAATTGTTATTTTCCATCATCTCTACTATTCCTGCCTTACACATTTGTTGGCAAAGACTATTTGGTCCTTTCTTTGTATGGCTTTAATTTATTTTTATGGTATCTTCCTACCAACTTGCCATTTGTATTCTGTAGCTCATACGTGTGGTCACCCAGCTGTTTTGTTATGACCAGTGGTCCCATCTTTCTCTCTGCGTAGCCATCATGGTGTCGATGTCAATTGTAAGTTGCTGAGATTTTGTTGTTTGTCATCCAGCCAGTTGGGATGAACTTAGTTGTTGTAATTTCCCTGAGTGTTGGTGGTGGTTGTTGTTTCTGTATTCTGTGCAGCATCTGCCCTATCCGGCACATTTTCATTCTGTTCCTGTTGTCTTACGTTGTCGGTGTTCCATTGGTTTCTGCCCCTTTGGCATGAACCTCTGTTGTATGATGGTCTTTGGTTGTCTAAGTATTCCCTACAGAATCGTATGTGATTCACTTGATGGGTACGGTCTCCTGGTCTTCCACGATCATATGTATATGTTCTGTATCTCGATTCACCACTCGGTATTGTGTCGTGGTACCGCTGCCTTGTGTTCTCCATCCTCTCGCCATGATTATGTGGTTGTGGGAAATGGTGTGCCCCTCTCCCCCTTTCATGGGTGCTCCTAGTATTTCTATGTTCTCCGTCACTCTGGTTGTTCGTAGCCGTTCTCCGGTTTAAGATGGGTGAGTTTGGGTGACCGTTCCTATGTCTATGCTCATTAGGCCGACCATTTTGTGTTTCGAAGGCTGTCAGCAATTCTATCATATCTGCAAAATCTACTGGCCTCGCAACAATTAATCCTGTTCTCACTGTGTCTGGGAAATGTCTTGTTATGTTGGTAATTAGTTCTGCTTCCGACAAGTTGGGGTCTAATAGCTTTCCTTTGTTGGCTACTTTCATAAAATAATCGACTAGCGACAACCCTTTGGTTGGATCGTATCTACCTGTCGCTAGCTCTACCCTAGTTTGGTTTTGTTTAGCTGGGCCCCAATACCTTGATAGGAATAAATTTCTGAATGAGCTATACGACTCATGACCAGCTAGTGTTAACCTGAGCCATTCTAATGCCTTGTTTTTTAAGCTTTTCTTAACTATCATCATCCTAAGCTCGTTTGGTATCCTTTTCACTTTAAAATATTCTTCCATCTCTTTAACAAAGAGTTTTGGATCGTCGCCCTTCTCCTCGTCAAATGTAGGTGGTGTGATTTCATGTAATATGCTGTTGGTGTAACATGTGTTATGTGTTGTGTCATTGTTTGGTTGTGAACCTCTTTCTCTGTATGGTGAGTCAATATTTTGTACATTATTCAAGTAACTCTCATCTTGTACATTACTTACATCTACATCATCTTGCCTTTGTAGTGCATTCACAACATCATTTACATTAGCCAAACTTTCTTTCCCTTTTTTTTCATTTCTTCACAAATTGATTTTAAATCATTCTTTATTTCTAAGTGGCTTTGTTTCATATCATTTATAGCATCCTGTTGTGAATGCATCACATCAGTCATCGTCTTAATTTTAGGAATTACAATTTGTTCTGCAGTTTCATTAATAATGTCTTTCTTTACTACCTCAATCTCTTTCCTTAATTCCTCAGTTATTTCTGCTTTTACATTTGTAATCTTACAGTCTACACTTGTATTACATTCTGTTATTTCATCTCTACGTCTAGCAATTTCTCCTTCTAATACAATGTTATTTTCTCTCATTTCTGATTCTATTTTTCCCATCCTATCTCCTACGATTTCTATCCTAGCTTCTAAGGCTTCCTTTGTTTCATTTAAGTTTTTATGTACTAATTTTAAATTAGTTTTCATTACTTTCATATTTTCTTTACACTCCTGTCTTCCTAATTCTATTTCCTGTTCTAAATTCTGTCTCACTTCTTCCATTTTCTGATCTAAACTTTGTTCTATGTCCTGTTTTAATTCTACCTTATTCTGTTCCATTTTCTGACCTAAACTTTGTTCTATGTCCTGTTTTAATTCTACGTTATTCTGTTTCATTTTCTGACCTAAACTTTGTTCTATGTCCTGTTTTAATTCTACCTTATTCTGTTCCATTTTCTGTTCTAGTCTTTCAAACATGATCATTAATAACCTTTGGTCTTTGCTTATTGCTAGCTGTTCCTCTCTTTCTAATTCTACCTGATAACTAGGCCTATCTGCCCCTTCCCCCACTCCTGTTTCTATCTCTTTTCGCGACATTTTAATTTCTTTATTCAATTCACTTAAGGTTAAAAGTCCCACTATTTTGCCGCTTCTCAGTAACATAAAAATGGAAATAAACTGTATGTGAAAACAAAAAATGTTGATCCTACTTTCTTTTCCGTTGGTTCTTCGTCCAGTTATTTACGTCTCCTGGGCAGTTGGCTTCGCTAGATGATCTCCGGTGTTTTCCCACGTTGGTTATCCGTGCATCGATGTTCTGATGTATCGTTGATATCAAACGATGGTCTAATGGCGTCTTTTTCCTGTGCGATGGGATGGCGTCACTTGATGTTTATTGTAATTTCAATTCTCGTAATTTTGCATTCCATCCTAAATTCGAGTTCCACGTTGGGTAAGCCATTTTGGTGCAGTTTTTAAAATGATTATTAAAAATAAGTTCCTGATACATCCAAACAAGAACTAGAAATTTATACACTTTTAACAAACATTTATATGAACGATTTTCTATTGGGGTCTTATATTCTGTCTCAAAGGGATGCTACCTTTCTATCAGGAAAGCTCCTCAATTGGCCCCTCAGGGACTTAACGAGGCTGAGTGCACCCTGTACCGGACCTCCCAGCGGGGGGAAAATCTCATGCCAGAGATTAGGCTTGACTTATCTTAGAGTTTTGAATGTACAGCTAAGTGCAGTTTCATGATTCTTCAACATATTGCCAAGCCAAATGTATAATTATTCATCCTAATTGTGTGATTGGTCTGACGAAATCGTGAAACTGCAGTTCCCTGGATATTCACAAAAGTGAAACCTAGTCTCTAAATATTTATTATATTTGTTAATCAAGTTTGGCAGTTATTAAACTTTATTTCATGTTCTAGTGTTCAGACACATACAGAGTCCTTCAAACACACATATATCAAATGTTTGGTGGAATATAATAGTTTCTCTATCTACATCTGTGGTAGAGAAAGTAAAGATGTACATTTGTTAGAATTCTTTCTTAAATACTGGGATAAAAAACATAAAGGGTAGCAAGTTGTTTTGAAATGTAATGTTATGTGTAAATTTATAATTTGAGACATGTTCCATTCTTAATGTAGTTTAATTTAAATGGTTTTGGGTGCACTTTAGGATCAATTCCGGTGTTCTGCTTCAATTATAACAGGACACAAATCATTTTAGGCATTTTGTCTGCAGTATGTTGAATAGTAGCAGACTATGGAAGTGGGGTGGGCAACATTGGTCGGTGTGACTGTTAGTTGTGGATTCGTCCACCGTTCTCATCTTTCCTTTGGACCTAATGTACCAGCTAATTGCCCACTCAACTGCAACCACTGAATTAAGGTTTGCAAATTACAAGAATCAAAAAGCCACAACTTCAGTTTGGGTTATGATTAAAAATTATGCTTTATGCTGCAGAGAAAATGTTAACTAACTAGCATATAAAACAAGTTTGCCAACCTTAAAACACAAAAATATGGAACCAACACTTCAAGATTAAGTACTTTTGCTCAAATGACCATACGTTTAAAAAAATAGTGTAATTACTCACCGTAGGAGCTTTGCAGTTAGTGTTGCATCAATATTTAATGTTCTTCAATGAAAATCATACAAGTTTTGATAAAGGCCTACTTTGTATGAAATTAAAACATTAGTAAAACTGACTGAATCGAAATGCACTCCAGAACTGTCTTAGAAAGGGAAATCCCGTAAAAAATACTCATTACATATAAGAATGCATGCTTATTTAAACATACAAGGCAATAATGATGACATTAATAGACATAGAGTACTGTACAATGTAACACTAGAACTGCTTTGTATTAACAGCTTTAAATGTATATTTTCCCAGTGTTAAACATGTATACAGGTTGGAATCCCTGGTACAAAAGGTAAGCAGTGACTTTGTGTTGCAGAGATGGAGCTTCGGTAGGGCGTTGTCGTTTGTCCAACAAGAAGCAGTTAATGCGGGAGAGCAAGCGAATTAAAGAAAGTGCCAGCATCAACCGTGACCCGTACATGCATCACACTGTAATACCTCGCACACAGCGCATACAGAAAGAACAGGTATTGTATTTGTATACTCTCCCCCTCCTGCTCCCTGCCTCTCCCTCCATTCCACTCTCCCTCCCCCTCTCTCCCTCTCACTCTTCTTGTCTCTCTCCCAGTCCCTCCCCCTCTCTCCCTCCCCCTCTCTCCCTCCCCCTCTCTCCCTCTCCCACTAACCCTCTCTCTTCTTGTCTCTCTCCCTGTCCCTCTCCCTCTCTTCCTACCTCTCTCCCTATCCCTCTCCCACTAACCCTCTCTCTTGTCTCTGCCTCTCCCACTAACCCTCTCCCACTAACCCTCTTTTCCTGTCTCTGCCTCTCCCACTAACCCCCTCTCTCCTTGTCTCTCTCCCAGTCCCTCTCCCTCTCTTTCCTACCTCTCTCTTGCTATCCCTCTCCCACTAATCCTCTTTTCTTGTCTCTCCCTCTCCCACTAACCCCTCTCTTCTTGTCTCTCTCCCAGTCCCTCTCCCTCTCTTCCTACCTCTCTCTCCCTATCCCTCTCCCACTAACCCTCTCTCTTCTTGTCTCTCTTCCTGTCTCTATGCTCCTCTCTTCCCACCTCCCTCTTCGTCTCCTAACCCTCTCTTTTCTTGTCCCTCTCTTCCTGTTCCTCTCACTGTCCCTCTCTTCCTGTTCCTCTCCCTGTCCCTCTCTTCCTGTTCCTCTCCCTGTCCCTCTCTTCTTGTTCCTCTCCCTGTCCCTCTCTTCCTGTTCCTCTCCCTGTCCCTCTCTCCCTGTTTCTCTCCCTGTCCCTCTCTTCCTGTTCCTCTCCCTGTCCCTCTCTTCCTGTTCCTCTCCCTGTCCCTCTCTTCCTGTTCCTCTCCCTGTCCCTCTCTTCTTAACCTCTCCCACTAACCCTCTCTCTTCTTGTCTCTCTTCCTCTCTCTATGCTCCTCTCTTCCCACCTCCCTCTCCCTCTTCACCTCCTACTAACCCTCTCTTTTCTTGTCCCTCTCTCCCTGTCCCTCTCTTCTTACCCCTCTCTCCCTCTCCCTGAGACAAGGGAAGGAACATTCCAATTTGACAGTGGTCTTAATGGTGCAGTTTGTTTCTGTACAGTAGTATAGGAAGTGCCATTAACAACTCTCTCTAGTCTAGAAAACTGACGAAGTTTCTAAAGCAGTGGAGCATATTAATAAAGTGAAAAAGTTTGTTGATATTCACAAACACATTATGTTCCAACTTGTAATAATGTTAAACACAGGATTAGTTTCAGAGACGGTCCTCTTTATCATTCAGCTGTTGGTCAACAGGATCCTCTCTGAAACTAGTCCTGGAGCAAAATGTGTTTGTGAATATGGACATAGTTTGGAACTTGTCTCTAGTCTATTAGTGTTTTGTGTACGGTAGCCACAAGTTGCTGTTTAGAGTATGCATTGTCATTTTGGACTTGTTTCTCAAGGCCAGCGTATATTGGGGTGTCCCTCTTATGTCCATTATCTCAATTAACATGAAATATATATAGAAATAAGCTTTTGTAATTATAGTTTGTAGAAACTATATACAAGTCAACTGTAATAGGCAGAAAAATTGATGTGAAAATAGGTGTTTTTAAGTATGGAGTGTTAAATACATTTAAGTTGTCGTAGCCTGCCATATAGCTGCAAATGGTAATATTTTATGGAAGTGATGTGTTAGTAACATATGACACTAGTGTTGTTTAATGTGCATAATAGTGTCCATAGTGTCTTATGCTTGTGTCTCATTTCAAATGGCACTCCAACAATATATTAAGAAATTGTACTTTGAATATGCAAAATTGTGTTAATTTGGAAGTGAAGAGTATTGGTTGTTTGATGCAGGTTCACCCCATGAAACCCGACGAGTTCGCAGCAATACTCATTGAAAAGCTGGAGGGAGTAAAACGGGACCAGGAAGCTCAAGAAAAGTTGGAAAGAAGATTGCAAGAGGTAAGTATTCCACTTGATAAGCCAGTTCACTAAGAAAATGGAAACATTAATGAATGAATGTATGCGTTGAGCTATGAGATGGTATGGGTGAAATGAACGAACACAGGATGTAACTTTACTATATCACTTTTATTTGCACCTTTCTCGTTTGCAATATTACACTCGTTACATTTAAATTAACTTTCGTCGCACATGAATATACTTCCTTGATAGTCCTTTCATGTTATTAGATACTTTAGACCACTTTTAGTGTCCACATCTACGCATGTCATAAAAACATATTTTCTCTTTCCAGACACTGGTGTGCTATTACAGAAAAAAGTTGGCGTCTCTTTACATAATGCGTTTGTATTCATACGCGTATGCGCTCATTTCCCGCGAAGCACACTTTGAAACCCTCCTACATGCTAAATAGTTCCTGTAATGCTAAGGAAGCGATCTTTACAATCCCTACACTTTTAACATTAAATATATTTGGTTCTTATATTTATACATATTAAATTTGAACATGTTACTTAACATTTATGACATTTTTAAACAACTCTTTTTTATAACAATTGAGAAAATGGCAATACATTTTCAGTACTCAACAAATCCTTACTAACATGAAAAATAAACTATATATACAACAAATATTTACATAAATGCTTTCTTTTCGGGGTCTAACCATATATTCTGTCTCAATGCTATGAGTCAAATTTTGGAACACTATTGCTTTGCACATGTTTGGAAATCTGTCACTTCCATGGTCCACTGTAAGTCGAGGGAAAGCGGTGGACCACGGAGTAGGTCAAGAGCAGTCCTGCGTAAATCACAGTGTGTGTGAAGCAATTTTGTATTTATTTAACTAAAAAAGCTTTTTATATGCAGTAAAGACATTTGTTGTTATGCCAAGTTAAATGTGTATTCTAAAGTAAGAACAAATTAGAAACTAAAAACTTCACTTATCTTACTAATATTGCAAGTTCTTGGTGTAAAGCTGACGAAAGTTTTGAGTTGACTCCAACTCATTCTCAAAGCTATACAAACAAATTTGTAACAAATTTTTGGGTAACAAATTTGTATAACTTTGAGAATGAGTTGGAGTCAACTCGAAACTTTCGTCAGCTTTGCACCAAGAACTTGCAGTATTAGTAAGATAAGTGAAGTTTCTAGTTTCTAATTTGTTCTTACTTTAGAATCGTGTTGCTTCACTGTTAATAGCTTCAATTTCCTTAAATAAATGTGTATTGTTTGTTTTGTACAGAACGAGTTGGATGACGTGTGTGTACAAGATCCTGGAGCTCCTCCCCGTGTGCTTGCTGATGCTATTAGGGAGAAGCTACTCATGGATGACGATAGTGATCAGGCCATATTAGGTAAGTGCCCAGCAGCCCAGTTAAGGCTGATTATGTCTTCCCAAATTTAGCCTACTCATTACAACCCTAATTATCAAATTAAATTTGTTTTCCTTTGTGTTTTATGGTTTTCAGTAAGTTTAATGTTTCTCAAACTAGCCTCTTGGGTGATTTTGACACCTTCATTTGCCGTTGGCCATTTGAGCCCCTCCTTCAAGGGAGTTGTTCCGATTGAGTTGGCCTAGCTGGGCAACTGGTTCCCAATACTCCTGGGAGATTGGAAATGAGAGTTAGTAGCTGGCGGCCTGACCGAGGTTTTTGGTAGTCCTCCCAGATAGGCTTACGCACGTAAGTGGCATGTCCACTTCTATCCCTGTGTAACCTAGAAGGGGCGGTTGAGTTTAGACTCCAACTATTACCTTAACAGAAAGCCCCACAGAAGGATTGGGCACTTGGATGCTGTCTTCTTTGGTTTTTAAAGGGAAGTTTCAACTCTTGGGAGACCTCCTCGACCATGTCTCAAACTAGCATAAACCTGAGAGGTAGAATCAGCACTGAAAAATTCAATGCCATAGTCGGGATTTGAACCACAGATCTTCCACTTCATGCTTGGCTGCTCTAACTGCTGAGCCACCTTGGCAACTTGTCACTATGATATTAAATCCTTCATCTGTTATGTATTTTCCCAGTAGACCACAAATGGAATCTCACATCTGAGATAAATACCTCAAGGGTGACTCACAATTGTAAGTATTTTATGTCCTGGGTTTAATTAAATAACCTTTAGATCTTCTTCTAATGGCCTTCCTTCTGAAAACTTCTAGTTCATTTGGAAAATAATAACCTTTAGATGATAATTGTTATTTTATGTCAACCACTGTTGGTTTTAAACACATAATCCATGTGTAGGCAATGTTTGAAAGGTAGAATGACTAAGAAATTCAATACCATAGCCAGAGTTTGAAACATGGATCTTCCGCTTCATGTGCGACTGCTCTAAGCACTATGGCATTGAATTCTTCAGTCCTGATTCTCCCTCTCAAACATTACCCACACATGACTTGTGTGTAACACCAGCAGTAAGTTGGTTGGTATAAAATAACATTGAATTCTTCAGTCCTGATTCTCCCTCTCAAACATTACCCACACATGACTTGTGTGTAACACCAGCAGTAAGTTGGTTGGTATAAAATAACATTGAATTTATCAGTCCTGATTCTCCCTCTCAAACATTACCCACACATGACTTGTGTGTAACACCAGCAGTAAGTTGGTTGGTATAAAATAACATTGAATTCTTCAGTCCTGATTCTCCCTCTCAAACATTACCCACACATGACTTGTGTGTAACACCAGCAGTAAGTTGGTTGGTATAAAATAACATTGAATTTATCAGTCCTGATTCTCCCTCTCAAACATTACCCACACATGACTTGTGTGTAACACCAGCAGTAAGTTGGTTGGTATAAAATAACATTGAATTTATCAGTCCTGATTCTCCCTCTCAAACATTACCCACACATGACTTGTGTGTAACACCAGCAGTAAGTTGGTTGGTATAAAATAACATTGAATTTTTCAGTCCTGATTCTCCCTGTCAAACATTGTCCACACATGACTTGTGTGTAACACCAGCAGTAAGTTGGTTGGTATAAAATAACATTGAATTTTTCAGTCTTGATTCTGTCTCTCAAACATTGTCCACACATGACTTGTGTTTAACACAAGCAGTAAGTTGGTTGGTATAAAATAACATTGAATTTTTCAGTCCTGATTCTATCTCTCAAACATTGTCCACACATGACTTGTGTATAACACCAGCAGTAAGTTGGTTGGTATAAAATAACAGTGAATTTTTCAGTCCTGATTCTCCCTGTCAAACATTGTCCACACATGACTTGTGTGTAACACCAGCAGTAAGTTGGTTGGTATAAAATAACATTGAATTTTTCAGTCCTGATTCTCCCTCTCAAACATTGCCCACACATGACTTGTGTATAACACCAGCAGTAAGTTGGTTGGTATAAAATAACATTGAATTTTTCAGTCCTGATTCTCCCTCTCAAACATTGTCCACACATGACTTGTGTATAACACCAGCAGTAAGTTGGTTGGTATAAAATAACATTGAATTTTTCAGTCCTGATTCTCCCTCTCAAACATTGTCCACACATGACTTGTGTATAACACCAGCAGTAAGTTGGTTGGTATAAAATAACATTGAATTTTTCAGTCCTGATTCTCCCTCTCAAACATTACCCACACATGACTTGTGTGTAACACCAGCAGTAAGTTGGTTGGTATAAAATAACATTGAATTTTTCACTCCTGATTCTCCCTCTCAAACATTGTCCACACATGACTTGTGTGTAACACCAGCAGTAAGTTGGTTGGTATAAAATAACATTGAATTTTTCAGTCCTGATTCTATCTCTCAAACATTGTCCACACATGACTTGTGTATAACACCAGCAGTAAGTTGGTTGGTATAAAATAACATTGAATTTTTCAGTCCTGATTCTATCTCTCAAACATTGTCCACACATGACTTGTGTGTAACACTAGCAGTAAGTTGGTTGGTATAAAATAACATTGAAGTTTTCAGTCCTGATTCTCCCTCTCAAAGATTGTCCACACATGACTTGTGTATAACACCAGCAGTAAGTTGGTTGGTATAAAATAACATTGAATTTTTCAGTCTTGATTCTGTCTCTCAAACATTGTCCACACATGACTTGTGTGTAACACTAGCAGTAAGTTGGTTGGTGTAAAATAACATTGAAGTTTTCAGTCCTGATTCTCCCTCTCAAAGATTGTCCACACATGAGTTGTGTATAACACCAGCAGTAAGTTGGTTGGTATAAAATAACATTGAATTTTTCAGTCCTGATTCTCCCTGTCAAACATTGTCCACACATGACTTGTGTATAACACCAGCAGTAAGTTGGTTGGTATAAAACAACATTGAATTTTTCAGTCCTGATTCTCCCTGTCAAACATTACCCACACATGACTTGTGTGTAACACCAGCAGTAAGTTGGTTGGTATAAAATAACATTGAATTTTTCAGTCTTGATTCTGTCTCTCAAACATTGTCCACACATGACTTGTGTATAACACCAGCAGTAAGTTGGTTGGTATAAAATAACATTGAATTTTTCAGTCCTGATTCTCCCTGTCAAACATTGTCCACACATGACTTGTGTATAACACCAGCAGTAAGTTGGTTGGTATAAAATAACATTGAATTTTTCAGTCCTGATTCTCCCTGTCAAACATTGTCCACACATGACTTGTGTATAACACCAGCAGTAAGTTGGTTGGTATAAAATAACATTGAATTTTTCAGTCTTGATTCTGTCTCTCAAACATTGTCCACACATGACTTGTGTGTAACACTAGCAGTAAGTTGGTTGGTATAAAATAACATTGTAGTTTTCAGTCCTGATTCTCCCTCTCAAAGATTGTCCACACATGACTTGTGTAGAACACCAGCAGTAAGTTGGTTGGTATAAAATAACATTGAATTTTTCAGTCCTGATTCTCCCTGTCAAACATTGCCCACACATGACTTGTGTGTAACACCAGCAGTAAGTTGGTTGGTATAAAATAACATTGAATTTTTCAGTCCTGATTCTCCCTCTCAAACATTGTCCACGCATGACTTGTGTGTAACACCAGCAGTAAGTTGGTTGGTATAAAATAACATTGAATTTTTCAGTCTTGATTCTCCCTCTCAAACATTGTCCACACATGACTTGTGTGTAACACCAGCAGTAAGTTGGTTGGTATAAAATAACATTGAATTTTTCAGTCCTGATTCTATCTCTCAAACATTGCCCACACATGACTTGTGTGTAACACCAGCAGTAAGTTGGTTGGTATAAAATAACATTGAATTTTTCAGTCCTGATTCTATCTCTCAAACATTGTCCACACATGACTTGTGTGTAACACCAGCAGTAAGTTGGTTGGTATAAAATAACATTGAATTTTTCAGTCCTGATTCTCCCTCTCGAACATTGTCCACACATGACTTGTGTATAACACCAGCAGTAAGTTGGTTGGTATAAAATAACATTGAATTTTTCAGTCCTGATTCTCCCTCTCAAACATTGTCCACACATGACTTGTGTATAACACCAGCAGTAAGTTGGTTGGTATAAAATAACATTGAATTTTTCAGTCCTGATTCTATCTCTCAAACATTGCCCACTCATGACTTGTGTGTAACACCAGCAGTAAGTTGGTTGGTATAAAATAACATTGAATTTTTCAGTCCTGATTCTCCCTCTCAAATATTACCCACACATGACTTGTGTGTAACACCAGCAGTAAGTTGGTTGGTATAAAATAACATTGAATTTTTCAGTCCTGATTCTCCCTCTCAAACATTGTCCACACATGACTTGTGTGTAACACCAGCAGTAAGTTGGTTGGTATAAAATAACATTGAATTTTTCAGTCCTGATTCTATCTCTCAAACATTGTCCACACATGACTTGTGTATAACACCAGCAGTAAGTTGGTTGGTATAAAATAACATTGAATTTTTCAGTCCTGATTCTATCTCTCAAACATTGTCCACACATGACTTGTGTATAACACCAGCAGTAAGTTGGTTGGTATAAAATAACATTGAATTTTTCAGTCCTGATTCTCCCTCTCAAACATTGCCCACACATGACTTGTGTATAACACCAGCAGTAAGTTGGTTGGTATAAAATAACATTGAATTTTTCAGTCCTGATTCTCCCTCTCAAACATTGTCCACACATGACTTGTGTATAACACCAGCAGTAAGTTGGTTGGTATAAAATAACATTGAATTTTCCAGTCCTGATTCTCCCTCTCAAACATTGTCCACACATGACTTGTGTATAACACCAGCAGTAAGTTGGTTGGTATAAAATAACATTGAATTTTTCAGTCCTGATTCTCCCTCTCAAACATTGTCCACACATGACTTGTGTATAACACCAGCAGTAAGTTGGTTGGTATAAAATAACATTGAATTTTTCAGTCCTGATTCTCCCTCTCAAACATTACCCACACATGACTTGTGTGTAACACCAGCAGTAAGTTGGTTGGTATAAAATAACATTGAATTTTTCAGTCCTGATTCTCCCTCTCAAACATTGTCCACACATGACTTGTGTGTAACACCAGCAGTAAGTTGGTTGGTATAAAATAACATTGAATTTTTCAGTCCTGATTCTATCTCTCAAACATTGTCCACACATGACTTGTGTATAACACCAGCAGTAAGTTGGTTGGTATAAAATAACATTGAATTTTTCAGTCCTGATTCTATCTCTCAAACATTGTCCACACATGACTTGTGTATAACACCAGCAGTAAGTTGGTTGGTATAAAATAACATTGAATTTTTCAGTCCTGATTCTCCCTCTCAAACATTGTCCACACATGACTTGTGTGTAACACCAGCAGTAAGTTGGTTGGTATAAAATAACATTGAATTTTTCAGTCTTGAGTCTGTCTCTCAAACATTGTCCACACATGACTTGTGTTTAACACAAGCAGTAAGTTGGTTGGTATAAAATAACATTGAATTTTTCAGTCCTGATTCTATCTCTCAAACATTGTCCACACATGACTTGTGTATAACACCAGCAGTAAGTTGGTTGGTATAAAATAACAGTGAATTTTTCAGTCCTGATTCTCCCTGTCAAACATTGTCCACACATGACTTGTGTGTAACACCAGCAGTAAGTTGGTTGGTATAAAATAACATTGAATTTTTCAGTCCTGATTCTCCCTCTCAAACATTGCCCACACATGACTTGTGTATAACACCAGCAGTAAGTTGGTTGGTATAAAATAACATTGAATTTTTCAGTCCTGATTCTCCCTCTCAAACATTGTCCACACATGACTTGTGTATAACACCAGCAGTAAGTTGGTTGGTATAAAATAACATTGAATTTTTCAGTCCTGATTCTCCCTCTCAAACATTGTCCACACATGACTTGTGTATAACACCAGCAGTAAGTTGGTTGGTATAAAATAACATTGAATTTTTCAGTCCTGATTCTCCCTGTCAAACATTGTCCACACATGACTTGTGTGTAACACCAGCAGTAAGTTGGTTGGTATAAAATAACATTGAATTTTTCAGTCCTGATTCTCCCTCTCAAACATTGCCCACACATGACTTGTGTGTAACACCAGCAGTAAGTTGGTTGGTATAAAATAACATTGAAGTTTTCAGTCCTGATTCTCCCTCTCAAACATTGCCCACACATGACTTGTGTGTAACACCAGCAGTAAGTTGGTTGGTATATACTAACATTGAAGTTTTCAGTCCTGATTCTCCCTCTCAAACATTGCCCACACATGACTTGTCTGTAACACCAGCAGTAAGTTGGTTGGTATAAAATAACATTGAATTTTTCAGTCCTGATTCTCCCTCTCAAAGATTGTCCACACATGACTTGTGTAGAACACCAGCAGTAAGTTGGTTGGTATAAAATAACATTGAATTTTTCAGTCCTGATTCTCCCTGTCAAACATTGCCCACACATGACTTGTGTGTAACACCAGCAGTAAGTTGGTTGGTATAAAATAACATTGAATTTTTCAGTCCTGATTCTCCCTCTCAAACATTGTCCACACATGACTTGTGTGTAACACCAGCAGTAAGTTGGTTGGTATAAAATAACATTGAATTTTTCAGTCTTGATTCTCCCTCTCAAACATTGTCCACACATGACTTGTGTGTAACACCAGCAGTAAGTTGGTTGGTATAAAATAACATTGAATTTTTCAGTCCTGATTCTATCTCTCAAACATTGCCCACACATGACTTGTGTGTAACACCAGCAGTAAGTTGGTTGGTATAAAATAACATTGAATTTTTCAGTCCTGATTCTATCTCTCAAACATTGTCCACACATGACTTGTGTGTAACACCAGCAGTAAGTTGGTTGGTATAAAATAACATTGAATTTTTCAGTCCTGATTCTCCCTCTCGAACATTGTCCACACATGACTTGTTTATAACACCAGCAGTAAGTTGGTTGGTATAAAATAACATTGAATTTTTCAGTCCTGATTCTCCCTCTCAAACATTGTCCACACATGACTTGTGTATAACACCAGCAGTAAGTTGGTTGGTATAAAATAACATTGAATTTTTCAGTCCTGATTCTATCTCTCAAACATTGCCCACTCATGACTTGTGTGTAACACCAGCAGTAAGTTGGTTGGTATAAAATAACATTGAATTTTTCAGTCCTGATTCTCCCTCTCAAACATTACCCACACATGACTTGTGTGTAACACCAGCAGTAAGTTGGTTGGTATAAAATAACATTGAATTTTTCAGTCCTGATTCTCCCTCTCAAACATTGTCCACACATGACTTGTGTGTAACACCAGCAGTAAGTTGGTTGGTATAAAATAACATTGAATTTTTCAGTCCTGATTCTATCTCTCAAACATTGTCCACACATGACTTGTGTATAACACCAGCAGTAAGTTGGTTGGTATAAAATAACATTGAATTTTTCAGTCCTGATTCTATCTCTCAAACATTGTCCACACATGACTTGTGTATAACACCAGCAGTAAGTTGGTTGGTATAAAATAACATTGAATTTTTCAGTCCTGATTCTCCCTCTCAAACATTGCCCACACATGACTTGTGTATAACACCAGCAGTAAGTTGGTTGGTATAAAATAACATTGAATTTTTCAGTCCTGATTCTCCCTCTCAAACATTGTCCACACATGACTTGTGTATAACACCAGCAGTAAGTTGGTTGGTATAAAATAACATTGAATTTTCCAGTCCTGATTCTCCCTCTCAAACATTGTCCACACATGACTTGTGTATAACACCAGCAGTAAGTTGGTTGGTATAAAATAACATTGAATTTTTCAGTCCTGATTCTCCCTCTCAAACATTGTCCACACATGACTTGTGTATAACACCAGCAGTAAGTTGGTTGGTATAAAATAACATTGAATTTTTCAGTCCTGATTCTCCCTCTCAAACATTACCCACACATGACTTGTGTGTAACACCAGCAGTAAGTTGGTTGGTATAAAATAACATTGAATTTTTCAGTCCTGATTCTCCCTCTCAAACATTGTCCACACATGACTTGTGTGTAACACCAGCAGTAAGTTGGTTGGTATAAAATAACATTGAATTTTTCAGTCTTGATTCTGTCTCTCAAACATTGTCCACACATGACTTGTGTTTAACACAAGCAGTAAGTTGGTTGGTATAAAATAACATTGAATTTTTCAGTCCTGATTCTATCTCTCAAACATTGTCCACACATGACTTGTGTATAACACCAGCAGTAAGTTGGTTGGTATAAAATAACAGTGAATTTTTCAGTCCTGATTCTCCCTGTCAAACATTGTCCACACATGACTTGTGTGTAACACCAGCAGTAAGTTGGTTGGTATAAAATAACATTGAATTTTTCAGTCCTGATTCTCCCTCTCAAACATTGCCCACACATGACTTGTGTATAACACCAGCAGTAAGTTGGTTGGTATAAAATAACATTGAATTTTTCAGTCCTGATTCTCCCTCTCAAACATTGTCCACACATGACTTGTGTATAACACCAGCAGTAAGTTGGTTGGTATAAAATAACATTGAATTTTTCAGTCCTGATTCTCCCTCTCAAACATTGTCCACACATGACTTGTGTATAACACCAGCAGTAAGTTGGTTGGTATAAAATAACATTGAATTTTTCAGTCCTGATTCTCCCTGTCAAACATTGTCCACACATGACTTGTGTGTAACACCAGCAGTAAGTTGGTTGGTATAAAATAACATTGAATTTTTCAGTCCTGATTCTCCCTCTCAAACATTGCCCACACATGACTTGTGTGTAACACCAGCAGTAAGTTGGTTGGTATAAAATAACATTGAAGTTTTCAGTCCTGATTCTCCCTCTCAAACATTGCCCACACATGACTTGTGTGTAACACCAGCAGTAAGTTGGTTGGTATATACTAACATTGAAGTTTTCAGTCCTGATTCTCCCTCTCAAACATTGCCCACACATGACTTGTCTGTAACACCAGCAGTAAGTTGGTTGGTATAAAATAACATTGAATTTTTCAGTCCTGATTCTCCCTGTCAAACATTGTCCACACATGACTTGTGTATAACACCAGCAGTAAGTTGGTTGGTATAAAATAACATTGAATTTTTCAGTCCTGATTCTCCCTGTCAAACATTACCCACACATGACTTGTGTGTAACACTAGCAGTAAGTTGGTTGGTATAAAATAACATTGAAGTTTTCAGTCCTGATTCTCCCTCTCAAAGATTGTCCACACATGACTTGTGTATAACACCAGCAGTAAGTTGGTTGGTATAAAATAACATTGAATTTTTCAGTCTTGATTCTGTCTCTCAAACATTGTCCACACATGACTTGTGTGTAACACTAGCAGTAAGTTGGTTGGTATAAAATAACATTGAATTTTTCAGTCCTGATTCTCCCTGTCAAACATTGTCCACACATGACTTGTGTATAACACCAGCAGTAAGTTGGTCGGTATAAAATAACATTGAATTTTTCAGTCCTGATTCTCCCTGTCAAACATTGTCCACACATGACTTGTGTATAACACCAGCAGTAAGTTGGTTGGTATAAAATAACATTGAATTTTTCAGTCTTGATTCTGTCTCTCAAACATTGTCCACACATGACTTGTGTGTAACACTAGCAGTAAGTTGGTTGGTATAAAATAACATTGAAGTTTTCAGTCCTGATTCTCCCTCTCAAAGATTGTCCACACATGACTTGTGTAGAACACCAGCAGTAAGTTGGTTGGTATAAAATAACATTGAATTTTTCAGTCCTGATTCTCCCTGTCAAACATTGCCCACACATGACTTGTGTGTAACACCAGCAGTAAGTTGGTTGGTATAAAATAACATTGAATTTTTCAGTCCTGATTCTCCCTCTCAAACATTGTCCACACATGACTTGTGTGTAACACCAGCAGTAAGTTGGTTGGTATAAAATAACATTGAATTTTTCAGTCTTGATTCTCCCTCTCAAACATTGTCCACACATGACTTGTGTGTAACACCAGCAGTAAGTTGGTTGGTATAAAATAACATTGAATTTTTCAGTCCTGATTCTATCTCTCAAACATTGCCCACACATGACTTGTGTGTAACACCAGCAGTAAGTTGGTTGGTATAAAATAACATTGAATTTTTCAGTCCTGATTCTATCTCTCAAACATTGTCCACACATGACTTGTGTGTAACACCAGCAGTAAGTTGGTTGGTATAAAATAACATTGAATTTTTCAGTCCTGATTCTCCCTCTCGAACATTGTCCACACATGACTTGTGTATAACACCAGCAGTAAGTTGGTTGGTATAAAATAACATTGAATTTTTCAGTCCTGATTCTCCCTCTCAAACATTGTCCACACATGACTTGTGTATAACACCAGCAGTAAGTTGGTTGGTATAAAATAACATTGAATTTTTCAGTCCTGATTCTATCTCTCAAACATTGCCCACTCATGACTTGTGTGTAACACCAGCAGTAAGTTGGTTGGTATAAAATAACATTGAATTTTTCAGTCCTGATTCTCCCTCTCAAACATTACCCACACATGACTTGTGTGTAACACCAGCAGTAAGTTGGTTGGTATAAAATAACATTGAATTTTTCAGTCCTGATTCTCCCTCTCAAACATTGTCCACACATGACTTGTGTGTAACACCAGCAGTAAGTTGGTTGGTATAAAATAACATTGAATTTTTCAGTCCTGATTCTATCTCTCAAACATTGTCCACACATGACTTGTGTATAACACCAGCAGTAAGTTGGTTGGTATAAAATAACATTGAATTTTTCAGTCCTGATTCTATCTCTCAAACATTGTCCACACATGACTTGTGTATAACACCAGCAGTAAGTTGGTTGGTATAAAATAACATTGAATTTTTCAGTCCTGATTCTCCCTCTCAAACATTGTCCACACATGACTTGTGTGTAACACCAGCAGTAAGTTGGTTGGTATAAAATAACATTGAATTTTTCAGTCTTGATTCTGTCTCTCAAACATTGTCCACACATGACTTGTGTTTAACACAAGCAGTAAGTTGGTTGGTATAAAATAACATTGAATTTTTCAGTCCTGATTCTATCTCTCAAACATTGTCCACACATGACTTGTGTATAACACCAGCAGTAAGTTGGTTGGTATAAAATAACAGTGAATTTTTCAGTCCTGATTCTCCCTGTCAAACATTGTCCACACATGACTTGTGTGTAACACCAGCAGTAAGTTGGTTGGTATAAAATAACATTGAATTTTTCAGTCCTGATTCTCCCTCTCAAACATTGCCCACACATGACTTGTGTATAACACCAGCAGTAAGTTGGTTGGTATAAAATAACATTGAATTTTTCAGTCCTGATTCTCCCTCTCAAACATTGTCCACACATGACTTGTGTATAACACCAGCAGTAAGTTGGTTGGTATAAAATAACATTGAATTTTTCAGTCCTGATTCTCCCTCTCAAACATTGTCCACACATGACTTGTGTATAACACCAGCAGTAAGTTGGTTGGTATAAAATAACATTGAATTTTTCAGTCCTGATTCTCCCTGTCAAACATTGTCCACACATGACTTGTGTGTAACACCAGCAGTAAGTTGGTTGGTATAAAATAACATTGAATTTTTCACTCCTGATTCTCCCTCTCAAACATTGCCCACACATGACTTGTGTGTAACACCAGCAGTAAGTTGGTTGGTATAAAATAACATTGAAGTTTTCAGTCCTGATTCTCCCTCTCAAACATTGCCCACACATGACTTGTGTGTAACACCAGCAGTAAGTTGGTTGGTATATAATAACATTGAAGTTTTCAGTCCTGATTCTCCCTCTCAAACATTGCCCACACATGACTTGTGTGTAACACCAGCAGTAAGTTGGTTGGTATAAAATAACATTGAATTTTTCAGTCCTGATTCTCCCTGTCAAACATTGTCCACACATGACTTGTGTATAACACCAGCAGTAAGTTGGTTGGTATAAAATAACATTGAATTTTTCAGTCCTGATTCTCCCTGTCAAACATTACCCACACATGACTTGTGTGTAACACTAGCAGTAAGTTGGTTGGTATAAAATAACATTGAAGTTTTCAGTCCTGATTCTCCCTCTCAAAGATTGTCCACACATGACTTGTGTATAACACCAGCAGTAAGTTGGTTGGTATAAAATAACATTGAATTTTTCAGTCTTGATTCTGTCTCTCAAACATTGTCCACACATGACCTGTGTGTAACACTAGCAGTAAGTTGGTTGGTATAAAATAACATTGAAGTTTTCAGTCCTGATTCTCCCTCTCAAAGATTGTCCACACATGACTTGTGTATAACACCAGCAGTAAGTTGGTTGGTATAAAATAACATTGAATTTTTCAGTCCTGATTCTCCCTGTCAAACATTGTCCACACATGACTTGTGTATAACACCAGCAGTAAGTTGGTTGGTATAAAATAACATTGAATTTTTCAGTCCTGATTCTCCCTGTCAAACATTGTCCACACATGACTTGTGTGTAACACCAGCAGTAAGTTGGTTGGTATAAAATAACATTGAATTATTCAGTCTTGATTCTGTCTCTCAAACATTGTCCACACATAACTTGTGTATAACACCAGCAGTAAGTTGGTTGGTATAAAATAACATTGAATTTTTCAGTCCTGATTCTCCCTGTCAAACATTACCCACACATGACTTGTGTGTAACACTAGCAGTAAGTTGGTTGGTATAAAATAACATTGAAGTTTTCAGTCCTGATTCTCCCTCTCAAAGATTGTCCACACATGACTTGTGTATAACACCAGCAGTAAGTTGGTTGGTATAAAATAACATTGAATTTTTCAGTCTTGATTCTGTCTCTCAAACATTGTCCACACATGACTTGTGTGTAACACTAGCAGTAAGTTGGTTGGTATAAAATAACATTGAAGTTTTCAGTCCTGATTCTCCCTCTCAAAGATTGTCCACACATGACTTGTGTATAACACCAGCAGTAAGTTGGTTGGTATAAAATAACATTGAATTTTTCAGTCCTGATTCTCCGTGTCAAACATTGTCCACACATGACTTGTGTATAACACCAGCAGTAAGTTGGTTGGTATAAAACAACATTGAATTTTTCAGTCCTGATTCTCCCTGTCAAACATTACCCACACATGACTTGTGTGTAACACCAGCAGTAAGTTGGTTGGTATAAAATAACATTGAATTTTTCAGTCTTGATTCTGTCTCTCAAACATTGTCCACACATGACTTGTGTATAACACCAGCAGTAAGTTGGTTGGTATAAAATAACATTGAATTTTTCAGTCCTGATTCTCCCTGTCAAACATTGTCCACACATGACTTGTGTATAACACCAGCAGTAAGTTGGTTGGTATAAAATAACATTGAATTTTTCAGTCCTGATTCTCCCTGTCAAACATTGTCCACACATGACTTGTGTATAACACCAGCAGTAAGTTGGTTGGTATAAAATAACATTGAATTTTTCAGTCTTGATTCTGTCTCTCAAACATTGTCCACACATGACTTGTGTGTAACACTAGCAGTAAGTTGGTTGGTATAAAATAACATTGAAGTTTTCAGTCCTGATTCTCCCTCTCAAAGATTGTCCACACATGACTTGTGTAGAACACCAGCAGTAAGTTGGTTGGTATAAAATAACATTGAATTTTTCAGTCCTGATTCTCCCTGTCAAACATTGCCCACACATGACTTGTGTGTAACACCAGCAGTAAGTTGGTTGGTATAAAATAACATTGAATTTTTCAGTCCTGATTCTCCCTCTCAAACATTGTCCACACATGACTTGTGTGTAACACCAGCAGTAAGTTGGTTGGTATAAAATAACATTGAATTTTTCAGTCTTGATTCTCCCTCTCAAACATTGTCCACACATGACTTGTGTGTAACACCAGCAGTAAGTTGGTTGGTATAAAATAACATTGAATTTTTCAGTCCTGATTCTATCTCTCAAACATTGCCCACACATGACTTGTGTGTAACACCAGCAGTAAGTTGGTTGGTATAAAATAACATTGAATTTTTCAGTCCTGATTCTATCTCTCAAACATTGTCCACACATGACTTGTGTGTAACACCAGCAGTAAGTTGGTTGGTATAAAATAACATTGAATTTTTCAGTCCTGATTCTCCCTCTCGAACATTGTCCACACATGACTTGTGTATAACACCAGCAGTAAGTTGGTTGGTATAAAATAACATTGAATTTTTCAGTCCTGATTCTCCCTCTCAAACATTGTCCACACATGACTTGTGTATAACACCAGCAGTAAGTTGGTTGGTATAAAATAACATTGAATTTTTCAGTCCTGATTCTCCCTGTCAAACATTGTCCACACATGACTTGTGTGTAACACCAGCAGTAAGTTGGTTGGTATAAAATAACATTGAATTTTTCACTCCTGATTCTCCCTCTCAAACATTGCCCACACATGACTTGTGTGTAACACCAGCAGTAAGTTGGTTGGTATAAAATAACATTGAAGTTTTCAGTCCTGATTCTCCCTCTCAAACATTGCCCACACATGACTTGTGTGTAACACCAGCAGTAAGTTGGTTGGTATATAATAACATTGAAGTTTTCAGTCCTGATTCTCCCTCTCAAACATTGCCCACACATGACTTGTGTGTAACACCAGCAGTAAGTTGGTTGGTATAAAATAACATTGAATTTTTCAGTCCTGATTCTCCCTGTCAAACATTGTCCACACATGACTTGTGTGTAACACTAGCAGTAAGTTGGTTGGTATAAAATAACATTGAAGTTTTCAGTCCTGATTCTCCCTCTCAAAGATTGTCCACACATGACTTGTGTATAACACCAGCAGTAAGTTGGTTGGTATAAAATAACATTGAATTTTTCAGTCTTGATTCTGTCTCTCAAACATTGTCCACACATGACCTGTGTGTAACACTAGCAGTAAGTTGGTTGGTATAAAATAACATTGAAGTTTTCAGTCCTGATTCTCCCTCTCAAAGATTGTCCACACATGACTTGTGTATAACACCAGCAGTAAGTTGGTTGGTATAAAATAACATTGAATTTTTCAGTCCTGATTCTCCCTGTCAAACATTGTCCACACATGACTTGTGTATAACACCAGCAGTAAGTTGGTTGGTATAAAATAACATTGAATTTTTCAGTCCTGATTCTCCCTGTCAAACATTACCCACACATGACTTGTGTGTAACACCAGCAGTAAGTTGGTTGGTATAAAATAACATTGAATTATTCAGTCTTGATTCTATCTCTCAAACATTGTCCACACATAACTTGTGTATAACACCAGCAGTAAGTTGGTTGGTATAAAATAACATTGAATTTTTCAGTCCTGATTCTCCCTGTCAAACATTACCCACACATGACTTGTGTGTAACACTAGCAGTAAGTTGGTTGGTATAAAATAACATTGAAGTTTTCAGTCCTGATTCTCCCTCTCAAAGATTGTCCACACATGACTTGTGTATAACACCAGCAGTAAGTTGGTTGGTATAAAATAACATTGAATTTTTCAGTCTTGATTCTGTCTCTCAAACATTGTCCACACATGACTTGTGTGTAACACTAGCAGTAAGTTGGTTGGTATAAAATAACATTGAAGTTTTCAGTCCTGATTCTCCCTCTCAAAGATTGTCCACACATGACTTGTGTATAACACCAGCAGTAAGTTGGTTGGTATAAAATAACATTGAATTTTTCAGTCCTGATTCTCCGTGTCAAACATTGTCCACACATGACTTGTGTATAACACCAGCAGTAAGTTGGTTGGTATAAAACAACATTGAATTTTTCAGTCCTGATTCTCCCTGTCAAACATTACCCACACATGACTTGTGTGTAACACCAGCAGTAAGTTGGTTGGTATAAAATAACATTGAATTTTTCAGTCTTGATTCTGTCTCTCAAACATTGTCCACACATGACTTGTGTATAACACCAGCAGTAAGTTGGTTGGTATAAAATAACATTGAATTTTTCAGTCCTGATTCTCCCTGTCAAACATTGTCCACACATGACTTGTGTATAACACCAGCAGTAAGTTGGTTGGTATAAAATAACATTGAATTTTTCAGTCCTGATTCTCCCTGTCAAACATTGTCCACACATGACTTGTGTATAACACCAGCAGTAAGTTGGTTGGTATAAAATAACATTGAATTTTTCAGTCTTGATTCTGTCTCTCAAACATTGTCCACACATGACTTGTGTGTAACACTAGCAGTAAGTTGGTTGGTATAAAATAACATTGAAGTTTTCAGTCCTGATTCTCCCTCTCAAAGATTGTCCACACATGACTTGTGTAGAACACCAGCAGTAAGTTGGTTGGTATAAAATAACATTGAATTTTTCAGTCCTGATTCTCCCTGTCAAACATTGCCCACACATGACTTGTGTGTAACACCAGCAGTAAGTTGGTTGGTATAAAATAACATTGAATTTTTCAGTCCTGATTCTCCCTCTCAAACATTGTCCACACATGACTTGTGTGTAACACCAGCAGTAAGTTGGTTGGTATAAAATAACATTGAATTTTTCAGTCTTGATTCTCCCTCTCAAACATTGTCCACACATGACTTGTGTGTAACACCAGCAGTAAGTTGGTTGGTATAAAATAACATTGAATTTTTCAGTCCTGATTCTATCTCTCAAACATTGCCCACACATGACTTGTGTGTAACACCAGCAGTAAGTTGGTTGGTATAAAATAACATTGAATTTTTCAGTCCTGATTCTATCTCTCAAACATTGTCCACACATGACTTGTGTGTAACACCAGCAGTAAGTTGGTTGGTATAAAATAACATTGAATTTTTCAGTCCTGATTCTCCCTCTCGAACATTGTCCACACATGACTTGTGTATAACACCAGCAGTAAGTTGGTTGGTATAAAATAACATTGAATTTTTCAGTCCTGATTCTCCCTCTCAAACATTGTCCACACATGACTTGTGTATAACACCAGCAGTAAGTTGGTTGGTATAAAATAACATTGAATTTTTCAGTCCTGATTCTATCTCTCAAACATTGTCCACACATGACTTGTGTATAACACCAGCAGTAAGTTGGTTGGTATAAAATAACATTGAATTTTTCAGTCCTGATTCTCCCTCTCAAACATTGTCCACACATGACTTGTGTGTAACACCAGCAGTAAGTTGGTTGGTATAAAATAACATTGAATTTTTCAGTCTTGATTCTGTCTCTCAAACATTGTCCACACATGACTTGTGTTTAACACAAGCAGTAAGTTGGTTGGTATAAAATAACATTGAATTTTTCAGTCCTGATTCTATCTCTCAAACATTGTCCACACATGACTTGTGTATAACACCAGCAGTAAGTTGGTTGGTATAAAATAACAGTGAATTTTTCAGTCCTGATTCTCCCTCTCAAACATTGCCCACACATGACTTGTGTATAACACCAGCAGTAAGTTGGTTGGTATAAAATAACATTGAATTTTTCAGTCCTGATTCTCCCTCTCAAACATTGTCCACACATGACTTGTGTATAACACCAGCAGTAAGTTGGTTGGTATAAAATAACATTGAATTTTCCAGTCCTGATTCTCCCTCTCAAACATTGTCCACACATGACTTGTGTATAACACCAGCAGTAAGTTGGTTGGTATAAAATAACATTGAATTTTTCAGTCCTGATTCTCCCTCTCAAACATTGTCCACACATGACTTGTGTATAACACCAGCAGTAAGTTGGTTGGTATAAAATAACATTGAATTTTTCAGTCCTGATTCTCCCTCTCAAACATTACCCACACATGACTTGTGTGTAACACCAGCAGTAAGTTGGTTGGTATAAAATAACATTGAATTTTTCAGTCCTGATTCTCCCTCTCAAACATTGTCCACACATGACTTGTGTGTAACACCAGCAGTAAGTTGGTTGGTATAAAATAACATTGAATTTTTCAGTCCAGATTCTATCTCTCAAACATTGTCCACACATGACTTGTGTATAACACCAGCAGTAAGTTGGTTGGTATAAAATAACATTGAATTTTTCAGTCCTGATTCTATCTCTCAAACATTGTCCACACATGACTTGTGTATAACACCAGCAGTAAGTTGGTTGGTATAAAATAACATTGAATTTTTCAGTCCTGATTCTCCCTCTCAAACATTGTCCACACATGACTTGTGTGTAACACCAGCAGTAAGTTGGTTGGTATAAAATAACATTGAATTTTTCAGTCTTGATTCTGTCTCTCAAACATTGTCCACACATGACTTGTGTTTAACACAAGCAGTAAGTTGGTTGGTATAAAATAACATTGAATTTTTCAGTCCTGATTCTATCTCTCAAACATTGTCCACACATGACTTGTGTATAACACCAGCAGTAAGTTGGTTGGTATAAAATAACAGTGAATTTTTCAGTCCTGATTCTCCCTGTCAAACATTGTCCACACATGACTTGTGTGTAACACCAGCAGTAAGTTGGTTGGTATAAAATAACATTGAATTTTTCAGTCCTGATTCTCCCTCTCAAACATTGCCCACACATGACTTGTGTATAACACCAGCAGTAAGTTGGTTGGTATAAAATAACATTGAATTTTTCAGTCCTGATTCTCCCTCTCAAACATTGTCCACACATGACTTGTGTATAACACCAGCAGTAAGTTGGTTGGTATAAAATAACATTGAATTTTTCAGTCCTGATTCTCCCTCTCAAACATTGTCCACACATGACTTGTGTATAACACCAGCAGTAAGTTGGTTGGTATAAAATAACATTGAATTTTTCAGTCCTGATTCTCCCTGTCAAACATTGTCCACACATGACTTGTGTGTAACACCAGCAGTAAGTTGGTTGGTATAAAATAACATTGAATTTTTCAGTCCTGATTCTCCTTCTCAAACATTGCCCACACATGACTTGTGTGTAACACCAGCAGTAAGTTGGTTGGTATAAAATAACATTGAAGTTTTCAGTCCTGATTCTCCCTCTCAAACATTGCCCACACATGACTTGTGTGTAACACCAGCAGTAAGTTGGTTGGTATATACTAACATTGAAGTTTTCAGTCCTGATTCTCCCTCTCAAACATTGCCCACACATGACTTGTCTGTAACACCAGCAGTAAGTTGGTTGGTATAAAATAACATTGAATTTTTCAGTCCTGATTCTCCCTCTCAAACATTGTCCACACATGACTTGTGTGTAACACCAGCAGTAAGTTGGTTGGTATAAAATAACATTGAATTTTTCAGTCTTGATTCTCCCTCTCAAACATTGTCCACACATGACTTGTGTGTAACACCAGCAGTAAGTTGGTTGGTATAAAATAACATTGAATTTTTCAGTCCTGATTCTATCTCTCAAACATTGCCCACACATGACTTGTGTGTAACACCAGCAGTAAGTTGGTTGGTATAAAATAACATTGAATTTTTCAGTCCTGATTCTATCTCTCAAACATTGTCCACACATGACTTGTGTGTAACACCAGCAGTAAGTTGGTTGGTATAAAATAACATTGAATTTTTCAGTCCTGATTCTCCCTCTCGAACATTGTCCACACATGACTTGTTTATAACACCAGCAGTAAGTTGGTTGGTATAAAATAACATTGAATTTTTCAGTCCTGATTCTCCCTCTCAAACATTGTCCACACATGACTTGTGTATAACACCAGCAGTAAGTTGGTTGGTATAAAATAACATTGAATTTTTCAGTCCTGATTCTATCTCTCAAACATTGCCCACTCATGACTTGTGTGTAACACCAGCAGTAAGTTGGTTGGTATAAAATAACATTGAATTTTTCAGTCCTGATTCTCCCTCTCAAACATTACCCACACATGACTTGTGTGTAACACCAGCAGTAAGTTGGTTGGTATAAAATAACATTGAATTTTTCAGTCCTGATTCTCCCTCTCAAACATTGTCCACACATGACTTGTGTGTAACACCAGCAGTAAGTTGGTTGGTATAAAATAACATTGAATTTTTCAGTCCTGATTCTATCTCTCAAACATTGTCCACACATGACTTGTGTATAACACCAGCAGTAAGTTGGTTGGTATAAAATAACATTGAATTTTTCAGTCCTGATTCTATCTCTCAAACATTGTCCACACATGACTTGTGTATAACACCAGCAGTAAGTTGGTTGGTATAAAATAACATTGAATTTTTCAGTCCTGATTCTCCCTCTCAAACATTGCCCACACATGACTTGTGTATAACACCAGCAGTAAGTTGGTTGGTATAAAATAACATTGAATTTTTCAGTCCTGATTCTCCCTCTCAAACATTGTCCACACATGACTTGTGTGTAACACCAGCAGTAAGTTGGTTGGTATAACATAACATTGAATTTTTCAGTCCTGATTCTATCTCTCAAACATTGTCCACACATGACTTGTGTATAACACCAGCAGTAAGTTGGTTGGTATAAAATAACATTGAATTTTTCAGTCCTGATTCTCCCTCTCAAACATTGTCCACACATGACTTGTGTGTAACACCAGCAGTAAGTTGGTTGGTATAAAATAACATTGAATTTTTCAGTCTTGATTCTGTCTCTCAAACATTGTCCACACATGACTTGTGTTTAACACAAGCAGTAAGTTGGTTGGTATAAAATAACATTGAATTTTTCAGTCCTGATTCTATCTCTCAAACATTGTCCACACATGACTTGTGTATAACACCAGCAGTAAGTTGGTTGGTATAAAATAACAGTGAATTTTTCAGTCCTGATTCTCCCTGTCAAACATTGTCCACACATGACTTGTGTGTAACACCAGCAGTAAGTTGGTTGGTATAAAATAACATTGAATTTTTCAGTCCTGATTCTCCCTCTCAAACATTGCCCACACATGACTTGTGTATAACACCAGCAGTAAGTTGGTTGGTATAAAATAAGATTGAATTTTTCAGTCCTGATTCTCCCTCTCAAACATTGTCCACACATGACTTGTGTATAACACCAGCAGTAAGTTGGTTGGTATAAAATAACATTGAATTTTTCAGTCCTGATTCTCCCTCTCAAACATTGTCCACACATGACTTGTGTATAACACCAGCAGTAAGTTGGTTGGTATAAAATAACATTGAATTTTTCAGTCCTGATTCTCCCTGTCAAACATTGTCCACACATGACTTGTGTGTAACACCAGCAGTAAGTTGGGTTGTATAAAATAACATTGAATTTTTCAGTCCTGATTCTCCCTCTCAAACATTGCCCACACATGACTTGTGTGTAACACCAGCAGTAAGTTGGTTGGTATAAAATAACATTGAAGTTTTCAGTCCTGATTCTCCCTCTCAAACATTGCCCACACATGACTTGTGTGTAACACCAGCAGTAAGTTGGTTGGTATATACTAACATTGAAGTTTTCAGTCCTGATTCTCCCTCTCAAACATTGCCCACACATGACTTGTCTGTAACACCAGCAGTAAGTTGGTTGGTATAAAATAACATTGAATTTTTCAGTCCTGATTCTCCCTGTCAAACATTGTCCACACATGACTTGTGTATAACACCAGCAGTAAGTTGGTTGGTATAAAATAACATTGAATTTTTCAGTCCTGATTCTCCCTGTCAAACATTACCCACACATGACTTGTGTGTAACACTAGCAGTAAGTTGGTTGGTATAAAATAACATTGAAGTTTTCAGTCCTGATTCTCCCTCTCAAAGATTGTCCACACATGACTTGTGTATAACACCAGCAGTAAGTTGGTTGGTATAAAATAACATTGAATTTTTCAGTCTTGATTCTGTCTCTCAAACATTGTCCACACATGACTTGTGTGTAACACTAGCAGTAAGTTGGTTGGTATAAAATAACATTGAATTTTTCAGTCCTGATTCTCCCTGTCAAACATTGTCCACACATGACTTGTGTATAACACCAGCAGTAAGTTGGTCGGTATAAAATAACATTGAATTTTTCAGTCCTGATTCTCCCTGTCAAACATTGTCCACACATGACTTGTGTATAACACCAGCAGTAAGTTGGTTGGTATAAAATAACATTGAATTTTTCAGTCTTGATTCTGTCTCTCAAACATTGTCCACACATGACTTGTGTGTAACACTAGCAGTAAGTTGGTTGGTATAAAATAACATTGAAGTTTTCAGTCCTGATTCTCCCTCTCAAAGATTGTCCACACATGACTTGTGTAGAACACCAGCAGTAAGTTGGTTGGTATAAAATAACATTGAATTTTTCAGTCCTGATTCTCCCTGTCAAACATTGCCCACACATGACTTGTGTGTAACACCAGCAGTAAGTTGGTTGGTATAAAATAACATTGAATTTTTCAGTCCTGATTCTCCCTCTCAAACATTGTCCACACATGACTTGTGTGTAACACCAGCAGTAAGTTGGTTGGTATAAAATAACATTGAATTTTTCAGTCTTGATTCTCCCTCTCAAACATTGTCCACACATGACTTGTGTGTAACACCAGCAGTAAGTTGGTTGGTATAAAATAACATTGAATTTTTCAGTCCTGATTCTATCTCTCAAACATTGCCCACACATGACTTGTGTGTAACACCAGCAGTAAGTTGGTTGGTATAAAATAACATTGAATTTTTCAGTCCTGATTCTATCTCTCAAACATTGTCCACACATGACTTGTGTGTAACACCAGCAGTAAGTTGGTTGGTATAAAATAACATTGAATTTTTCAGTCCTGATTCTCCCTCTCGAACATTGTCCACACATGACTTGTGTATAACACCAGCAGTAAGTTGGTTGGTATAAAATAACATTGAATTTTTCAGTCCTGATTCTCCCTCTCAAACATTGTCCACACATGACTTGTGTATAACACCAGCAGTAAGTTGGTTGGTATAAAATAACATTGAATTTTTCAGTCCTGATTCTATCTCTCAAACATTGCCCACTCATGACTTGTGTGTAACACCAGCAGTAAGTTGGTTGGTATAAAATAACATTGAATTTTTCAGTCCTGATTCTCCCTCTCAAACATTACCCACACATGACTTGTGTGTAACACCAGCAGTAAGTTGGTTGGTATAAAATAACATTGAATTTTTCAGTCCTGATTCTCCCTCTCAAACATTGTCCACACATGACTTGTGTGTAACACCAGCAGTAAGTTGGTTGGTATAAAATAACATTGAATTTTTCAGTCCTGATTCTATCTCTCAAACATTGTCCACACATGACTTGTGTATAACACCAGCAGTAAGTTGGTTGGTATAAAATAACATTGAATTTTTCAGTCCTGATTCTATCTCTCAAACATTGTCCACACATGACTTGTGTATAACACCAGCAGTAAGTTGGTTGGTATAAAATAACATTGAATTTTTCAGTCCTGATTCTCCCTCTCAAACATTGTCCACACATGACTTGTGTGTAACACCAGCAGTAAGTTGGTTGGTATAAAATAACATTGAATTTTTCAGTCTTGATTCTGTCTCTCAAACATTGTCCACACATGACTTGTGTTTAACACAAGCAGTAAGTTGGTTGGTATAAAATAACATTGAATTTTTCAGTCCTGATTCTATCTCTCAAACATTGTCCACACATGACTTGTGTATAACACCAGCAGTAAGTTGGTTGGTATAAAATAACAGTGAATTTTTCAGTCCTGATTCTCCCTGTCAAACATTGTCCACACATGACTTGTGTATAACACCAGCAGTAAGTTGGTTGGTATAAAATAACATGTAATTTTTCAGTCCTGATTCTCCCTCTCAAACATTGCCCACACATGACTTGTGTATAACACCAGCAGTAAGTTGGTTGGTATAAAATAACATTGAATTTTCCAGTCCTGATTCTCCCTCTCAAACATTGTCCACACATGACTTGTGTATAACACCAGCAGTAAGTTGGTTGGTATAAAATAACATTGAATTTTTCAGTCCTGATTCTCCCTCTCAAACATTGTCCACACATGACTTGTGTATAACACCAGCAGTAAGTTGGTTGGTATAAAATAACATTGAATTTTTCAGTCCTGATTCTCCCTGTCAAACATTGTCCACACATGACTTGTGTGTAACACCAGCAGTAAGTTGGTTGGTATAAAATAACATTGAATTTTTCACTCCTGATTCTCCCTCTCAAACATTGCCCACACATGACTTGTGTGTAACACCAGCAGTAAGTTGGTTGGTATAAAATAACATTGAAGTTTTCAGTCCTGATTCTCCCTCTCAAACATTGCCCACACATGACTTGTGTGTAACACCAGCAGTAAGTTGGTTGGTATATAATAACATTGAAGTTTTCAGTCCTGATTCTCCCTCTCAAACATTGCCCACACATGACTTGTGTGTAACACCAGCAGTAAGTTGGTTGGTATAAAATAACATTGAATTTTTCAGTCCTGATTCTCCCTGTCAAACATTGTCCACACATGACTTGTGTATAACACCAGCAGTAAGTTGGTTGGTATAAAATAACATTGAATTTTTCAGTCCTGATTCTCCCTGTCAAACATTACCCACACATGACTTGTGTGTAACACTAGCAGTAAGTTGGTTGGTATAAAATAACATTGAAGTTTTCAGTCCTGATTCTCCCTCTCAAAGATTGTCCACACATGACTTGTGTATAACACCAGCAGTAAGTTGGTTGGTATAAAATAACATTGAATTTTTCAGTCTTGATTCTGTCTCTCAAACATTGTCCACACATGACCTGTGTGTAACACTAGCAGTAAGTTGGTTGGTATAAAATAACATTGAAGTTTTCAGTCCTGATTCTCCCTCTCAAAGATTGTCCACACATGACTTGTGTATAACACCAGCAGTAAGTTGGTTGGTATAAAATAACATTGAATTTTTCAGTCCTGATTCTCCCTGTCAAACATTGTCCACACATGACTTGTGTATAACACCAGCAGTAAGTTGGTTGGTATAAAATAACATTGAATTTTTCAGTCCTGATTCTCCCTGTCAAACATTACCCACACATGACTTGTGTGTAACACCAGCAGTAAGTTGGTTGGTATAAAATAACATTGAATTATTCAGTCTTGATTCTGTCTCTCAAACATTGTCCACACATAACTTGTGTATAACACCAGCAGTAAGTTGGTTGGTATAAAATAACATTGAATTTTTCAGTCCTGATTCTCCCTGTCAAACATTACCCACACATGACTTGTGTGTAACACTAGCAGTAAGTTGGTTGGTATAAAATAACATTGAAGTTTTCAGTCCTGATTCTCCCTCTCAAAGATTGTCCACACATGACTTGTGTATAACACCAGCAGTAAGTTGGTTGGTATAAAATAACATTGAATTTTTCAGTCTTGATTCTGTCTCTCAAACATTGTCCACACATGACTTGTGTGTAACACTAGCAGTAAGTTGGTTGGTATAAAATAACATTGAAGTTTTCAGTCGTGATTCTCCCTCTCAAAGATTGTCCACACATGACTTGTGTATAACACCAGCAGTAAGTTGGTTGGTATAAAATAACATTGAATTTTTCAGTCCTGATTCTCCGTGTCAAACATTGTCCACACATGACTTGTGTATAACACCAGCAGTAAGTTGGTTGGTATAAAACAACATTGAATTTTTCAGTCCTGATTCTCCCTGTCAAACATTACCCACACATGACTTGTGTGTAACACCAGCAGTAAGTTGGTTGGTATAAAATAACATTGAATTTTTCAGTCTTGATTCTGTCTCTCAAACATTGTCCACACATGACTTGTGTATAACACCAGCAGTAAGTTGGTTGGTATAAAATAACATTGAATTTTTGAGTCCTGATTCTCCCTGTCAAACATTGTCCACACATGACTTGTGTATAACACCAGCAGTAAGTTGGTTGGTATAAAATAACATTGAATTTTTCAGTCCTGATTCTCCCTGTCAAACATTGTCCACACATGACTTGTGTATAACACCAGCAGTAAGTTGGTTGGTATAAAATAACATTGAATTTTTCAGTCTTGATTCTGTCTCTCAAACATTGTCCACACATGACTTGTGTGTAACACTAGCAGTAAGTTGGTTGGTATAAAATAACATTGAAGTTTTCAGTCCTGATTCTCCCTCTCAAAGATTGTCCACACATGACTTGTGTAGAACACCAGCAGTAAGTTGGTTGGTATAAAATAACATTGAATTTTTCAGTCCTGATTCTCCCTGTCAAACATTGCCCACACATGACTTGTGTGTAACACCAGCAGTAAGTTGGTTGGTATAAAATAACATTGAATTTTTCAGTCCTGATTCTCCCTCTCAAACATTGTCCACACATGACTTGTGTGTAACACCAGCAGTAAGTTGGTTGGTATAAAATAACATTGAATTTTTCAGTCTTGATTCTCCCTCTCAAACATTGTCCACACATGACTTGTGTGTAACACCAGCAGTAAGTTGGTTGGTATAAAATAACATTGAATTTTTCAGTCCTGATTCTATCTCTCAAACATTGCCCACACATGACTTGTGTGTAACACCAGCAGTAAGTTGGTTGGTATAAAATAACATTGAATTTTTCAGTCCTGATTCTATCTCTCAAACATTGTCCACACATGACTTGTGTGTAACACCAGCAGTAAGTTGGTTGGTATAAAATAACATTGAATTTTTCAGTCCTGATTCTCCCTCTCGAACATTGTCCACACATGACTTGTGTATAACACCAGCAGTAAGTTGGTTGGTATAAAATAACATTGAATTTTTCAGTCCTGATTCTCCCTCTCAAACATTGTCCACACATGACTTGTGTATAACACCAGCAGTAAGTTGGTTGGTATAAAATAACATTGAATTTTTCAGTCCTGATTCTATCTCTCAAACATTGTCCACACATGACTTGTGTATAACACCAGCAGTAAGTTGGTTGGTATAAAATAACATTGAATTTTTCAGTCCTGATTCTCCCTCTCAAACATTGTCCACACATGACTTGTGTGTAACACCAGCAGTAAGTTGGTTGGTATAAAATAACATTGAATTTTTCAGTCTTGATTCTGTCTCTCAAACATTGTCCACACATGACTTGTGTTTAACACAAGCAGTAAGTTGGTTGGTATAAAATAACATTGAATTTTTCAGTCCTGATTCTATCTCTCAAACATTGTCCACACATGACTTGTGTATAACACCAGCAGTAAGTTGGTTGGTATAAAATAACAGTGAATTTTTCAGTCCTGATTCTCCCTGTCAAACATTGTCCACACATGACTTGTGTGTAACACCAGCAGTAAGTTGGTTGGTATAAAATAACATTGAATTTTTCAGTCCTGATTCTCCCTCTCAAACATTGCCCACACATGACTTGTGTATAACACCAGCAGTAAGTTGGTTGGTATAAAATAACATTGAATTTTTCAGTCCTGATTCTCCCTCTCAAACATTGTCCACACATGACTTGTGTATAACACCAGCAGTAAGTTGGTTGGTATAAAATAACATTGAATTTTTCAGTCCTGATTCTCCCTCTCAAACATTGTCCACACATGACTTGTGTATAACACCAGCAGTAAGTTGGTTGGTATAAAATAACATTGAATTTTTCAGTCCTGATTCTCCCTGTCAAACATTGTCCACACATGACTTGTGTGTAACACCAGCAGTAAGTTGGTTGGTATAAAATAACATTGAATTTTTCACTCCTGATTCTCCCTCTCAAACATTGCCCACACATGACTTGTGTGTAACACCAGCAGTAAGTTGGTTGGTATAAAATAACATTGAAGTTTTCAGTCCTGATTCTCCCTCTCAAACATTGCCCACACATGACTTGTGTGTAACACCAGCAGTAAGTTGGTTGGTATATAATAACATTGAAGTTTTCAGTCCTGATTCTCCCTCTCAAACATTGCCCACACATGACTTGTGTGTAACACCAGCAGTAAGTTGGTTGGTATAAAATAACATTGAATTTTTCAGTCCTGATTCTCCCTGTCAAACATTGTCCACACATGACTTGTGTATAACACCAGCAGTAAGTTGGTTGGTATAAAATAACATTGAATTTTTCAGTCCTGATTCTCCCTGTCAAACATTACCCACACATGACTTGTGTGTAACACTAGCAGTAAGTTGGTTGGTATAAAATAACATTGAAGTTTTCAGTCCTGATTCTCCCTCTCAAAGATTGTCCACACATGACTTGTGTATAACACCAGCAGTAAGTTGGTTGGTATAAAATAACATTGAATTTTTCAGTCTTGATTCTGTCTCTCAAACATTGTCCACACATGACCTGTGTGTAACACTAGCAGTAAGTTGGTTGGTATAAAATAACATTGAAGTTTTCAGTCCTGATTCTCCCTCTCATAGATTGTCCACACATGACTTGTGTATAACACCAGCAGTAAGTTGGTTGGTATAAAATAACATTGAATTTTTCAGTCCTGATTCTCCCTGTCAAACATTGTCCACACATGACTTGTGTATAACACCAGCAGTAAGTTGGTTGGTATAAAATAACATTGAATTTTTCAGTCCTGATTCTCCCTGTCAAACATTACCCACACATGACTTGTGTGTAACACCAGCAGTAAGTTGGTTGGTATAAAATAACATTGAATTATTCAGTCTTGATTCTGTCTCTCAAACATTGTCCACACATAACTTGTGTATAACACCAGCAGTAAGTTGGTTGGTATAAAATAACATTGAATTTTTCAGTCCTGATTCTCCCTGTCAAACATTACCCACACATGACTTGTGTGTAACACTAGCAGTAAGTTGGTTGGTATAAAATAACATTGAAGTTTTCAGTCCTGATTCTCCCTCTCAAAGATTGTCCACACATGACTTGTGTATAACACCAGCAGTAAGTTGGTTGGTATAAAATAACATTGAATTTTTCAGTCTTGATTCTGTCTCTCAAACATTGTCCACACATGACTTGTGTGTAACACTAGCAGTAAGTTGGTTGGTATAAAATAACATTGACGTTTTCAGTCCTGATTCTCCCTCTCAAAGATTGTCCACACATGACTTGTGTATAACACCAGCAGTAAGTTGGTTGGTATAAAATAACATTGAATTTTTCAGTCCTGATTCTCCGTGTCAAACATTGTCCACACATGACTTGTGTATAACACCAGCAGTAAGTTGGTTGGTATAAAACAACATTGAATTTTTCAGTCCTGATTCTCCCTGTCAAACATTACCCACACATGACTTGTGTGTAACACCAGCAGTAAGTTGGTTGGTATAAAATAACATTGAATTTTTCAGTCTTGATTCTGTCTCTCAAACATTGTCCACACATGACTTGTGTATAACACCAGCAGTAAGTTGGTTGGTATAAAATAACATTGAATTTTTCAGTCCTGATTCTCCCTGTCAAACATTGTCCACACATGACTTGTGTATAACACCAGCAGTAAGTTGGTTGGTATAAAATAACATTGAATTTTTCAGTCCTGATTCTCCCTGTCAAACATTGTCCACACATGACTTGTGTATAACACCAGCAGTAAGTTGGTTGGTATAAAATAACATTGAATTTTTCAGTCTTGATTCTGTCTCTCAAACATTGTCCACACATGACTTGTGTGTAACACTAGCAGTAAGTTGGTTGGTATAAAATAACATTGAAGTTTTCAGTCCTGATTCTCCCTCTCAAAGATTGTCCACACATGACTTGTGTAGAACACCAGCAGTAAGTTGGTTGGTATAAAATAACATTGAATTTTTCAGTCCTGATTCTCCCTGTCAAACATTGCCCACACATGACTTGTGTGTAACACCAGCAGTAAGTTGGTTGGTATAAAATAACATTGAATTTTTCAGTCCTGATTCTCCCTCTCAAACATTGTCCACACATGACTTGTGTGTAACACCAGCAGTAAGTTGGTTGGTATAAAATAACATTGAATTTTTCAGTCTTGATTCTCCCTCTCAAACATTGTCCACACATGACTTGTGTGTAACACCAGCAGTAAGTTGGTTGGTATAAAATAACATTGAATTTTTCAGTCCTGATTCTATCTCTCAAACATTGCCCACACATGACTTGTGTGTAACACCAGCAGTAAGTTGGTTGGTATAAAATAACATTGAATTTTTCAGTCCTGATTCTATCTCTCAAACATTGTCCACACATGACTTGTGTGTAACACCAGCAGTAAGTTGGTTGGTATAAAATAACATTGAATTTTTCAGTCCTGATTCTCCCTCTCGAACATTGTCCACACATGACTTGTGTATAACACCAGCAGTAAGTTGGTTGGTATAAAATAACATTGAATTTTTCAGTCCTGATTCTCCCTCTCAAACATTGTCCACACATGACTTGTGTATAACACCAGCAGTAAGTTGGTTGGTATAAAATAACATTGAATTTTTCAGTCCTGATTCTATCTCTCAAACATTGCCCACTCATGACTTGTGTGTAACACCAGCAGTAAGTTGGTTGGTATAAAATAATATTGAATTTTTCAGTCCTGATTCTCCCTCTCAAACATTACCCACACATGACTTGTGTGTAACACCAGCAGTAAGTTGGTTGGTATAAAATAACATTGAATTTTTCAGTCCTGATTCTCCCTCTCAAACATTGTCCACACATGACTTGTGTGTAACACCAGCAGTAAGTTGGTTGGTATAAAATAACATTGAATTTTTCAGTCCTGATTCTATCTCTCAAACATTGTCCACACATGACTTGTGTATAACACCAGCAGTAAGTTGGTTGGTATAAAATAACATTGAATTTTTCAGTCCTGATTCTATCTCTCAAACATTGTCCACACATGACTTGTGTATAACACCAGCAGTAAGTTGGTTGGTATAAAATAACATTGAATTTTTCAGTCCTGATTCTCCCTCTCAAACATTGCCCACACATGACTTGTGTATAACACCAGCAGTAAGTTGGTTGGTATAAAATAACATTGAATTTTTCAGTCCTGATTCTCCCTCTCAAACATTGTCCACACATGACTTGTGTATAACACCAGCAGTAAGTTGGTTGGTATAAAATAACATTGAATTTTCCAGTCCTGATTCTCCCTCTCAAACATTGTCCACACATGACTTGTGTATAACACCAGCAGTAAGTTGGTTGGTATAAAATAACATTGAATTTTTCAGTCCTGATTCTCCCTCTCAAACATTGTCCACACATGACTTGTGTATAACACCAGCAGTAAGTTGGTTGGTATAAAATAACATTGAATTTTTCAGTCCTGATTCTCCCTCTCAAACATTACCCACACATGACTTGTGTGTAACACCAGCAGTAAGTTGGTTGGTATAAAATAACATTGAATTTTTCAGTCCTGATTCTCCCTCTCAAACATTGTCCACACATGACTTGTGTGTAACACCAGCAGTAAGTTGGTTGGTATAAAATAACATTGAATTTTTCAGTCCTGATTCTATCTCTCAAACATTGTCCACACATGACTTGTGTATAACACCAGCAGTAAGTTGGTTGGTATAAAATAACATTGAATTTTTCAGTCCTGATTCTATCTCTCAAACATTGTCCACACATGACTTGTGTATAACACCAGCAGTAAGTTGGTTGGTATAAAATAACATTGAATTTTTCAGTCCTGATTCTCCCTCTCAAACATTGTCCACACATGACTTGTGTGTAACACCAGCAGTAAGTTGGTTGGTATAAAATAACATTGAATTTTTCAGTCTTGATTCTGTCTCTCAAACATTGTCCACACATGACTTGTGTTTAACACAAGCAGTAAGTTGGTTGGTATAAAATAACATTGAATTTTTCAGTCCTGATTCTATCTCTCAAACATTGTCCACACATGACTTGTGTATAACACCAGCAGTAAGTTGGTTGGTATAAAATAACAGTGAATTTTTCAGTCCTGATTCTCCCTGTCAAACATTGTCCACACATGACTTGTGTGTAACACCAGCAGTAAGTTGGTTGGTATAAAATAACATTGAATTTTTCAGTCCTGATTCTCCCTCTCAAACATTGCCCACACATGACTTGTGTATAACACCAGCAGTAAGTTGGTTGGTATAAAATAACATTGAATTTTTCAGTCCTGATTCTCCCTCTCAAACATTGTCCACACATGACTTGTGTATAACACCAGCAGTAAGTTGGTTGGTATAAAATAACATTGAATTTTTCAGTCCTGATTCTCCCTCTCAAACATTGTCCACACATGACTTGTGTATAACACCAGCAGTAAGTTGGTTGGTATAAAATAACATTGAATTTTTCAGTCCTGATTCTCCCTGTCAAACATTGTCCACACATGACTTGTGTGTAACACCAGCAGTAAGTTGGTTGGTATAAAATAACATTGAATTTTTCAGTCCTGATTCTCCCTCTCAAACATTGCCCACACATGACTTGTGTGTAACACCAGCACTAAGTTGGTTGGTATAAAATAACATTGAAGTTTTCAGTCCTGATTCTCCCTCTCAAACATTGCCCACACATGACTTGTGTGTAACACCAGCAGTAAGTTGGTTGGTATATACTAACATTGAAGTTTTCAGTCCTGATTCTCCCTCTCAAACATTGCCCACACATGACTTGTCTGTAACACCAGCAGTAAGTTGGTTGGTATAAAATAACATTGAATTTTTCAGTCCTGATTCTCCCTGTCAAACATTGTCCACACATGACTTGTGTATAACACCAGCAGTAAGTTGGTTGGTATAAAATAACATTGAATTTTTCAGTCCTGATTCTCCCTGTCAAACATTACCCACACATGACTTGTGTGTAACACTAGCAGTAAGTTGGTTGGTATAAAATAACATTGAAGTTTTCAGTCCTGATTCTCCCTCTCAAAGATTGTCCACACATGACTTGTGTATAACACCAGCAGTAAGTTGGTTGGTATAAAATAACATTGAATTTTTCAGTCTTGATTCTGTCTCTCAAACATTGTCCACACATGACTTGTGTGTAACACTAGCAGTAAGTTGGTTGGTATAAAATACCATTGAAGTTTTCAGTCCTGATTCTCCCTCTCAAAGATTGTCCACACATGACTTGTGTATAACACCAGCAGTAAGTTGGTTGGTATAAAATAACATTGAATTTTTCAGTCCTGATTCTCCCTGTCAAACATTGTCCACACATGACTTGTGTATAACACCAGCAGTAAGTTGGTTGGTATAAAATAACATTGAATTTTTCAGTCCTGATTCTCCCTGTCAAACATTACCCACACATGACTTGTGTGTAACACCAGCAGTAAGTTGGTTGGTATAAAATAACATTGAATTTTTCAGTCTTGATTCTGTCTCTCAAACATTGTCCACACATGACTTGTGTATAACACCAGCAGTAAGTTGGTTGGTATAAAATAACATTGAATTTTTCAGTCCTGATTCTCCCTGTCAAACATTGTCCACACATGACTTGTGTATAACACCAGCAGTAAGTTGGTCGGTATAAAATAACATTGAATTTTTCAGTCCTGATTCTCCCTGTCAAACATTGTCCACACATGACTTGTGTATAACACCAGCAGTAAGTTGGTTGGTATAAAATAACATTGAATTTTTCAGTCTTGATTCTGTCTCTCAAACATTGTCCACACATGACTTGTGTGTAACACCAGCAGTAAGTTGGTTGGTATAAAATAACATTGAAGTTTACAGTCCTGATTCTCCCTCTCAAAGATTGTCCACACATGACTTGTGTAGAACACCAGCAGTAAGTTGGTTGGTATAAAATAACATTGAATTTTTCAGTCCTGATTCTCCCTGTCAAACATTGCCCACACATGACTTGTGTGTAACACCAGCAGTAAGTTGGTTGGTATAAAATAACATTGAATTTTTCAGTCCTGATTCTCCCTCTCAAACATTGTCCACACATGACTTGTGTGTAACACCAGCAGTAAGTTGGTTGGTATAAAATAACATTGAATTTTTCAGTCTTGATTCTCCCTCTCAAACATTGTCCACACATGACTTGTGTGTAACACCAGCAGTAAGTGGGTTGGTATAAAATAACATTGAATTTTTCAGTCCTGATTCTATCTCTCAAACATTGCCCACACATGACTTGTGTGTAACACCAGCAGTAAGTTGGTTGGTATAAAATAACATTGAATTTTTCAGTCCTGATTCTATCTCTCAAACATTGTCCACACATGACTTGTGTGTAACACCAGCAGTAAGTTGGTTGGTATAAAATAACATTGAATTTTTCAGTCCTGATTCTCCCTCTCGAACATTGTCCACACATGACTTGTGTATAACACCAGCAGTAAGTTGGTTGGTATAAAATAACATTGAATTTTTCAGTCCTGATTCTCCCTCTCAAACATTGTCCACACATGACTTGTGTATAACACCAGCAGTAAGTTGGTTGGTATAAAATAACATTGAATTTTTCAGTCCTGATTCTATCTCTCAAACATTGCCCACTCATGACTTGTGTGTAACACCAGCAGTAAGTTGGTTGGTATAAAATAACATTGAATTTTTCAGTCCTGATTCTCCCTCTCAAACATTACCCACACATGACTTGTGTGTAACACCAGCAGTAAGTTGGTTGGTATAAAATAACATTGAATTTTTCAGTCCTGATTCTCCCTCTCAAACATTGTCCACACATGACTTGTGTGTAACACCAGCAGTAAGTTGGTTGGTATAAAATAACATTGAATTTTTCAGTCCTGATTCTATCTCTCAAACATTGTCCACACATGACTTGTGTATAACACCAGCAGTAAGTTGGTTGGTATAAAATAACATTGAATTTTTCAGTCCTGATTCTATCTCTCAAACATTGTCCACACATGACTTGTGTATAACACCAGCAGTAAGTTGGTTGGTATAAAATAACATTGAATTTTTCAGTCCTGATTCTCCCTCTCAAACATTGTCCACACATGACTTGTGTGTAACACCAGCAGTAAGTTGGTTGGTATAAAATAACATTGAATTTTTCAGTCTTGATTCTGTCTCTCAAACATTGTCCACACATGACTTGTGTTTAACACAAGCAGTAAGTTGGTTGGTATAAAATAACATTGAATTTTTCAGTCCTGATTCTATCTCTCAAACATTGTCCACACATGACTTGTGTATAACACCAGCAGTAAGTTGGTTGGTATAAAATAACATTGAATTTTTCAGTCCTGATTCTCCCTGTCAAACATTGTCCACACATGACTTGTGTGTAACACCAGCAGTAAGTTGGTTGGTATAAAATAACATTGAATTTTTCAGTCCTGATTCTCCCTCTCAAACATTGCCCACACATGACTTGTGTATAACACCAGCAGTAAGTTGGTTGGTATAAAATAACATTGAATTTTTCAGTCCTGATTCTCCCTCTCAAACATTGTCCACACATGACTTGTGTATAACACCAGCAGTAAGTTGGTTGGTATAAAATAACATTGAATTTTTCAGTCCTGATTCTCCCTCTCAAACATTGTCCACACATGACTTGTGTATAACACCAGCAGTAAGTTGGTTGGTATAAAATAACATTGAATTTTTCAGTCCTGATTCTCCCTGTCAAACATTGTCCACACATGACTTGTGTGTAACACCAGCAGTAAGTTGGTTGGTATAAAATAACATTGAATTTTTCAGTCCTGATTCTCCCTCTCAAACATTGCCCACACATGACTTGTGTGTAACACCAGCAGTAAGTTGGTTGGTATAAAATAACATTGAAGTTTTCAGTCCTGATTCTCCCTCTCAAACATTGCCCACACATGACTTGTGTGTAACACCAGCAGTAAGTTGGTTGGTATATAATAACATTGAAGTTTTCAGTCCTGATTCTCCCTCTCAAACATTGCCCACACATGACTTGTGTGTAACACCAGCAGTAAGTTGGTTGGTATAAAATAACATTGAATTTTTCAGTCCTGATTCTCCCTGTCAAACATTGTCCACACATGACTTGTGTATAACACCAGCAGTAAGTTGGTTGGTATAAAATAACATTGAATTTTTCAGTCCTGATTCTCCCTGTCAAACATTACCCACACATGACTTGTGTGTAACACTAGCAGTAAGTTGGTTGGTATAAAATAACATTGAAGTTTTCAGTCCTGATTCTCCCTCTCAAAGATTGTCCACACATGACTTGTGTATAACACCAGCAGTAAGTTGGTTGGTATAAAATAACATTGAATTTTTCAGTCTTGATTCTGTCTCTCAAACATTGTCCACACATGACTTGTGTGTAACACTAGCAGTAAGTTGGTTGGTATAAAATAACATTGAAGTTTTCAGTCCTGATTCTCCCTCTCAAAGATTGTCCACACATGACTTGTGTATAACACCAGCAGTAAGTTGGTTGGTATAAAATAACATTGAATTTTTCAGTCCTGATTCTCCCTGTCAAACATTGTCCACACATGACTTGTGTATAACACCAGCAGTAAGTTGGTTGGTATAAAATAACATTGAATTTTTCAGTCCTGATTCTCCCTGTCAAACATTACCCACACATGACTTGTGTGTAACACCAGCAGTAAGTTGGTTGGTATAAAATAACATTGAATTTTTCAGTCTTGATTCTGTCTCTCAAACATTGTCCACACATAACTTGTGTATAACACCAGCAGTAAGTTGGTTGGTATAAAATAACATTGAATTTTTCAGTCCTGATTCTCCCTGTCAAACATTGTCCACACATGACTTGTGTATAACACCAGCAGTAAGTTGGTTGGTATAAAATAACATTGAATTTTTCAGTCCTGATTCTCCCTCTCAAACATTGTCCACACATGACTTGTGTATAACACCAGCAGTAAGTTGGTTGGTATAAAATAACATTGAATTTTTCAGTCCTGATTCTCCCTGTCAAACATTGTCCACACATGACTTGTGTATAACACCAGCAGTAAGTTGGTTGGTATAAAATAACATTGAAGTTTTCAGTCCTGATTCTCCCTCTCAAACATTGCCCACACATGACTTGTGTGTAACACCAGCAGTAAGTTGGTTGGTATATACTAACATTGAAGTTTTCAGTCCTGATTCTCCCTCTCAAACATTGCCCACACATGACTTGTGTGTAACACCAGCAGTAAGTTGGTTGGTATAAAATAACATTGAATTTTTCAGTCCTGATTCTCCCTGTCAAACATTGTCCACACATGACTTGTGTATAACACCAGCAGTAAGTTGGTTGGTATAAAATAACATTGAATTTTTCAGTCCTGATTCTCCCTGTCAAACATTACCCACACATGACTTGTGTGTAACACTAGCAGTAAGTTGGTTGGTATAAAATAACATTGAAGTTTTCAGTCCTGATTCTCCCTCTCAAAGATTGTCCACACATGACTTGTGTATAACACCAGCAGTAAGTTGGTTGGTATAAAATAACATTGAATTTTTCAGTCTTGATTCTGTCTCTCAAACATTGTCCACACATGACTTGTGTGTAACACTAGCAGTAAGTTGGTTGGTATAAAATAACATTGAAGTTTTCAGTCCTGATTCTCCCTCTCAAAGATTGTCCACACATGACTTGTGTATAACACCAGCAGTAAGTTGGTTGGTATAAAATAACATTGAATTTTTCAGTCCTGATTCTCCCTGTCAAACATTGTCCACACATGACTTGTGTATAACACCAGCAGTAAGTTGGTTGGTATAAAATAACATTGAATTTTTCAGTCCTGATTCTCCCTGTCAAACATTACCCACACATGACTTGTGTGTAACACCAGCAGTAAGTTGGTTGGTATAAAATAACATTGAATTTTTCAGTCTTGATTCTGTCTCTCAAACATTGTCCACACATGACTTGTGTATAACACCAGCAGTAAGTTGGTTGGTATAAAATAACATTGAATTTTTCAGTCCTGATTCTCCCTGTCAAACATTGTCCACACATGACTTGTGTATAACACCAGCAGTAAGTTGGTTGGTATAAAATAACATTGAATTTTTCAGTCCTGATTCTCCCTGTCAAACATTGTCCACACATGACTTGTGTATAACACCAGCAGTAAGTTGGTTGGTATAAAATAACATTGAATTTTTCAGTCTTGATTCTGTCTCTCAAACATTGTCCACACATGACTTGTGTGTAACACTAGCAGTAAGTTGGTTGGTATAAAATAACATTGAAGTTTTCAGTCCTGATTCTCCCTCTCAAAGATTGTCCACACATGACTTGTGTAGAACACCAGCAGTAAGTTGGTTGGTATAAAATAACATTGAATTTTTCAGTCCTGATTCTCCCTGTCAAACATTGCCCACACATGACTTGTGTGTAACACCAGCAGTAAGTTGGTTGGTATAAAATAACATTGAATTTTTCAGTCCTGATTCTCCCTCTCAAACATTGTCCACACATGACTTGTGTGTAACACCAGCAGTAAGTTGGTTGGTATAAAATAACATTGAATTTTTCAGTCTTGATTCTCCCTCTCAAACATTGTCCACACATGACTTGTGTGTAACACCAGCAGTAAGTTGGTTGGTATAAAATAACATTGAATTTTTCAGTCCTGATTCTATCTCTCAAACATTGCCCACACATGACTTGTGTGTAACACCAGCAGTAAGTTGGTTGGTATAAAATAACATTGAATTTTTCAGTCCTGATTCTATCTCTCAAACATTGTCCACACATGACTTGTGTGTAACACCAGCAGTAAGTTGGTTGGTATAAAATAACATTGAATTTTTCAGTCCTGATTCTCCCTCTCGAACATTGTCCACACATGACTTGTGTATAACACCAGCAGTAAGTTGGTTGGTATAAAATAACATTGAAGTTTTCAGTCCTGATTCTCCCTCTCAAACATTGTCCACACATGACTTGTGTATAACACCAGCAGTAAGTTGGTTGGTATAAAATAACATTGAATTTTTCAGTCCTGATTCTATCTCTCAAACATTGCCCACTCATGACTTGTGTGTAACACCAGCAGTAAGTTGGTTGGTATAAAATAACATTGAAGTTTTCAGTCCTGATTCTCCCTCTCAAACATTACCCACACATGACTTGTGTGTAACACCAGCAGTAAGTTGGTTGGTATAAAATAACATTGAATTTTTCAGTCCTGATTCTCCCTCTCAAACATTGTCCACACATGACTTGTGTGTAACACCAGCAGTAAGTTGGTTGGTATAAAATAACATTGAATTTTTCAGTCCTGATTCTATCTCTCAAACATTGTCCACACATGACTTGTGTATAACACCAGCAGTAAGTTGGTTGGTATAAAATAACATTGAATTTTTCAGTCCTGATTCTATCTCTGAAACATTATCCACACATGACTTGTGTATAACACCAGCAGTAAGTTGGTTGGTATAAAATAACATTGAATTTTTCAGTCCTGATTCTCCCTCTCAAACATTGTCCACACATGACTTGTGTGTAACACCAGCAGTAAGTTGGTTGGTATAAAATAACATTGAATTTTTCAGTCTTGATTCTGTCTCTCAAACATTGTCCACACATGACTTGTGTTTAACACAAGCAGTAAGTTGGTTGGTATAAAATAACATTGAATTTTTCAGTCCTGATTCTATCTCTCAAACATTGTCCACACATGACTTGTGTATAACACCAGCAGTAAGTTGGTTGGTATAAAATAACAGTGAATTTTTCAGTCCTGATTCTCCCTGTCAAACATTGTCCACACATGACTTGTGTGTAACACCACTAGTAAGTTGGTTGGTATAAAATAACATTGAATTTTTCAGTCCTGATTCTCCCTCTCAAACATTGCCCACACATGACTTGTGTATAACACCAGCAGTAAGTTGGTTGGTATAAAATAACATTGAATTTTTCAGTCCTGATTCTCCCTCTCAAACATTGTCCACACATGACTTGTGTATAACACCAGCAGTAAGTTGGTTGGTATAAAATAACATTGAATTTTTCAGTCCTGATTCTCCCTCTCAAACATTGTCCACACATGACTTGTGTATAACACCAGCAGTAAGTTGGTTGGTATAAAATAACATTGAATTTTTCAGTCCTGATTCTCCCTGTCAAACATTGTCCACACATGACTTGTGTGTAACACCAGCAGTAAGTTGGTTGGTATAAAATAACATTGAATTTTTCAGTCCTGATTCTCCCTCTCAAACATTGCCCACACATGACTTGTGTGTAACACCAGCAGTAAGTTGGTTGGTATAAAATAACATTGAAGTTTTCAGTCCTGATTCTCCCTCTCAAACATTGCCCACACATGACTTGTGTGTAACACCAGCAGTAAGTTGGTTGGTATATAATAACATTGAAGTTTTCAGTCCTGATTCTCCCTCTCAAACATTGCCCACATATGACTTGTGTGTAACACCAGCAGTAAGTTGGTTGGTATAAAATAACATTGAATTTTTCAGTCCTGATTCTCCCTGTCAAACATTGTCCACACATGACTTGTGTATAACACCAGCAGTAAGTTGGTTGGTATAAAATAACATTGAATTTTTCAGTCCTGATTCTCCCTGTCAAACATTACCCACACATGACTTGTGTGTAACACTAGCAGTAAGTTGGTTGGTATAAAATAACATTGAAGTTTTCAGTCCTGATTCTCCCTCTCAAAGATTGTCCACACATGACTTGTGTATAACACCAGCAGTAAGTTGGTTGGTATAAAATAACATTGAATTTTTCAGTCTTGATTCTGTCTCTCAAACATTGTCCACACATGACTTGTGTGTAACACTAGCAGTAAGTTGGTTGGTATAAAATAACATTGAAGTTTTCAGTCCTGATTCTCCCTCTCAAAGATTGTCCACACATGACTTGTGTACAACACCAGCACTAAGTTGGTTGGTATAAAATAACATTGAATTTTTCAGTCCTGATTCTCCCTGTCAAACATTGTCCACACATGACTTGTGTATAACACCAGCAGTAAGTTGGTTGGTATAAAATAACATTGAATTTTTCAGTCCTGATTCTCCCTGTCAAACATTACCCACACATGACTTGTGTGTAACACCAGCAGTAAGTTGGTTGGTATAAAATAACATTGAATTTTTCAGTCTTGATTCTGTCTCTCAAACATTGTCCACACATGACTTGTGTATAACACCAGCAGTAAGTTGGTTGGTATAAAATAACATTGAATTTTTCAGTCCTGATTCTCCCTGTCAAACATTGTCCACGCATGACTTGTGTATAACACCAGCAGTAAGTTGGTTGGTATAAAATAACATTGAATTTTTCAGTCCTGATTCTCCCTCTCAAACATTGTCCACACATGACTTGTGTATAACACCAGCAGTAAGTTGGTTGGTATAAAATAACATTGAATTTTTCAGTCCTGATTCTCCCTGTCAAACATTGTCCACACATGACTTGTGTATAACACCAGCAGTAAGTTGGTTGGTATAAAATAACATTGAATTTTTCAGTCCTGATTCTCCCTGTCAAACATTGTCCACACATGACTTGTGTATAGCACCAGCAGTAAGTTGGTTGGTATAAAATAACATTGAATTTTTCAGTCTTGATTCTGTCTCTCAAACATTGTTCACACATGACTTGTGTGTAACACTAGCAGTAAGTTGGTTGGTATAAAATAACATTGAAGTTTTCAGTCCTGATTCTCCCTCTCAAAGATTGTCCACACATGACTTGTGTAGAACACCAGCAGTAAGTTGGTTGGTATAAAATAACATTGAATTTTTCAGTCCTGATTCTCCCTGTCAAACATTGCCCACACATGACTTGTGTGTAACACCAGCAGTAAGTTGGTTGGTATAAAATAACATTGAATTTTTCAGTCCTGATTCTCCCTCTCAAACATTGTCCACACATGACTTGTGTGTAACACCAGCAGTAAGTTGGTTGGTATAAAATAACATTGAATTTTTCAGTCTTGATTCTCCCTCTCAAACATTGTCCACACATGACTTGTGTGTAACACCAGCAGTAAGTTGGTTGGTATAAAATAACATTGAATTTTTCAGTCCTGATTCTATCTCTCAAACATTGCCCACACATGACTTGTGTGTAACACCAGCAGTAAGTTGGTTGGTATAAAATAACATTGAATTTTTCAGTCCTGATTCTCCCTCTCGAACATTGTCCACACATGACTTGTGTATAACACCAGCAGTAAGTTGGTTGGTATAAAATAACATTGAATTTTTCAGTCCTGATTCTCCCTCTCAAACATTGTCCACACATGACTTGTGTATAACACCAGCAGTAAGTTGGTTGGTATAAAATAACATTGAATTTTTCAGTCCTGATTCTATCTCTCAAACATTGCCCACTCATGACTTGTGTGTAACACCAGCAGTAAGTTGGTTGGTATAAAATAACATTGAATTTTTCAGTCCTGATTCTATCTCTCAAACATTGTCCACACATGACTTGTGTGTAACACCAGCAGTAAGTTGGTTGGTATAAAATAACATTGAATTTTTCAGTCCTGATTCTCCCTCTCAAACATTGTCCACACATGACTTGTGTAGAACACCAGCAGTAAGTTGGTTGGTATAAAATAACATTGAATTTTTCAGTCCTGATTCTCCCTCTCGAACATTGTCCACACATGACTTGTGTATAACACCAGCAGTAAGTTGGTTGGTATAAAATAACATTGAATTTTTCAGTCCTGATTCTCCCTTTCAAACATTGTCCACACATGACTTGTGTATAACACCAGCAGTAAGTTGGTTGGTATAAAATAACATTGAATTTTTCAGTCCTGATTCTCCCTCTCAAACATTGTCCACACATGACTTGTGTATAACACCAGCAGTAAGTTGGTTGGTATAAAATAACATTGAATTTTTCAGTCCTGATTCTATCTCTCAAACATTGTCCACACATGACTTGTGTGTAACACCAGCAGTAAGTTGGTTGGTATAAAATAACATTGAATTTTTCAGTCCTGATTCTCCCTCTCAAACATTGTCCACACATGACTTGTGTATAACACCAGCAGTAAGTTGGTTGGTATAAAATAACATTGAATTTTTCAGTCCTGATTCTCCCTCTCAAACATTGTCCACACATGACTTGTGTATAACACTAGCAGTAAGTTGGTTGGTATAAAATAACATTGAATTTTTCAGTCCTGATTCTATCTCTCAAACATTGCCCACACATGACTTGTGTATAACACCAGCAGTAAGTTGGTTGGTATAAAAGAACATTGAAGTTTTCAGTCCTGATTCTATCTCTCAAACATTGTCCACACATGACTTGTGTATAACACCAGCAGTAAGTTGGTTGGTATAAAATAACATTGAATTTTTCAGTCCTGATTCTCCCGCTCAAACATTGTCCACACATGACTTGTGTATAACACCAGCAGTAAGTTGGTTGGTATAAAATAACATTGAATTTTTCAGTCCTGATTCTCCCTCTCAAACATTGTCCACACATGACTTGTGTATAACACCAGCAGTAAGTTGGTTGGTATAAAATAACATTGAAGTTTTCAGTCCTGATTCTCCCTGTCAAACATAGCCCACACAGGACTATGACTTGTGCAATTAAAGACTGCTTGTTTTGCACTCACATGAATTTCTCTACTCTTGTACTAACCATTCTTACAAACTCTTATTCCTTTATCTTCATGCTAGTTGAGATAAACATTTGCAGAAATTATCTTATTGCTTATTCTCTTGTAGGAGCAAGGGGAATGTGGGAATACAGTAGGCTTTGAGCAATAATCAAATCTTTTAAAGCTGGTCGTTATATGAAGGCTTTGAAATTCCATTCTCTTTGCATGGCGAAGAATAAAAAAGTGAATAATGACCTTCCATTTCAGAAAAGTATAAGTATTGCAAAAGTCACATAAATAATGAGTAGCTCCAAAATGGTTCACTCCACAAAAAAATTCATTTAGACAAATTGTGTGTTAACAAGATCTATATTTTTTGTATAGTAAGACTTGGTCTATCCCTTACGGTTTACCAGTTATACAAAACACATCCAGAGTAAACAGGACTACATGGGATATAGCCAGAAAATCTAAAATGTAATTTTATTTGTCATAAAAATATGTTAAACATATTGTCGTAAACCTTGTTATACGCCTCGACTCGGGGGTAGCATAAAATGGTAAGGCTTAATTTGGTACCAGGAATTGTCGAAAAAGTCACATTCTCTCAAGAAAACCAAAACATGAGAGGCTTCTAAGACAAAAGGAGTCGTTTAAGTAAGACTCTAAAAGGAAACATACAATTACAGAGTGCCTGGTGATTACATGGTGCTTGGAGAGATATGTTGTTCCGTGACTGTTACCATCGGGAGCAGAGCGTACTCGCCATTCATTAGCCTTGACAATCCCATTACCAACTTCAACATAATAACTCCTCTGCCTAGGAACACCACAGTATAGCTTTTTTAAAGCCATATTTGAGAAAATTGGAATTTCTGAAAAACTTTCTCATTAAAGGATAGCTTAGGATGGAGGAATTTTCTTCAAAATCTTTGTGTCGCATCCTTGAAAGGTATTAAATATCAACCTTGGTTTTTAACTGACTTTTCGTTTTTGAGTTATTCTGTTCACAGACACACGCACACACACACACACACACACACACACACACACACACACACACACACACACACACACGCACACACACACAATTTTTCTAAAACTGCTCTTTTTGGACTCAAGGGGTTTCAAAACATATATTTGTAGTGAAATGTCGACATTGAAATTTTGGGTCAAATACAATACTTCCCCTACTTACTATATGCAGTGTAACTGCCCTTAGATGGGGAGTAGCGTATGAGGATGTGAGGCTATTGGTTCATTGTGTTTCAGATCAACATGTGTCGAGAGTATGGTCGGACCTCACTCCGTCTCGCTCACCTGGTATCATCTCTCCTCGGCCTAAATCTCCCGAAGGTCGACGAAGACTTGTGCCTGGTTCTGCTCTTGGTTTGAATAAGGTATAAGAACTAAATGAATACTGAAGTTGAAAGCTTGTGACAGTAACTTCACCTTTAATAAATGTTTGACAAACTTCTCTTCTGTCCTCAGCTGCTGTATTCTGACTGACATTTGCTAATGTATAAATTTAAATGGAAAATAATTGTTCTTTCATGCTTGCCATGTTTCCAAAGTTTTATGTGTTTCAATTTTAGGAAATTGGAAAATATGAAATTATTTGAAAGCTGTGTGTATCAGAGAATGAGTTCATTACAGCTTCTCGGGTGATCAGCCGTGTGAGGTTTAAAAACATTGAGCTTTCGGCCATTGTAAACTCTATGGCCTTCGTCAGAATGAAAAATGACCGTTAGCTTTCCGCTCCCCATATATATACAATGTTAGGTGGGAGGGGTTTGCCAATGAGCGGGTGACGATTTGTGATTGGGCCTGCTGTTTCGGGCTATGTTTGTCACCGGCCACAGTGTTTTCTTGAGGGTCAGTACTTGGACCAGAATCACTATAGTTGCTGTTGTGAATGTGTTTCATGGCTATTGTCCAGGCAGGGCTTAGCTGAAGTCCGCGGTCCCTGTTGTAATTGTTTGGATGTAGTTTGATTTGGATGGCTTCCTTAATGACCCTGTCCCAGTATTTATCCGTATGATCCAGAACTTAGAAGTTCTTCAAGCTCAATGTTTTTAAACCTCACACGGCTGATCACCTGAGAAGCTGTAATAAATAACGTGCGCCGTGAAAGCTTTAAATCTTACAGAGAATGAGTTGTTTTTCATATAGCACAAGCTTCAGAAAACAATTTGGGTTAATGCATAGTATTGACCAAAACACTTCAAATACATTTGTCCACACTTTGAATACTATATTGCACTGTTTTACTGCACACATATTAAGAACACACTTTTAGGAATAGCAATATGTCATTTATTTATGTAAATATGTGTAAACTGCATTTTATCGTGGCAAGATGCACATGCGCTTCATCCAGGGCATCGTGGGAGCTTTCCTCTCTGCTGCATCCCTTCCCTCTCCTGTCCAGATGTTGCCAACTCAGCACTTGATACAGAAGCATGTGCATCATTTCCTGCATTTCATATGTTGGCAATACCACTTTCCCCGCCTTCCCCTACCTAGCTTATTCCCTTTTACTTGCCATTTCTATAGGTGGTCTGCTTTCTAACGAGATTTGAAAAAAGGTTATTTGCGTGCTTTTAAGAGTTTCAGGAGGCAATATAATTATCTTAAAACAATAATGTAGTGCTATAATTTATCAAGGCACCCAATATTCCCTAACGTAAGTATTTGTAACGAAAATAAGGTTTTGGTCAATTTGCTACATTATCCAAAATTTGTAATACTACGTGAAGAGGATTAATGACTTTCCAATGGATGTAAAACAAAAATGTACTGTACTAAGAAAGCACGTGTGTTTGGGGAGGAGGGGGGTATGTGTGTCTAATGCTCTGGAGTTAATACTAAAATCATTCTGTCTGGCTTCCCAATATTTGGAGATCAAATCTTGTTGCATCTTTAGACCTTCACTTACTGCTAGATGGTTTTTATCCATTGGTGCACAACATGCATAGGGGAGAGTAAAAAACTGATGTAAAAATACAAGATTGGGCTCGAAGATATTGGCAATTTATTTGTATTGCATGATGGAATCTTGTTCTTCAGGAAGTGGGTGCAGTTCACAATACTGTTTGCTAGAGATATTGCATGCATGTTATTGATTTAATATTACATTATGTTATTGTAACAAAATGTTTAGTTGAGTAGGGATGATAATGTGCTAAACTCAGGCTTCCTTATTCTGCATAATTATTCAGGAAGATGATGAGTATCATAGATAATCTCAGAATCCATGAATCTCCATAACATTGTGAGACGTTGCACAGTGTTATAGAATGCGTATCCAGTAGACATTGTTGGTATGAACTGCCACTTGCCAGTACCCTGACTTATGGATACTCTTTAACTGTTATGGTTCTCAGTGTCCCATTCTATATTGGGTGTTAAAGGCTTCTTGGTTTTGTTCAGAGGAATCTTTATCAGGCTTGCCGCTGGCTTTACTTCTCTTCCAAAGGAAGGCATGCTAAGAACCTTTATGCCCGAAAACCTCCTTCACTGTGACCTTGGAAACCAAAGGCTAGCCTGTTAGCCCTAGAGCATGGAGCTCAAGGGGACATGATCCTGGAGTATCATCAATGTAAACATAATTTCAGTGCAGGTTTAGCTTAACTGTGGTTAAGTTAAGGCACAGAATGAACCTATCGGCAGGTGAGTCTGTGAATGTTTGGGGAAACTGAAAAGTCTGTCGTGAGTACTGGCAGTGGTGGTTTGCTTGGCTTGAAGAAGCTAATGCAGATTGTTGTATTATGGCTGCCTGTAACTGGTCTTGTGACTTCTCCATGGAGTTCAGTGCTAATGTTGCAAGTTCCTTTGAGACAGAAACAGTTCTCTCCCCATGTTTAGAAGTTGAGCCGATAATGGGAGATGTCAGGGGACTCAATGGGAAGACAAATTGTACTGCTATAGGCCAATTCAGCCAATGAAAATCCCAAGTGTGTTCAAATGATGGGGCAACCTATTGGATCCATATTGTACATATTACTCCCTTCACTGTCTCAGGGGCGACCTATTGGATCCATATTGTACATATTACTCCCCTCACTGTCTCAGGGGCAACCTATTGGATCCATATTGTACATATTACTCCCTTCACTGTCTCAGGGGCGACCTATTGGATCCATATGTACACATTACTCCCCTCACTGTCTCAGGGGCGACCTATTGGATCCATATTGTACATATTACTCCCCTCACTGTCCCAGGGGCGACCTATTGGATCCATATTGTACATATTACTCCCCTCACTGTCTCAGGGGGACCTATTGGATCCATATTGTACACATTACTCCCCTCACTGTCACAGGGGCGACCTATTGGATCCATATTGTACATATTACTCCCCTCACTGTCTCAGGGGCAACCTATTGGATCCATATTGTACATATTACTCCCTTCACTGTCTCAGGGGCGACCTATTGGATCCATATTGTACATATTACTCCCTTCACTGTCTCAGGGGCGACCTATTGGATCCATATTGTACATATCACTCCCCTCACTGTCTCAGGGGCGACCTATTGGATCCATATTGTACATATTACTCCCTTCACTGTCTCAGGGGCGACCTATTGGATCCATATTGTACACATTACTCCCCTCGCTGTCTCAGGGGCGATCTATTGGATCCATATTGTACATATTACTCCCCTCACTGTCTCAGGGGCAACCTATTGGATCCATATTGTACACATTACTCCCCTCACTGTCTCAGGGGCGACCTATTGGATCCATATTGTGACATGGCTTCTCCATGTCATTAAGACTCTTTGATTTTCAAGGAGGTTGCCATAGAGACAGTTTGAGTTGTTGAAGATTAAGAGACAGAAACTAGTATGGTGTGAGAGTTTGAAAAGATTAAGAGACAGAAACTAGTAGTGTGGCTGTACTTGAAGCTTGAGAAAATAAAAAAAGAGTTGGTAAATTTGTTACATTTGGTGTCAGGAAGTGGGATGGAGGGAGATTCGGAAACCAGGATGATGGCAATGATGAAAGAATTATTTGCCAAAATGGAAACGAGAAACGACAACCTCGCTGCCGAGCTGAAGGAGATGAGGACGGAGCTATCGGCGAAGATTGACGGGCAACTCGGCGAAAAGGTGGAAGACCTCTGCCAGCACGTGGACGTCGTGGAGGACGACGGGGAGCGTCTTGGCGCCCTGGTAGTGGGAGTTGGCGAGAGCGTCGAAGTACTGGATGCCAGGGGCGGACGGAGTGGCGCGGAGCCGGGGAGGGAGCACCTAGTGGCCGAGGCGACAGTTGCGCCCGTTTCGGATAGCGAAGGTGTGCGTCTCGGGGAAGACGGAGGGACAGTTCGGGGGCGTCGTCGAGGATCCCCTGGAGGAGTGTGTCGGGTGCGTGGCCAGCCGGGATGTGACGTGGAGGACGATCAGCGGGGAGGCGCACGGGCAGGCGAGCGACACGCGAGAGCCGACTTGGCGTGTGACATGGGGGGACCGTCGGGGCCGTCCAGTCACCTGACGCATAGTGCCGTGAACGGAGGAATGGTGGACGTCGTCGTGGACGGCGGGATGCAGGAGAGGCCGTGCCGAGCACGAGTGAACACGAGTGCAGCGGTGGACGCGACTCGCGCGGATGTGGTGGGGTTTGTTGCCGGACCCATCGGAAGCAAGGTGGCTGCGAAGGTGCGCCAGAGAGGTCGGCGGACATGGTACCCAGTGAGCCGTTTCAAAGTGCGCAGGATGGCCCGTCAACACACCAGGAAGAAGGGCAACTGGACGAGGGACCGTCAAGACCGGCGGTACTGTTGCAGAATTTCGAAGCAGGATGGCATACATCGTCCTAACCAGACCAAGGGACACTATCCAACAGCGATACCTAGGATCGTGCCCCCTGGAGAGCGAGGTCCTACTGGCCCTCAAGGTTTACAAGGATTCCCTGGCCCTCAGGGTCTGGTAGGCTTGCCTGGAATGAAGGGTGAACGGGGCAATCCAGGACCTCCAGGACAAGCTGGTGCACCAGGACCTGAAGGACCTAAGGGTGACTCAGGCTCTCAAGGACAACATGGAGCTCCAGGACAACCTGGTCCACAGGGCCCTCCAGGAGACAGAGGACTTCCAGGATTACCCGGCCCAACAGGACCTGCTGGCCTCAGAGGTCAGAGAGGTGCACAAGGTGAGACAGGTCCATCAGGGAAGCCAGGCAGTGAAGGACCTCCAGGACCACAAGGTATTGCAGGACCTCTAGGACCACCGGGACCAATTGGAGAACAGGGACCAGAGGGAGCACCAGGTAAAGCAGGAACACCTGGTATTGCAGGAAGACCGGGAGATAAGGGACCTGTAGGACCTTCAGGACCTCCGGGAACTCCAGGGGCACCAGGTCTTCCAGGGCCACCTGGTCCAAATGGACCTCCAGGACCAGCAGGAGAACGGGGTCTTCGAGGAGAAATTGGACCACTGGGTGTAGAAGGGCCACAGGGAGCTAGAGGAAAGCCAGGACCTCCAGGGCCAGAGGGAGGTAAGGGTGATAGAGGAGAAGAAGGTCCAAAGGGTGCAAAAGGACACCGTGGTCTCATTGGTCTACAAGGGTTACCTGGACCTCAGGGACCTCCAGGAGACAAAGGCATGACTGGACCTCCAGGATTGTCGGGAAAAGATGGTGAACCTGGAACTAAAGGTATGCCTGGAAGAGATGGAAACCCAGGACCTCAAGGTATACCAGGACCACCAGGCCCTCGTGGACCACCAGGAGAAGAGGTTCGATGGGTTAATCCACCGGGGCGCAACGGAGATGCCGCAGTGATAGTGCTGGTCGGGACGACCAGCTCTGAGGAGGGAGCAGTGTGACATGGCTTCTCCATGTCATTAAGACTCTTTGATTTTCAAGGAGGTTGCCATAGAGACAGTTTGAGTTGTTGAAGATTATGAGACAGAAACTAGTATTGTGTGAGAGTTTGGAAAGATTAAGAGACAGAAACGAGTAGTATGGCTGTACTTGAGTGTTGAGAAAATAAAAAAAGAGTTGGTAAATTTGTTACAATATTGTACACATTACTCCCCTCACTGTCTCAGGGGCGACCTATTGGATCCATATTGTACATATTACTCCCCTCACTGTCTCAGGGGCAACCTATTGGATCCATATTGTACATATTACTCCCTTCACTGTCTCAGGGGCGACCTATTGGATCCATATTGTACATATTACTCCCTTCACTGTCTCAGGGGCGACCTATTGGATCCATATTGTACATATCACTCCCCTCACTGTCTCAGGGGCGACCTATTGGATCCATATTGTACATATTACTCCCCTCACTGTCTCAGGGGCGACCTATTGGATCCATATTGTACATATCACTCCCCTCACTGTCTCAGGGGCGACCTATTGGATCCATATTGTACATATTACTCCCCTCACTGTCTCAGGGGCGACCTATTGGATCCATATTGTACATATCACTCCCCTCACTGTCTCAGGGGCGACCTATTGGATCCATATTGTACATATTACTCCCTTCACTGTCTCAGGGGCGACCTATTGGATCCATATTGTTCATATAACTCCCCTCACTGTCTCAGGGGCGACCTATTGGATCCATATTGTACATATTACTCCCCTCACTGTCTCAGGGGCGACCTATTGGATCCATATTGTACATATTACTCCCTTCACTGTCTCAGGGGCGACCTATTGGATCCATATTGTACATATTACTCCCTTCACTGTCTCAGGGGCAACCTATTGGATCCATATTGTACATATTATTCCCTTCACTGTCTCAGGGGCGAACTACTGGATCCATATTGTACATATTACTCCCTTCACTGTCTCAGGGGCGACCTATTGGATCCATATTGTACATATTACTCCCTTCACTGTCTCAGGGGCAACCTATTGGATCCATATTGTACATATTATTCCCTTCACTGTCTCAGGGGCGACCTACTGGATCCATATTGTACATATCACTCCCCTCACTGTCTCAGGGGCAATCTATTGGATCCATATTGTACATATTACTCCCCTCACTGTCTCAGGGGCAACCTATTGGATCCATATTGTACATATTACTCCCCTCACTGTCTCAGGGGCGACCTATTGGATCCATATTGTACATATTACTCCCCTCACTGCCTCAGGAACAATCTATTGGATCCATATTGTACATATTACTCCCTTCACTGTCTCAGGGGCGACCTATTGGATCCATATTGTACATATTACTCCCTTCACTGTCTCAGGGGCAACCTATTGGATCCATATTGTACATATTATTCCCTTCACTGTCTCAGGGGCGACCTATTGGATCCATATTGTACATATTACTCCCCTCACTGTCTCAGGGGCAATCTATTGGATCCATATTGTACATATTACTCCCCTCACTGTCTCAGGGGCGACCTATTGGATCCATAATGTACATATTACTCTCCTCACTGTCTCAGGGGCAATCTATTGGATCCATATTGTACATATTACTCCCCTCACTGTCTCAGGGGCAATCTATTGGATCCATATTGTACATATTACTCCCCTCACTGTCTCAGGGGCAATCTATTGGATCCATATTGTACATATTACTCCCCTTACTGTCTCAGGGCTGACCTATTGGATCCATATTGTACATATTACTCCCCTCACTGTCTCAGGGGCAACCTATTGGATCCATATTGTACATATCACTCCCCTCACTGTCTCAGGGGCGACCTATTGGATCCATATTGTACATATTACTCCCCTCACTGTCTCAGGGGCAATCTATTGGATCCATATTGTACATATTACTCCCCTCACTGTCTCAGGGACAACCTATTGGATCCATATTGTACATATTACTCCCCTCACTGTCTCAGGGGCGACCTATTGGATCCATATTGTACATATTACTCCCCTCACTGTCTCAGGGGCGACCTATTGGATCCATATTGTACATATTACTCCCTTAGCTGTCTCAGGGGCGACCTATTGGATCCATATTGTACATATTACTCCCTTCACTGTCTCAGGGGCGACTTATTGGATCCATATTGTACATATTACTCCCTTCACTGTCTCAGGGGCGACCTATTGGATCCATATTGTACATATTACTCCCTTCACTGTCTCAGGGGCAACCTATTGGATCCATATTGTACATATTACTCCCCTCACTGTCTCAGGGGCGACCTATTGGATCCATATTGTACATATCACTCCCTTCACTGTCTCAGGGGCGACCTATTGGATCCCTATTGTACATATTACTCCCCTCACTGTCTCAGGGGCAATCTATTGGATCCATATTGTACATATTACTCCCCTCAGTGTCTCAGGGGCAACCTATTGGATCCATATTGTACATATTACTCCCCTCACTGTCTCAGGGGCGACCTATTGGATCCATATTGTACATATCACTCCCTTCACTGTCTCAGGGGCGACCTATTGGATCCATATTGTACATATTACTCCCTTCACTGTCTCAGGGGCGACGTATTGGATCCATATTGTACACATTACACCCCTCACTGTATCAGGGGCGACCTATTGGATCCATATTGTACATATTACTCCCTTCACTGTCTCAGGGGCGACCTATTGGATCCATATTGTACATATTACTCCCTTCACTGTCTCAGGGGCAACCTATTGGATCCATATTGTACATATTACTCCCTTCACTGTCTCAGGGGCGACCTATTGGATCCATATTGTACATATTACTCCCTTCACTGTCTCAGGGGCGACCTATTGGATCCATATTGTACATATTACTCCCTTCACTGTCTCAGGGGCAACCTATTGGATCCATATTGTACATATTACTCCCCTCACTGTCTCAGGGGCGACCTATTGGATCCATATTGTACATATCACTCCCTTCACTGTCTCAGGGGCGACCTATTGGATCCATATTGTACATATTACTCCCCTCACTGTCTCAGGGGCGAGCTATTGGATCCATATTGTACATATTACTCCCTTCACTGCCTCAGGGGCGACCTATTGGATCCATATTGTACATATTACTCCCTTCACTGTCTCAGGGGCAACCTATTGGATCCATATTGTACATATTACTCCCCTCACTGTCTCAGGGGCAACCTATTGGATCCATATTGTACATATTATTCCCTTCACTGTCTCAGGGGCGACCTACTGGATCCATATTGTACATATCACTCCCCTCACTGTCTCAGGGGCAATCTATTGGATCCATATTGTACATATTACTCCCCTCACTGTCTCAGGGGCAACCTATTGGATCCATATTGTACATATTACTCCCCTCACTGTCTCAGGGGCAACCTATTGGATCCATATTGTACATATTACTCCCTTCACTGTCTCAGGGGCGACCTATTGGATCCATATTGTACATATTACTCCCTTCACTGTCTCAGGGGCGACCTATTGGATCCATATTGTACATATTACTCCCTTCACTGTCTCAGGGGCAACCTATTGGATCCATATTGTACATATTATTCCCTTCACTGTCTCAGGGGCGACCTATTGGATCCATATTGTACATATTACTCCCCTCACTGTCTCAGGGGCAATCTATTGGATCCATATTGTACATATTACTCCCCTCACTGTCTCAGGGGCGACCTATTGGATCCATAATGTACATATTACTCTCCTCACTGTCTCAGGGGCAATCTATTGGATCCATATTGTACATATTACTCCCCTCACTGTCTCAGGGGCAATCTATTGGATCCATATTGTACATATTACTCCCCTCACTGTCTCAGGGGCAATCTATTGGATCCATATTGTACATATTACTCCCCTTACTGTCTCAGGGCTGACCTATTGGATCCATATTGTACATATTACTCCCCTCACTGTCTCAGGGGCAACCTATTGGATCCATATTGTACATATCACTCCCCTCACTGTCTCAGGGGCGACCTATTGGATCCATATTGTACATATTACTCCCCTCACTGTCTCAGGGGCAATCTATTGGATCCATATTGTACATATTACTCCCCTCACTGTCTCAGGGACAACCTATTGGATCCATATTGTACATATTACTCCCCTCACTGTCTCAGGGGCGACCTATTGGATCCATATTGTACATATTACTCCCCTCACTGTCTCAAGGGCGACCTATTGGATCCATATTGTGCATATTACTCCCTTAGCTGTCTCAGGGGCGACCTATTGGATCCATATTGTACATATTACTCCCTTCACTGTCTCAGGGGCGACTTATTGGATCCATATTGTACATATTACTCCCTTCACTGTCTCAGGGGCGACCTATTGGATCCATATTGTACATATTACTCCCTTCACTGTCTCAGGGGCAACCTATTGGATCCATATTGTACATATTACTCCCCTCACTGTCTCAGGGGCGACCTATTGGATCCATATTGTACATATCACTCCCTTCACTGTCTCAGGGGCGACCTATTGGATCCCTATTGTACATATTACTCCCCTCACTGTCTCAGGGGCAATCTATTGGATCCATATTGTACATATTACTCCCCTCAGTGTCTCAGGGGCAACCTATTGGATCCATATTGTACATATTACTCCCCTCACTGTCTCAGGGGCGACCTATTGGATCCATATTGTACATATCACTCCCTTCACTGTCTCAGGGGCGACCTATTGGATCCATATTGTACATATTACTCCCTTCACTGTCTCAGGGGCGACGTATTGGATCCATATTGTACACATTACACCCCTCACTGTATCAGGGGCGACCTATTGGATCCATATTGTACATATTACTCCCTTCACTGTCTCAGGGGCGACCTATTGGATCCATATTGTACATATTACTCCCTTCACTGTCTCAGGGGCAACCTATTGGATCCATATTGTACATATTACTCCCTTCACTGTCTCAGGGGCGACCTATTGGATCCATATTGTACATATTACTCCCTTCACTGTCTCAGGGGCGACCTATTGGATCCATATTGTACATATTACTCCCTTCACTGTCTCAGGGGCAACCTATTGGATCCATATTGTACATATTACTCCCCTCACTGTCTCAGGGGCGACCTATTGGATCCATATTGTACATATCACTCCCTTCACTGTCTCAGGGGCGACCTATTGGATCCATATTGTACATATTACTCCCCTCACTGTCTCAGGGGCGAGCTATTGGATCCATATTGTACATATTACTCCCTTCACTGCCTCAGGGGCGACCTATTGGATCCATATTGTACATATTACTCCCTTCACTGTCTCAGGGGCAACCTATTGGATCCATATTGTACATATTACTCCCCTCACTGTCTCAGGGGCGACCTATTGGATCCATATTGTACATATCACTCCCTTCACTGTCTCAGGGGCGACCTATTGGATCCCTATTGTACATATTACTCCCTTCACTGTCTCAGGGGCGACCTATTGGATCCATATTGTACATATTACTCCCCTCACTGTCTCAGGGGCAATCTATTGGATCCATATTGTACATATTGCTCCCTTCACTGTAGAAGTTACAAGTCGGCCGGCCATGATGTTAAACAGCTGTTAGTGACAACTGTTCTTCTTGACTTCTTCAAAGCCATTGAGTAATAGCATCATCTGTTGTTTATTTATGTGCTACTCAAAACAAAAACAGTAGAAATTAACAAATTACTCTTCACTATCAATTAAGGACTGATAACTAGAGGAATTGGAAGTAGTAATGCATCCACATATAGAAAATATTTAATTTGTATCTGCATTATGTTGACTCTGTTGAAAGCAGGTGATTGTAAGCTAATGACATGGTTTCTCTGTGTGTTAGGTGGCACCATTAACTGTGCCTCCAGGTGCTGCAATTCCGTCCCATTTCACAAGTGTGGGTCTCATTCACGGTGTGCCTCATCCCTACCAGTCTCATTCTCGCTCCAGCTACTGTCCACGTCATGCTCGCCGAGAAAAGGTAACAAGAATATCTTTTCTTTTGAACACTATTTCATTTTATTTTCAGTATTCATTATTTTAAAAATATATGAAAAGTTTGTTTATAATTGGATCAAGTTTTAATTGAGGGACATCAGGTTTTTAAGAAAAGGAAAATGTTATTCAATATTATGAAGTATTAAAGTAGATGCATTGGTGGTTTAGAAAGTATTAAGTAATGCTTCTTCTTCTTTTAGGGCCCAAATGACCTAGCTGTCGACGGGCCCTTAAACCCCACTCACTCACTCACTCACTCACTCACTCACTCACTCACTCACTCACTCACTCACTCACTCACTCACTCACTCACTCACTCACTCACTCTTCTTCTTAAGGGAGGAGAAAAGCATTGTTACCTTCTTTTTGTATCTAGAGTTCATCCCATATGATCAGATTTATTGGATTTTAGGCTACCTTTATTAATTTTACCTCTTTTTGAGTGTTGTGATTTTTAAATATTGGTAATTTTTTCTGTGTCCTTGTATAGGGGCTTTAATACATTTGGTAACTCGTTTTGCTGACTCTCTCTACTGTGCTTGAGGGCCAATAGTCACCAGAAAAATTGTGCCGTAACATGTGCACCAAAATCCTTACCTGATTGTAGATGTTGGAAATGTTGACCACCTGCTCTCATCTGGCTAAGCTCAGCAGCAGGAATCCTTGTGATTTCCTGCAAGTTGTTATTGCTACATCCCTGCAGTGTGCAACAATGATCTTCTTTCTAATCATGCAAGGCAGGCAGCGTAGAAAATCAACCAGAATACAACCCTGTGCATCCCTGTAACTTTCCCAGCAGATAGCACTTGCCATTCCATACTCTGGCATACATGGGACCCAACAGACAAAAACTTTGTGTGCTTGGCGTCATCACAACCACCATTAGGGTAGTGCCCTTCTTTTTAGAGGAGAAAGGGAATGCACTAGTTAGGGAAGTAATGTATACAGTTTTAGGTGCATACGTCATGAGTGTTTATTGAGAAGATATTTGCAACGTAACAGTTTTGTCTTGAAATTTGAATTAATGTTAGAAGTCATTGAAGTGAAAAATTCCTTATGAGGGGCACCAGAAAATACATCAAGGTGCAATGTACAGGGCTGTTTTAAGATAACTGAAGCTTTCAATCATTTGTTGCATTGTACTATATCTTACTGCAAGTTCACTGACAGTGACATGCCGGCCTTGAAGGGCAACCACTACGAGGTTCGTGCTCATCTCCTAACACTGCACATTCAAGTCCGAGGTGAATATCAGCAGCAGAACATTGGAAACACTGCCTATGGTCATGTGATGTCACAGTATGACAACATGATTCCGCAGTTGTTTTAGTTACATTGTTGAAATTTCACCTTAAGCAATGGATGGCCCACAACTTTCAGTATCACCCTTGTAGGTAGAAGGCTTAAAGAACTACAGTGTTCTATGAAAAATTGAAGCTATTAACAGTGAAGCAATACAGATGTACCAATACAGAGTTCTTGAATGAAAATGTAATGGAGCGCACAGTGTTTGGTCTCTCCCGTGACCTGGGTGGATTCCTCCACTACTGCTGCTGCTGTGTTGTATTGGCCATCAACATGAACAGGTGTTTGGTCTCTCCTCTGACCTGGGTGGATTCCTCCACTACTGCTGCCACTGTGTTGTATTGGCCATCAACATGAACAGGTGTTTGGTCTCTCCCATGACCTGGGTGGATTCCTCCACTACTGCTGCTGTTGTGTTGTATTGGCCACCAACATGAACAGGTGTTTGGTCTCTACTGTGACCTGGGTGGATTCCTCCACTACTGCTGCCACTGTGTTGTATTGGCCATCAACATGAACAGGTGTTTGGTCTCTCCCGTGACCTATGTGGATTCCTCCACTACTGCTGCCACTGTGTTATTGGCCATCAACATGAACAGGTGTTTGGTCTCTCCCGTGACCTATGTGGATTCCTCCACTACTGCTGCCACTGTGTTATTGGCCATCAACATGAACAGGTGTTTGGTCTCTCCCGTCACCTAGGTGGATTCCTCCACTACTGCTGCTGTTGTGTTGTATTGGCCACCAACATGAACAGGTGTTTGGTCTCTCCCGTGACCTATGTGGATTCCTCCACTACTGCTGCCACTGTGTTATTGGCCATCAACATGAACAGGTGTTTGGTCTCTCCCGTGACCTATGTGGATTCCTCCACTACTGCTGCCACTGTGTTATTGGCCATCAACATGAACAGGTGTTTGGTCTCTCCCGTCACCTGGGTGGATTCCTCCACTACTGCTGCTGTTGTGTTGTATTGGCCACCAACATGAACAGGTGTTTGGTCTCTCCTGTGACCTGGGTGGATTCCTCCACTACTGCTGCTGTTGTGTTGTATTGGCGACCAACATGAACAGGTGTTTGGTCTCTCCCGTGACCCACCTAGGCGGCCCGGGTTCGATCCCAGGGACCCGCATGTGGTATTCGTGGTGGACGAAGCGGCGTCAGGGCGGGTTTTCTCCGGGTACTCCGGTTTCCCCCACCATCTCATTCCACCGGTGCTCCATCTTCATGTATCATCAGTGTCACCGCCTGCGGTGCCGTAGTAGTAAAAGCGGGCGTTAAACGCTACAACAACAACTCTCCCGTGACCTGGGTGGATTCCTCCACTACTGCTGCTGTTGTGTTGTATTGGCCACCAATATGAACAGGTGTTTGGTCTCTCCTGTGACCTGGGTTGATTCCTCCACTACTGCTGCTGTTGTGTTGTATTGGCCACCAACATGAACAGGTGTTTGGTCTCTCCTGTGACCTGAGTGGATTCCTCCACTACTGCTGCTGTTGTGTTGTATTGGCCACCAACATGAGCAGGTGTATGGTCTCTCCTGTGACCTGGGTGGATTCCCCCACTACTGCTGCTGTTGTGTTGTATTGGCCACCAACATGAACAGGTGTTTGGTCTCTCCCGTGACCTGTGTGGATTCCTCCACTACTGCTGCCACTGTGTTGTGTTGTATTGGCCATCAACATGAACAGGTGTTTGGTCTCTCCTGTGACCTGGGTGGATTCCTCCACTACTGCTGCCACTGTGTTGTGTTGTGTTGTATTGGCCACCAACATGAACAGCTGTTTGGTCTCTCCCGTGACCTGGGTGGATTCCTCCACTACTGCTGCCACTGTGTTGTGTTGTGTTGTATTGGCCACCAACATGAACAGGTGTTTGGTCTCTCCCGTGACCTGGGTGGATTCCTCCACTACTGCTGCTGTTGTGTTGTATTGGCCACCAACATGAACAGGTGTATGATCTCTCCAGTGACCTGGGTGGATACCTCCACTACTGCTGCTGTTGTGTTGTATTGGCCACCAACATGAACAGGTGTTTGATCTCTCCCGTGACCTGGGTGGATTCCTCCACTACTGCTGCTGTTGTGTTGTATTGGCCACCAACATGAACAGGTGTTTGATCTCTCCCGTGACCTGGGTGGATTCCTCCACTACTGCTGCTGTTGTGTTGTATTGGCCACCAACATGAACAGGTGTTTGGTCTCTCCCGTGACCTGGGTGGATTCCTCCACTACTGCTGCTGTTGTGTTGTATTGGCCACCAACATGAACAGGTGTTTGATCTCTCCCGTGACCTGGGTGGATTCCTCCACTACTGCTGCTGTTGTGTTGTATTGGCCACCAACATGAACAGGTGTTTGGTCTCTCCTGTGACCTGGGTGGATTCCTCCACTAGTGCTGCTGTTGTGTTGTATTGGCCACCAACATGAACAGGTGTTTGGTCTCTCCTGTGACCTGGGTGGATTCCTCCACTACTGCTGCTGTTGTGTTGTGTTGTGTTGTGTTGTGTTGTATTGTATTGGCCACCAACATGAACAGGTGTATGGTCTCTCCTGTGACCTGGGTGGATTCCTCCACTACTGCTGCTGTTGTGTTGTATTGGCCACCAACATTAACAGGTGTTTGGTCTCTCCTGTGACCTGGGTGGATTCCTCCACTACTGCTGCTTTTGTGTTGTGTTGTGTTGTGTTGTGTTGTATTGTATTGGCCACCAACATGAACAGGTGTATTGTCTCTCCTGTGACCTGGGTGGATTCCTCCACTACTGCTGCTGTTGTGTTGTGTTGTATTGGCCACCAACATGAACAGGTGTATGGTCTCTCCCGTGACCTGGGTGGATTCCTCCACTACTGCTGCTGTTGTGTTGTGTTGTATTGGCCACCAACATGAACAGGTGTATGGTCTCTCCTGTGACCTGGGTGGATTCCTCCACTACTGCTGCTGTTGTGTTGTGTTGTGTTGTGTTGTGTTGTATTGTATTGGCCACCAACATGAACAGGTGTATGGTCTCTCCTGTGACCTGGGTGGATTCCTCACTACTGCTGCTGTTGTGTTGTACTGGCCACCAACATGAACAGGTGTTTGGTCTCTCCTGTGACCTGGGTGGATTCCTCCACTACTACTGCTGCTGTGTTGTATTGGCCACCAACATGAACAGGTGTTTGGTCTCTCCTGTGACCTGGGTGGATTCCTCCACTACTACTGCTGCTGTGTTGTATTGGCCACCAACATGAGCAGGTGTATGGTCTCTCCTGTGACCTGGGTGGATTCCTCCACTACTGCTGCTGTTGTGTTGTACTGGCCACCAACATGAGCAGGTGTATGGTCTCTCCTGTGACCTGGGTGGATTCCTCACTACTGCTGCTGTTGTGTTGTACTGGCCACCAACATGAACAGGTGTTTGGTCTCTCCTGTGACCTGGGTGGATTCCTCCACTACTACTGCTGCTGTGTTGTATTGGCCACCAACATGAGCAGGTGTATGGTCTCTCCTGTGACCTGGGTGGATTCCTCCACTACTGCTGCTGTTGTGTTGTATTGGCTACCAACATGAACAGGTGTATGGTCTCTCCTGTGACCTGGGTGGATTCCTGCACTACTGCTGCTGTTGTGTTGTATTGGCCACCAACATGAACAGGTGTTTGGTCTCTCCTGTGACCTGGGTGGATTCCTCCACTACTGCTGCTGTTGTGTTGTATTGGCCACCAACATGAACAGGTGTTTGGTCTCCTGTGACCTGGGTGGATTCCTCCACTACTGCTGCTGTTGTGTTGTATTGGCCACCAACATGAGCAGGTGTATGGTCTCTCCTGTGACCTGGGTGGATTCCTGCACTACTGCTGCTGCTGTGTTGTATTGGCCACCAACATGAACAGGTGTTTGGTCTCTCCTGTGACCTGGGTGGATTCCTCCACTACTGCTGCTGCTGTGTTGTATTGGCCACCAACATGAGCAGGTGTATGGTCTCTCCTGTGACCTGGGTGGATTCCTCCACTACTGCTGCTGCTGTGTTGTATTGGCCACCAACATGAGCAGGTGTATGGTCTCTCCTGTGACCTGGGTGGATTCCTCCACTACTGCTGCTGCTGTGTTGTATTGGCCACCAACATGAACAGGTGTTTGGTCTCTCCTGTGACCTGGGTGGATTCCTCCACTACTGCTGCTGTTGTGTTGTATTGGCCACCAACATGAACAGGTGTATGATCTCTCCCGTGACCTGGGTGGATTCCTCCACTACTGCTGCTGTTGTGTTGTATTGGCCACCAACATGAACAGGTGTATGATCTCTCCCGTGACCTGGGTGGATTCCTCCACTACTGCTGCTGTTGTGTTGTATTGGCCACCAACATGAACAGGTGTTTGGTGTCTCCTGTGACCTGGGTGGATTCCTCCACTACTGCTGCTGTTGTGTTGTATTGGCCACCAACATGAACAGGTGTTTGGTCTCTCCTGTGACCTGGGTGGATTCCTCCACTACTGCTGCTGTTGTGTTGTATTGGCCACCAACATGAGCAGGTGTATGGTCTCTCCCGTGACCTGGGTGGATTCCTCCACTACTGCTGCTGTTGTGTTGTATTGGCCACCAACATGAGCAGGTGTATGGTCTCTCCTGTGACCTGGGTGGATTCCTCCACTACTGCTGCTGTTGTGTTGTATTGGCCACCAACATGAACAGGTGTATGGTCTCTCCCGTGACCTGGGTGGATTCCTCCACTACTGCTGCTGTTGTGTTGTATTGGCCACCAACATGAACAGGTGTTTGGTGTCTCCTGTGACCTGGCTGGATTCCTCACTACTGCTACTGTGTTGTATTGGCCACCAACATGAACAGGTGTATGGTCTCTCCCGTGACCTGGGTGGATTCCTCCACTACTGCTGCTGTTGTGTTGTATTGGCGACCAACATGAACAGGTGTTTGGTGTCTCCTGTGACCTGGCTGGATTCCTCACTACTGCTGCTGTGTTGTATTGGCGACCAACATGAACAGGTGTTTGGTGTCTCCTGTGACCTGGCTGGATTCCTCCACTACTGCTGCTGTTGTGTTGTATTGGCCACCAACATGAACAGGTGTTTGGTCTCTCTCGTGACCTGGGTGGATTCCTCCACTACTGCTGCTGTGTTGTATTCACCACCAACATGAACAGGTGTTTGGTCTCTCCTCTGACCTGGCTGGATTCCTCCACTACTGCTGCTGTGTTGTATTGGCCACCAACATGAACAGGTGTTTGGTCTCTCCTCTGACCTGGCTGGATTCCTCCACTACTCCCTGGTGAAGTGTCTCGTTCCAGATTTAGAATTCACAAAATTGTGAAGATATTCAAAACCACTGGTTCTGTGGCAAACAAGAAGCGAAAGTGTGAACGTACAGTTTTAACAGAGGAAAGGTTTGAGAAATAGGCGCATGTTTTGAACATTCACCATCCAAATCCTTCCCAAAATTAGCACAACAGGTGGGAATTTCAGTCTTCTGCACATAGAGCAACTAAATGCTGAGGACTAAAACTGTATATGAGTACCAGTGTGTATGCTTTAAAACAAAGTGACCCAATATCAGAATGCATTATTGTAAATGGTTTCTTTCATTAGTGAATGAGGGTTTAATTGATCCACAGCTACTGTTCTTTTATGACAAGGTGTGGTTCCACCTAAATAGTCGCATCGGCACTGGGCCTCTGAAAATCCACATCACATTCAAGAAATCCCTCATTATGATAGGACAGTTGTAATTTGGTGTGCTGTTAGCGCTAGGTGCATAATCAGTCCAATATTCTACAAGCAGGTTGTAAATGCAGAGAGGTGCCGAAATGGCATATTGACCCCATTTTATCATGAGCTGACAGAAGAAGAGAAATTCTAGGGATGGTTTCAACAAGATTCTGCTACTGCCCATACAGCAGAGGAGTTCTTGAATAAAATTAGGGAAAGTGTTTGAAGATAGAGTAATTTGTGCATATGTATGGCCCACTCACTCCTTCGATCTAACAGTGTTTGGGGTAACCTGAAAGACAGAGTTTATGAGGCAAACCTCACACATTGGAAGAACTGAAGGAAACTATTAGAAATGAAATCGGAAACATTAGAGTGGCCCAACTTAATCAGAATGTGTTCTCCTGATATAATACTTGTTTAGCCTCACGAGGGTGGACGACATTTCCAGTAAGAGTGTTATACATGCTGTACATGCGGAGTTTATGTAGGAGCAAAGCCGGTTGTGGCACACAGGAGAATGTGTACCTGTTAGGTTTGAAATCAACAACCATGTATAAAAATATTTTAGAGACTATAAGCTTTGCTTCCCCTACTATGCGCTGCAAGTTCTTGGAATTAAATGCATAATTACAGTGTTCACTGAAAATCTATCAACAGTGAAATAATGTGTTTAATTTCAAGAAATTGCTGCAAATACTAAGATAAGTGAAGCTTATAGTCTGTCTCATATTTGCTATATTTGTACAGTTTATTAAATTCTGATAATCTGTATAAAAAGGATCTCATCTACAGGTGATAGAAGGAAGTGTGGCAGTGAGTAAAGGGAACATGTTCCAGTAAGTTCTGGTGTTGAAATTTACATTAAATGTGTCAATTTTTGCATATAACAGACAAAATTTGGCATTTAACCTCTTGAGCGATGGCCATTTAAACGTCCGCGAGCCGAGAACTGCTGGCATTTAAATTGTTAAATGCCCTTCGTATATACACAGCTGTATTTTGTGTAAATATTAAGTTATTTTAATGAAACAAAAACTGGTATAAAACTCGTTATTTGCAGTATAAATGTATGTCATCAGCAAAGTTGAGTTGTATTTACAAAACGTTGAAATGGCACAATTTTGTTTCACTGTGGTGAAAAGTCAACTTTGCTCTGTCATACGCATCTAATATTAGTTCTCGGAAAGATTCAGTAAAGAAACACCCATTGTATGTGTGGCTAATGAGTCAGCATACTGTGTAATAAATCGCTACTGCATGCGTGGCCTCTTGAGTCACCAGAATAGATCAACATTACAACTTTTGCTTACGCGAGTTTCGTAACTGAGTAGAGTCCATGTCTTTCTTTGCTGAAATACATACGTATTCTCTCCTGCTTGTAGCTGAAGGGAGAAGTGGTATAAAAAGGTGTTTTTGCATCAACTGGATATAACCATATACAATTGTTTGGGGATTTGGACAGGTCTCTAAACCCACACAGGACAATGACCGACCTTGACTACTGACTATAAATAACTCGCAGCCTAATTGAACAATACCACGCTGGGGGTTGAAAATCCAAAACCCCTGCACCCCTCAGACTTCAAGGAAAACATTATCCTAAAAGGATACCACCAACAGCAAAGAAGTCCCGCCCATTTCGAAAGTGTTTCGTGTGCCGCCAGAAGGGAATTCGCGAATGTGGAGATGTACCTACCCTTGTGTGTTTATCCCTGTTTTGAGGTAAATCACTGCAGAACGAACATATTAAGGTAAGCCAATAAAGTATATAGACCTTACTAAAATGTTTCATAAAGGGAAAATTATAATAAGTTGAGTTGGATAAGGGATAAATAAGGGTTAAATGCTTAAACGCACAGGACGCCCATATCGCTCATCCGCCATTTTAAATGGACATGATTTCACGTCGATATCCCTCAAGAGGTTAAAGTTCAGTATCATACAAGGATGACACAAAGATTTTTACTACAAGGAATTTCACTTGGGTATTAGTTCAGAAATGTATTACTTTATTCCCTTGTTTGTTTACACTGGAATATTAGGTGCCAGGAGATGTCCTGTGGGCCCCATGAAGGGCATGTGTTTGTGTACACTGGAATATTAGGTACCAGGAGATGTCCTGTGGGCCCCATGAAGGGCATGTGTTTGTGTACACTGGAATATTAGGTACCAGGAGATGTTATGTGGGCCCCATGAAGGGCATGTGTTTGTGTACACTGGAATATTAGGTACCAGGAGATGTCCTGTGGGCCCCATGAAGGGTACGTGTTTGTTTACACTGGAATATTAGGTACCAGGAGATGTTATGTGGGCCCCATGAAGGGTACGTGTTTGTTTACACTGGAATATTAGGTACCAGGAGATGTTATGTGGGCCCCATGAAGGGTACGTGTTTGTTTACACTGGAATATTAGGTACCAGGAGATGTTATGTGGGCCCCATGAAGGGCATGTGTTTGTTTACACTGGAATATTAGGTGCCAGGAGATGTCCTGTGGGCCCCATGAAGGGTACGTGTTTGTTTACACTGGAATATTAGGTACCAGGAGATGTTATGTGGGCCCCATGAAGGGTACGTGTTTGTTTACACTGGAATATTAGGTACCAGGAGATGTTATGTGGGCCCCATGAAGGGCATGTGTTTGTTTACACTGGAATATTAGGTGCCTGGAGATGTTATGTGGGCCCCATGAAGGGCATGTGTTAGTTTACACTGGAATATTAGGTGCCAGGAGATGTTGTCCTGTGGGCCCCATGAAGGGCATGTGTTTGTTTACACTGGAATATTAGGTACCAGGAGATGTTGTCCTGTGGGCTCCATGAAGGGCATGTGTTTGTTTACACTGGAATATTAGGTACCAGGAGATGTTGTCCTGTGGGCTCCATGAAGGGCATGTGTTTGTTTACACTGGAATATTAGGTACCAGGAGATGTTGTCCTGTGGGCTCCATGAAGGGTACGTGTTTGTGTATACTGGAATATTAGGTGCCAGGAGAAGTCCTGTGGGCCCCATGAAGGGTACGTGTTTGTGTACACTGGAATATTAGGTGCCAGGAGAAGTCCTGTGGGCCCCATGAAGGGTACGTGTTTGTGTACACTGGAATATTAGGTGCCAGGAGATGTCCTGTGGGCCCCATGAAGGGTACGTGTTTGTGTACACTGGAATATTAGGTGCCAGGAGATGTCCTGTGGGCCCCATGAAGGGTACGTGTTTGTTTACACTGGAATATTAGGTACCAGGAGATGTCCTGTGGGCCCCATGAAGGGTACGTGTTTGTTTACACTGGAATATTAGGTGCCAGGAGATGTCCTGTGGGCTCCATGAAGGGTACGTGTTTGTGTACACTGGAATATTAGGTACCAGGAGATGTCCTGTGGGCTCCATGAAGGGTACGTGTTTGTGTACACTGGAATATTAGGTACCAGGAGATGTTATGTGGGCCCCATGAAGGGCATGTGTTTGTTTACACTGGAATATTAGGTACCAGGAGATGTTATGTGGGCCCCATGAAGGGTACGTGTTTGTTTACACTGGAATATTAGGTACCAGGAGATGTTATGTGGGCTCCATGAAGGGTACGTGTTTGTTTACACTGGAATATTAGGTGCCTGGAGATGTTATGTGGGCCCCATGAAGGGCATGTGTTTGTTTACACTGGAATATTAGGTGCCAGGAGATGTTATGTGTGCCCCATGAAGGGCATGTGTTTGTTTACACTGGAATATCAGGTACCAGGAGATGTTATGTGGGCCCCATGAAAGGTACGTGTTTGTTTACACTGGAATATTAGGTACCAGGAGATGTTGTCCTGTGGGCCCCATGAAGGGCATGTGTTTGTTTACACTGGAATATTAGGTGCCAGGAGATGTTGTCCTGTGGGCCCCATGAAGGGCATGTGTTTGTTTACACTGGAATATTAGGTGCCAGGAGATGTCCTGTGGGCCCCATGAAGGGCATGTGTTTGTTTACACTGGAATATTAGGTGCCAGGAGATGTTATGTGGGTCCCATGAAGGGCATGTGTTTGTTTACACTGGAATATTAGGTACCAGGAGATGTTATGTGGGCCCCATGAAGGGTACATGTTTGTTTACACTGGAATATTAGGTACCAGGAGATGTTATGTGGGCCCCATGAAGGGCATGTGTTTGTGTACACTGGAATATTAGATGCCAGGATATGTTATGTGCACCCCATGAAGGGTATGTGTTTGTTTACACTGGAATATTAGGTACCAGGAGATGTTGTCCTGTGGGCCCCATGAAGGGTATGTGTTTGTTTACACTGGAATATTAGGTACCAGGAGATGTTATGTGGGCCCCATGAAGGGCATGTGTTTGTTTACACTGGAATATTAGGTACCAGGAGATGTCCTGTGGGCCTCATGAAGGGCATGTGTTTGTTTACACTGGAATATTAGGTACCAGGAGATGTCCTGTGGGCCCCATGAAGGGCATGTGTTTGTTTACACTGGAATATTAGGTACCAGGAGATGTCCTGTGGGCCTCATGAAGGGCATGTGTTTGTTTACACTGGAATATTAGGTACCAGGAGATGTCCTGTGGGCCTCATGAAGGGTATGTGTTTGTTTACACTGGAATATTAGGTACCAGGAGATGTTATGTGGGCCCCATGAAGGGCATGTGTTTGTTTACACTGGAATATTAGGTGCCAGGAGATGTTATGTGGGCCCCATGAAGGGCATGTGTTTGTTTACACTGGAATATTAGGTGCCAGGAGATGTTATGTGGGCCCCATGAAGGGTACGTGTTTGTTTACACTGGAATATTAGGTACCAGGAGATGTTATGTGGGCCTCATGAAGGGTATGTGTTTGTTTACACTGGAATATTAGGTACCAGGAGATGTTATGTGGGCCCCATGAAGGGCATGTGTTTGTTTACACTGGAATATTAGGTGCCAGGAGATGTTATGTGGGCCCCATGAAGGGCATGTGTTTGTTTACACTGGAATATTAGGTGCCAGGAGATGTTATGTGGGCCCCATGAAGGGCATGTGTTTGTTTACACTGGAATATTAGGTGCCAGGAGATTTTATGTGGGCCCCATGAAGGGCATGTGTTTGTTTACACTGGAATATTAGGTGCCAGGAGATGTTATGTGGGCCCCATGAAGGGTACGTGTTTGTGTACACTGGAATATTAGGTACCAGGAGATGTTATGTGGGCCTCATGAAGGGTATGTGTTTGTTTACACTGGAATATTAGGTACCAGGAGATGTTATGTGGGCCCCATGAAGGGCATGTGTTTGTTTACACTGGAATATTAGGTACCAGGAGATGTTATGTGGGCTCCATGAAGGGTACGTGTTTGTTTACACTGGAATATTAGGTACCAGGAGATGTTATGTGGGCCCCATGTGATGTGAATCTAAACTATTATAAAAATTGAATTGAATTAATCATTGTCTAATTCTGATAATGGGAGCAATTCTTGCTCTTCAAGCGGTCAAGATAAATATTTACATGTAAGTGATGTTAAATGTTTGAACTGATGTTTCAGGATGTGTTTTCAACGTTCTCATCAGATTCTGGAAATGTACATGATTTTGCTGAAGGCTCAGAGCACAAACACCACAGCAGTACCACTGCAATGCCCAAGAGCAAATCAATGCCAGACTATCAGGAAGTGCAGAAACAAGATGTGTATCCTTCAGCACCTGGTATGATTCCAACTTCCATCTCATTGTTTCAAACAGTGGTGCATATTAAGACTTTAAAAATATGTCAATATTTAGAAACACATTTTGCTCCAAGTTGTAATAATGTTTAACATAGGAGAGGGGTCCTCTCCATCATTCAGCTGGTCTGTTGACTTTTAACTGTCTCCCCCTTCCTTCATTTCCTGGCCTGCTCTTCTTCCTATTGGTCAATCATAAGACATCGCCTGTAGCCAGTATCTCAAACTTGATTGATAGTCTTAATGATGTAAATATTTTCCCATTGTTAATTCCCAATGATTTTTTGCCAGTTTTAAAAGTTTGATTTCTTGACTAATATTTTGGTTATAAATAATCAGAAGTGATCAGCTGTTGCTGATTTATTTGTCTGTATGAGGTGTGTTGAAAAAGAAAGCAAAGTTTTGAAATAGTGCACCAACTAGCAGACAGAGTGCTCTGCACATTGTTGCCACATTTTGCTCTGACCAGTGAAGTGTGGCGTGCACAACCTGCTGGTGAGGTTAGGATGTTTGTGACAGTGCTATGAGTGGTTTAAGCAAATTGTCAGCCATTGGACAGCAGCCTTCCAGTACCAGCCTAGGTTCATGACACTCCTGTTGTGCTCAATCTGCGTTATTCTCTGGATCAAGCCCCAGCAGACTCTTTCCTGTTTCCCAAACTTAAAATCACATTGGAAGGATGTTGTATGCAAACCATATAGAAGATTCAGACAATGCAACAAAAGACCTGTGTGCCATCTCAGAAAATGCAACCCTGGAGATTTTTCAAAAATGGAAGAAACAATGGGAACGCTGTACTGCCAGTAGAGGGGGACAGTGCCTAAAATGTCGTACAATAAGCAATAAAGTAAGTTTCTGTTGGAATGCATGTTGCATTTTATATTTCTGAGGTGTCCCTTCAATTTGGTTTCCAAGTTCCCCTTGCTTTTGCCAATACATATTTTATGACAATCTTCACAATTAGTGCAGTAAATAAAGAGGATATGTCTCCAAAACTAGTCCTGTTTTATTATTTATTTATACCAACCAACTTACTGCTGGTGTTACACACAAGTCATGTGTGGACAATGTTTGAGAGGGAGAATCAGGACTGAAAACTTCAATGTTATTTTATACCAACCAACTTACTGCTGGTGTTATACACAAGTCATGTGTGGACAATGTTTGAGAGGGAGAATCAGGACTGAAAACTTCAATGTTATTTTATACCAACCAACTTACTGCTGGTGTTATACACAAGTCATGTGTGGACAATGTTTGAGAGATAGAATCAGGACTGAAAAATTCAATGTTATTTTATACCAACCAACTTACTGCTGGTGTTACACACAAGTCATGTGTGGACAATGTTTGAGAGGGAGAATCAGGACTGAAAACTTCAATGTTATTTTATACCAACCAACTTACTGCTGGTGTTCTACACAAGTCATGTGTGGACAATGTTTGAGAGGGAGAATCAGGACTGAAAACTTCAATGTTATTTTATACCAACCAACTTACTGCTGGTGTTCTACACAAGTCATGTGTGGACAATGTTTGAGAGGGAGAATCAGGACTGAAAACTTCAATGTTATTTTATACCAACCAACTTACTGCTGGTGTTACACACAAGTCATGTGTGGGCAATGTTTGAGAGGGAGAATCAGGACTGAAAAATTCAATGTTATTTTATACCAACCAACTTACTGCTGGTGTTCTACACAAGTCATGTGTGGACAATGTTTGACAGGGAGAATCAGGACTGAAAAATTCAATGTTATTTTATACCAACCAACTTACTGCTGGTGTTCTACACAAGTCATGTGTGGACAATGTTTGACAGGGAGAATCAGGACTGAAAAATTCAATGTTATTTTATACCAACCAACTTACTGCTAGTGTTATACACAAGTCATGTGTGGACAATGTTTGAGAGGGAGAATCAGGACTGAAAAATTCAATGTTATTTTATACCAACCAACTTACTGCTAGTGTTATACACAAGTCATGTGTGGACAATGTTTGAGAGATAGAATCAGGACTGAAAAATTCAATGTTATTTTATACCAACCAACTTACTGCTGGTGTTACACACAAGTCATGTGTGGGCAATGTTTGAGAGGGAGAATCAGGACTGAAAAATTCAATGTTATTTTATACCAACCAACTTACTGCTGGTGTTACACACAAGTCATGTGTGGACAATGTTTGACAGGGAGAATCAGGACTGAAAAATTCAATGTTATTTTATACCAACCAACTTACTGCTAGTGTTATACACAAGTCATGTGTGGACAATGTTTGAGAGATAGAATCAGGACTGAAAACTTCAATGTTATTTTATACCAACCAACTTACTGCTGGTGTTACACACAAGTCATGTGTGGACAATGTTTGACAGGGAGAATCAGGACTGAAAACTTCAATGTTATTTTATACCAACCAACTTACTGCTGGTGTTACACACAAGTCATGTGTGGACAATGTTTGACAGGGAGAATCAGGACTGAAAACTTCAATGTTATTTTATACCAACCAACTTACTGCTGGTGTTACACACAAGTCATGTGTGGACAATGTTTGACAGGGAGAATCAGGACTGAAAACTTCAATGTTATTTTATACCAACCAACTTACTGCTAGTGTTATACACAAGTCATGTGTGGACAATGTTTGAGAGGGAGAATCAGGACTGAAAACTTCAATGTTATTTTATACCAACCAACTTACTGCTGGTGTTACACACAAGTCATGTGTGGACAATGTTTGACAGGGAGAATCAGGACTGAAAACTTCAATGTTATTTTATACCAACCAACTTACTGCTGGTGTTACACACAAGTCATGTGTGGACAATGTTTGACAGGGAGAATCAGGACTGAAAAATTCAATGTTATTTTATACCAACCAACTTACTGCTGGTGTTATACACAAGTCATGTGTGGGCAATGTTTGAGAGATAGAATCAGGACTGAAAACTTCAATGTTATTTTATACCAACCAACTTACTGCTAGTGTTATACACAAGTCATGTGTGGACAATGTTTGAGAGGGAGAATCAGGACTGAAAACTTCAATGTTATTTTATACCAACCAACTTACTGCTGGTGTTACACACAAGTCATGTGTGGACAATGTTTGAGAGATAGAATCAGGACTGAAAACTTCAATGTTATTTTATACCAACCAACTTACTGCTGGTGTTACACACAAGTCATGTGTGGGCAATGTTTGACAGGGAGAATCAGGACTGAAAAATTCAATGTTATTTTATACCAACCAACTTACTGCTGGTGTTCTACACAAGTCATGTGTGGACAATGTTTGAGAGATAGAATCAGGACTGAAAAATTCAATGTTATTTTATACCAACCAACTTACTGCTGGTGTTACACACAAGTCATGTGTGGGCAATGTTTGAGAGATAGAATCAGGACTGAAAACTTCAATGTTATTTTATACCAACCAACTTACTGCTGGTGTTATACACAAGTCATGTGTGGGCAATGTTTGAGAGATAGAATCAGGACTGAAAAATTCAATGTTATTTTATACCAACCAACTTACTGCTGGTGTTCTACACAAGTCATGTGTGGACAATGTTTGAGAGATAGAATCAGGACTGAAAAATTCAATGTTATTTTATACCAACCAACTTACTGCTGGTGTTACACACAAGTCATGTGTGGGCAATGTTTGAGAGATAGAATCAGGACTGAAAACTTCAATGTTATTTTATACCAACCAACTTACTGCTGGTGTTATACACAAGTCATGTGTGGACAATGTTTGAGAGATAGAATCAGGACTGAAAACTTCAATGTTATTTTATACCAACCAACTTATTGCTGGTGTTACACACAAGTCATGTGTGGACAATGTTTGAGAGATAGAATCAGGACTGAAAAATTCAATGTTATTTTATACCAACCAACTTATTGCTGGTGTTACACACAAGTCATGTGTGGACAATGTTTGAGAGATAGAATCAGGACTGAAAAATTCAATGTTATTTTATACCAACCAACTTACTGCTGGTGTTACACACAAGTCATGTGTGGACAATGTTTGAGAGATAGAATCAGGACTGAAAACTTCAATGTTATTTTATACCAACCAACTTATTGCTGGTGTTACACACAAGTCATGTGTGGACAATGTTTGAGAGGGAGAATCAGGACTGAAAAATTCAATGTTATTTTATACCAACCAACTTACTGCTGGTGTTATACACAAGTCATGTATGGACAATGTTTGAGAGATAGAATCAGGACTGAAAAATTCAATGTTATTTTATACCAACCAACTTACTGCTGGTGTTATACACAAGTCATGTGTGGACAATGTTTGAGAGATAGAATCAGGACTGAAAAATTCAATGTTATTTTATACCAACCAACTTACTGCTGGTGTTACACACAAGTCATGTGTGGACAATGTTTGAGAGATAGAATCAGGACTGAAAAATTCAATGTTATTTTATACCAACCAACTTACTGCTGGTGTTATACACAAGTCATGTGTGGACAATGTTTGAGAGATAGAATCAGGACTGAAAAATTCAATGTTATTTTATACCAACCAACTTACTGCTGGTGTTATACACAAGTCATGTGTGGACAATGTTTGAGAGGGAGAATCAGGACTGAAAAATTCAATGTTATTTTATACCAACCAACCTACTGCTGGTGTTATACACAAGTCATGTGTGGACAATGTTTGAGAGGGAGAATCAGGACTGAAAAATTCAATGTTATTTTATACCAACCAACTTACTGCTGGTGTTACACACAAGTCATGTGTGGACAATGTTTGAGAGATAGAATCAGGACTGAAAAATTCAATGTTATTTTATACCAACCAACTTACTGCTGGTGTTATACACAAGTCATGTGTGGACAATGTTTGACAGGGAGAATCAGGACTGAAAAATTCAATGTTATTTTATACCAACCAACTTACTGCTGGTGTTACACACAAGTCATGTGTGGACAATGTTTGAGAGATAGAATCAGGACTGAAAAATTCAATGCCCACACACGGCTTGTATGTTTAAAAGTACCAACGGTAATTATTGTTTATGCCAACAAACTTACTGTTGGTGTTTTTAAACACACAAGCCGTGTGTGGGCCATGTTTGAGAGTAGAACTGGAACTTAAAATTTCAATGCCACAACTGGGATTTGAACCACAGACCCTCCGCTTACCAGGTGGGTGCTCTAACCATTAAGCTGCTGTGACAACCTGCCAGAATGACATTGAATTCTCAAACCAGTTTGTATTTCTCCTGGTAAACCACACAGGCAGTCTCACAGTACTGTTGGCATAAATAAATAATAATTACCATGTGAAGGTTATTTAATCCCAGGACATAAAGTACTTGCAATAGTAAGGCACCATTGGGGTAATTGTCTCTGATGTGAAACTGCCTTTGTGGTTTACCAGTAGAATTACAAACTTGTTTGAGAATTCAATGCCATTCTGGCAGGTTGTCACAGTAGCTTAATGGTTAGAGCACCCACCTGGTAAGCTGAAGGTCTGTGGTTCAAATCCCAGCTGTGGCATTACATTTTTAAGTTCCAGTTCTACCTCTCATACCAACAGTAAGTTTGTTGGCATAAATAAATATTACTATCTAAGGGTTACTTAATCCCGGGACATAAAGTACTTACGATAGTAACTTGCCATTGGCGTAGTTGTCTCTGATTAGAGACTGCCTTTGGGGTTTACCGGGAGAAATACGAATTGGTTTGAGAATCGAATGTCATTCTGGCAGGTTGTCACAGTAGCTTAATTGTTAGAGCACCCACCTGGTAAATGGAGGATCTGTGGTTCAAATCCCAGCTGTGGTATTGAATTTTCAGTTCCAATTCTACCTCTCAAACTTAGTCCTGTTTTATTGCTAAGTAAGTCGAGCAAAAGTGGTTTTTAAATGTTGACATGTGTTTGAATGCCATTAATATTTTATTAACAAGGTCCACTGTTTTAAACTTTTCCCCCTCAATATTGGGAGTTGTGTTCCTTTTTATGCAATGTTGTGAAACCTGTTTTCTCAACTAATGCCATGTATGTTTATTTGCAGGTCACGATGCACGGTTTCGCCAGAGTAGAGATGCATGCAGAAAATCAAGTAGTAAGAAAACGTTAACAGATCTTACAGACAGTGGAGTGAGTGTGGTGTCCGATAGCTCGCCTGTTGTCCATCCTAGTCCTCAGTGCAAAGACAGGCAAGTATAACTAACAGTGCTGCTTAAGTATGGAAGGTTTCTTCTTCTTCTTCTTGCTCACTTTCCCCTTCCCCTTCACCTGCCATTCTCTGTCTCTTGTTACCATTCCTTTGTCTTCCCAATGTATAACCATAGCAACTGCTTTATTAGGGGGGAATGTGCAAACTATAATCTTTGCAAAAGTTAAAGGCATATGGAGGCAGGCCGTACTGCAGACTCCAGCGAATCCAATGCTTGCCCCTCCTACCAGTGCTGCTGAATGTGGTACACGCACTACACTTGGCCACCGTTCACATGCCTTTAACTTTTGCAAGCAGTATAACAGAGAGGTAAGGTTGACAACCCCAACACAAGACTTGGGTGTGATGGGCTAATCACTTAATAATAATAATAATAATAATAATAATAATAATAATAATAATAATAATAATAATAATAATAATAATAATAATAATAATAATAATAATAAATATTTAATTGTCATTAAGCCGAGTACAGCAATAGACAATGTCAAACAGTATGTACCGGTTATATACAAAACAAGTAGTAGTCTTATATTTATATACAATTTTTCTAATATTACAACATACTTTCAAACATTTTAACTTAAATTCTGGAATCACTATACACATTAAAAGCTAATACAGCAATAATCAACACCCATGTGTAGATTTTATCAATAACAACATTTTATAATTTAGCCTAAGATGATGAAGTTGCTTTATTTATTGCTCTCAAAATATTCATGTATTGAATAGTATGGATTAGACACTAACCATTCGTATAATCTACTTTTAAATTTGCAACCAATAATTCTGTCAATGCAGTTGGCAAAGTATTATACAGTTTAATGCCCAAGACTTCAAAGCTGTATGATGTTTTTGAAAGCCTGTGAGATGGCAAGTTAAGTTGGTAGTTATGTCTAGTATTATAGTCATGTATGTTTAGTCTGTAGACTTGGTCTGATATATTATTTTTTACATCAGTGAGTGCTGAATAAATGTACAGGTTAATCACAGTCATTACTTTGAATTTTATGAATAGAGGTTTACAGTGTGCGATTTTTTCTGAATCTGCAATAATACGAATTACCTTTTTCTGTAATAGTAGGATATTAGAGACATGCCTGCTGCTTCCCCAGAGATGATATTATGCTATGAAAAAAAGCAAAATATGTAGATCGTATTGGTGCAGTTTTTCCAAAAATAAGTCTTTACACATCAGCAGGAAAAGATTCTTTACATAGCATACCGGAGATAATGTTCTTACTGAATGATGAAATGTGTGATATCAGACGCGATTTTAATCTACAGGGTCGAGGTCACAGAATGGAATGCATAAATCAACGTTCCTTTATCACAACATATTTATTCGTTAATTTACACTTTTAGCACCATATTAATTAATCAACAACTTTCAAAATTCGATAGAATCTACACTGGTTAAAAGTTTGGGTGTAAGTTACATGTTCACATGCTATCAAAAAATATACATCCTTTCATTTTGAGCATACAGACGCTAATGAAACTAGTCCCCCGGCGTCTTCCCGACGCAACACCGCCATTCTTTTGTATTCATCCGCGCAACAGTTCTCATTGGTTGAACACGAAGTGACAAGAAAACATTGGCTATCTTGAATATTGAAAAATAAGTCCCTGATACACCCAAATTAAAAGAATTAGAAATTTACACACTCTTACAAAAATATTTACATGAACGACCCTCCATTGGTCAATATTCTGTCTCAGTATATATGGCTCAGGTACATGGTTTTTTAAATTCATAATTAGATGTATAACTCTGGAGAGCTTAGCTGTTATATAGCTGATGTGTGGCACCCATGAGAGCTTGTTGTCCACAATGACTCCTAAAAATTTAACTTCTGTTGAACAATTTTCTGCCAAGATCTCACGCAAATTAAATACAAGTTGTTGCGTTTTATCATCATTTAATAAGAAGCCATTGGCTCTGAACCACGTGCTGGCAGAACTTATGGTATCCTCTGTTATTGTTTTAAGGGTTTGATAACCGGTGCTCATGTTAAGAAATGTGGTATCATCTGCGTACAGTATCGTGTGCGAAGTTAAAAAGGAAGGCAGGTCGTTCATCATTATTAAAAATTGTTGTTAGATAATGCTGGATTTCTGACAATGAAGTCATTAATCCTCTTGCTCTCCAATATAAAGAGAGCAATAGCAGTAATAGTAACCGCTTTTCAGAGAGCAGCATGTTTTTATGTTTTGGCGGTTACATCGCTCTCTCACAACCCCCAGAATGTCTGGAGGGCCACACCTGTCGTTGGTTTACGGGTCTCATCGACCTGATAGGGAGAATTATCAAAATATTATTAAAAATAACAATGGCCCGAGTATGGAACCCTGTGGGACCCCATATTTTAGCTGCACCATTTCGGATTTCTCATTTCCAATACACACAATTTGTTTGCGATTTGCTAAGTATGTTCCAAAAAGCTTTAGCGCAGTGTCATTTACGCCATAGAATTTTAATTTTGTTAGTGAGTATGCTCTACACAGTCGAACGCTTTACTGAGATCACAGAACGTAGCCTGGGCAATACTTTTAGTTTCAAAAGCACTAAGGACGTTTTTGACAAGAGAGACAATGGCATCAGTCGTTGACTTGCCTCTTCTGAAACCAAATTGTTCATCGCTGATTATCCCAATGTCATCTAAATAACTACAGAGCTGTTTGTGCATGATCTTTTCAAGCACTTTTAGAAAACCGGGACTAAAGATATTGGACGATAACTGGATGGACATTTTTTATCACCCTTTTTATAAATTGGGACCACCCTTGAAAGTTTCAGTGCATCTGGAAATATTCCTTCTACAAGGCATCTGTTCACACAAAATGTAAGCGGGTATAAGATACATTCTATTGCTTTCTTTATGAGATTACTGGATATACCATATATGTCTACACTATCCGAAGCCTTAAGACAATTTACAATGTTTTGTACATGTTCCGCACTGACTTCTCGGAACACAAAGCTACCCGGACAATACTTGTTTTTGTTGTGTTCAAGATATTCATTCATAGTTTCCTTTGGCTTTACTATGCTTTGACTGATTTTTTCTACTGAGCTAATGAAAAAACTGTTCAAATCATTTGGTGCTAACTCTATACTATTTCGTTTGTTAGGTTTTGCAACAGAGTTTATAAGATTCCAGGCTTTCTTACACTTATTGGTGGCTGTTTCAATACTATTCATGTTGTATAATTTTTTAGCCTTGTTTATCAATAGCTTATACTCCTTTCTTTTGTTGATATATAAAATCCTGGCCTTGTCTGATTTATCTTTTCTATATAAATCTAAGTAAGTCATAACTTTGTGTTTCATACTAGTTAATTGGGGAGTATACCATACATTTTTATCCTTTTTGGGAACAAAATTTCTTTTTGCATTGGTGAATATTTTACATTTTCTTTGGGGGATACAAGTCTCAAATATATTTATAAATAAAGTATGAAATCTTTCAAAAATTTCATTTGCTGTTAATGCAATGTCAGAAAGGGAGCTGCAAAGCACGTTCCATTTAACGTCACGTAACATGTTTCTGAAGAATAACATTTTGTCGCTGGTTACCGGTCTTGTAAGTATGGTGATTGCCTTTCTTGGTGAGGACAAGTTAGGTATTACATTTTTTATGGTCAACCACACTGAGTCATGATCTGAGAATGGAAAGACTGTATCACAGGTTAGCACACTCTCTTTGATGTTTGTGAAAATGTTATCTAAACAGGCTGTTAGTCTAGTGGGTTTATTGTTGGTACATTTAAAGTTAAACTGCCTGAGAATATTTTTAAAATCTATGACTGTTTGGTTATCTTCTGTGATATCAAAATGTGAGTTTAGATCACCACCTAAAACTAAATTAAAATGTTTCCATTTAGGCCCAGTATAAAGGGTTAGTAATTCCTCAAGTTTTTCAAGAAAAATAGTTGGATTTCCCTTTGGAGACCTATATAGGGCAATTATTAGCACTTTATACTCCTGAAAAAGTACCCCAGTGGCTTCAAAATCTATTTCTTGACAGAAAGATCCCAAATCTAACCTTTTACAGCAACCTGCAAGATTCTGTTTTATATAGATTGCAGTTCCTCCATGAATGTGATTTTCTCTGCAGTAACTATTTGCTAGATGGTAGTCTTCGAATACCTTAAATGCTATTTCATTCTTCTGGCACCAATGTTCACACAGACAGATAACATCATACATACTTTCCTTTGCGAAATCATTAATAACTAATTCTTTTTTCCCCATTCCCTGTACATTGCTAAAACCTATTTTAAATTCAGATCCACTGCACTTTTCATTCCTGCTTAACCTAACTTTATCCTTTTGTCTGTCTAGTTCATAGTCCTTGGGTCCATTTAACCTAAAAAACTGGCACTTTTTGAAATTTCACCAGAAACACCAGGTTGTCTGTCTGCAACTGCTTCTACTTGTATTTCACTATTTCCAAACGGCAGTGGAATAATAGTGGAACTGGCTTTCCTGTTCATCACATTCACAATTTTGTTCATGAGCTGCTCCTTCCCTCTCCCGTTCAGATGTAGGCAGTCACGATCCAAGTCACTAATATCAACTAAACTCACATTCTTGAAATTTTCCACAATCTTCTTTATAGATTCGTTACACTGTCTCACTGCTTCATTGACACAGGATTTCATATCCAGATCGAATCTCTTTGGTATGTTTACCAGCACTACATTGGTGTGCATGAGGTTCTGTACACATTTCAATAGGGTCTTCTTCACATTCACGGCGTTATTGCGTGCAACATCATTAGTTCCTCCCATGATGACTACATGATCATTTGAGGTTAGGTTTGCACATATTGATTCGTGGTTTCTAGTTACTTCGTTTATTGGAGCCCCTGGCTTGACCAAACCCTCATATGAAAACTCTGGATACGATGCTGCTAGAGTGCCGCTAATTAGTCTCCCGTGACTGTCTGCAAGGATTTTTACCTTGCGGTTGTTTATCTTTGTCTTCACTTTCCGATTGGAGCGTCCATTTGTCGTAGTTACTTCATTTAGCTCACTCACTGCTGCCAGATTATTATTGTTGGTTTTAGAGAGGCAAGAAAATCTGTTTTTAGTTTTGACTGCAGTATTTATCACAGCGTCTACTTTACCCTTAGCACATCTATGGGGACGCTGCCATTCACCGTCCACATTGTTTACCGCATATTGTATTGCCGATGTTGGTCGGCTCTTCTGAGTAATTTCTTCTTGCAGGCGTTTAATTTCCTCCCTTGCCGCTTTTAGGTCTTTTGTTAAAACCTCTACAATAAGCTGGAGCGACATAATCCATTCTTTATTTTCCGATGCAACCCTTGCTTCTGACGCTGTTTCTGCGTGTAACTTTATTTCGTTACATTGGCTGTTGTTAACGTTACCTTCATTCCTATGGGTGCACTTGGTCTTGTAGTTTTTGATTATATCACCGTTTCCGTTGTTTTCCACACATTTCACACTAGTTTTGTCAAAATTTCGTCACTATTACTTAAATAGTAATGATTCTGAATCAGTTAGAAAGATCTACTGAATGGATAGTAAATAGCAAACACTTGTAGTTTTAAAAACAAAAAGTCACCTGAGCATTTTCTAGCAAGTTAAAGATAGAATGGTGAAAAGAAAATGATGTGGGACAAGGAGCTAAATCTGCCAGAGATAGTAGAATTGTAAGGCTTAAATATTTACATGAATGTCCAAATGTGGAATGAAAAATAAAAGGCTCATACATACTGAAAGTTGTGAGAAACAATTTTTAAGAAAATCATAATCTTTTTATTTTTTAGACAAACAAATACATCATCTTAATCTATAGAATTTTCTGTCACTTTTCAACAGTCTCCATTTCCTTGAACATTTTTGCCCATTGTTGCGCAAGTTTGCAGATAGCAATACAATAGAACTATTGTGAGTATCGTCCATGACCTTGTGATGGTGGCCTGACATCTGTTGAAGAGCAGTAATTGGGACCCCACAGTGACACACGAGCAGTATGTGTTTGTTGCTTACATGACGTAGGTTCTAGAAGATCAACCAGAATACAACCCTGTGTGGCCCGTAACTTTCCCAGCAGATAGCATTTTGTTTCACACTCAAAATGATGGAACCAGCTTTCATTGTCTGTTACAATACTTGTCAAAAATCATCACTTTTTTTATTAGGTATCTTCTTTCTTGGAAGTTTGAAAACCGTGTTGTAATAATCAGTTTAAACCAAAAAGGTGAGTCAGTTAATAACACTGCATAATTTAGCGGAACATGTTTCGGGGCTGACTTTCCTCCATTATCAACTTTATAATGGAACTACAGATGTCCAGTTGATTATAGAGGGAAGTCAGCCTCCAGAATATGTTGTGGTAAATTATAAGTAAGTTTGAGAGGTGGAATCAGAACTGAAAGATTCAATGCCACAACTGGGATTTGAACCACAGACCCTCTACTTAACAGACAGGTGCTCTAACCATTAAGCTACTGTGACAACCTGCCAGAGTGACATTGATTTCTCCAACCAAGTCATATTACTCCTGGTAAACCACAAAGGGGGGAGTCTTACATCAGAGACAATTACCCCAATGGTGACTTAATCAAAGTACTTTATGTCCCGGGATGAAATAACCTTGAGATGGTACTTATTTTATTTATTCCAACAAACTTACTGTTGATGTTTTTAAATATACAAGTTGTGTGTGGGCAATGTTTGTAGCTCAATGCTTAGAGCACCACCCTGGTAAGTGGAGGGTCTGTGGTTCAAATCCCAGCTGTGGCATTGAATTTTTCAGTTCCAGTTTTACCCCTCAAACATTGCCCACACACGACTTGTGTGTTTAAAAACACCAGCAGTAAGTTTGTTGCAATAAATAAATTATAAGTAAGTGTTGTGTAGTGTTATTAATCGACTCACCTTTTTGGTTTAAATCATTACTTTTATTTTGAAATCTCTGAAGGTTTTGGCTGTTGGTTCATCTCTGGAGCTAGTGTAAATGTATGACCCAATGGGGACAAAGTTTAAAATTTGAGTTATTTCAGGGATGTTCCTCTCTTCTCTATCGATGGATGACGGCTACGAGGCTGTAGCAAAGCTTGGAACACATCTCCATCTGGGGTGAATTTCGGCAGCAGATATTTTTCCCATAACAAGAAATTCAATGACTGCAATAAAACATTTGGAAATACTGTCTGTGGTCACATTGGTGCTGAGTTTTTAATGATTATACTTTGAGTAGAGCTATGAGATACTTTTATTTATCCCAGGTTGTGGTACAGGGTGAAATGAACGAACACAGGCTGTAACTTCATTATATCACTTTTATTTACACTCTTTTCGCCGAATATTACACTCAATACAATTGAATTATCTTTCGTTGCACCTGTATATAGTTTCTTGACAGTCTTTTCACTTTATTAGATATTTTAGACCCACATCTACACACGTTACAAAAACATGTCTTCACTTTTCAAGCTCAGAGACACTACTGACAAAAAATTGGCACCTCTTTACATAATGTTTTTGTATTCATGCGCGTATGCGCTCATTTTGCTGCAAAGTACACTTTGAAATACTCCTACGCCAAATAGTTCCTGTAATGTTAGGGAAGCGATCTTTATCTATCCTCCCTACACTTTAAACATTAAATATATATGGTTCTTATATTTATACATATTAAATTTAAACATGAAACCCGACATTTATGACATTTTCAAACAACTCTTATTAGCAACAATTGAAAAAATAGCAATACGTTTTCATTACTCAGCTAATCCTTAGCAACATAAAAAATAAATTACATTTGCAACAAATATTTACGTAAATGCTATCCATTCGGGGTCTACTCATATATTCTGTCTCAACATGATAAAACGAATGTTGTCACATGTGGTGGAAACTCTGTGGATTATGATCCTGCAGTCATTTATTACACTGTATTTGAAATTTAACAATGGGCTGCCCTCAACTTTTAGTATGAGCCTTGTAATTATTGGCATAATGTTCTTAAAATGAAGAAACTAACTTAATGAGAGAAAGACTTAGGTGTGTGTGTATACCAGGGGATTGTTGATGTGTAGTGAAGTGAAGCAACGAGCTCACTGGCTGGGGCTGGTTCCTGTGCTCTGTATCCCACACCATACCATTCTTCTCATTGGTGTTGACCACTAGCATAATGCTACATCCTCTTCAGTTCACGTCCATCTCTGATCATTGTTTCATGCTTGGTTGGTGTTAAGGGGCTGACCAGTCAGGTTGCAATGGATACAGGTTCCGTTTCACAAGCGTGTACCTCATTTAGTGAAGTGTTTTACACAACTGTACTGTCCTTGATAAATCAGACTTGCTTCTTGTCCCTGCAGCAATTAGCACACAGTTTCACAAGTGTGTACCTCATTTAGTGAAGTGTTTTACACAACTGTACTGTCCTTGATAAATCAGACTTGCTTCTTGTCCCTGCAGCAATTAGCACACAGTTTCACAAGCATGTACCTCATTTAGTGAAGTGTTCTACACAACTGTACTGTCCTTGATATATCAGACTTGCTTGTTGTCCCTGCAGCAATTAGCACACAGTTTCACAAGCATGTACCTCATTTAGTGAAGTGTTTTACACAACTGTACTGTCCTTGATATATCAGACTTGCTTCTTGTCCCTGCAGAGGTGGTCTAGTTGCAGGATAGAGTAGCCTGATTATTAATGTATGTGTATCTGAAACTTATATATTGTAAATGTTTGTTTTGCAGCCGAGTTCTGTCGTGGCTAATGGAGAGTGAGAAACAGGTTTCTGGTATATGCCACTCCCACAGTGAACGTGAGATACCGTCAAAGCATCGTCTGCGCACTGCTCCCACAAATGCTACATCTCCTATTGCAACAAGGTGACTGCTTACTCTGGTTCTTATTCACTTAATGTCAATATTGTTTCCTTAATCCAATAATTGTACAATTTGAGTCGACTGAAACACCCTGTACTTCATATATCTTTATTTTCCTTCAACGCATTTTGCTTTCACTTGAAGCCATTATCAATAAACGCAATTCTTAAAAGCAATATTTAATGTGTATATCTTAATTCTTCATATTTATTATGTTAATATCAATTTTATTTTATTTAAATACGATTATTATTATTATTATTATTATTATTATTATTATTATTATTATTATTATTATTATTATTATTATTATTATTATTATTATTATTACTATTACTATTATTGTTGTTATTATTACTATTATTATTACTATTATTATTATTACTATTATTATTACTATTATTATTATTACTATTTATATTATTACTATTATTAATATTATTATTATTATTATTATTATTATTATTATTATTATTATTATTATTATTATTATTATTACTACTACTACTACTACTACTACTACTACTACTACTACTACTACTACTACTATTGAAGTTGCAGTTTTTGTGAATGTCCTATTTCTTACCAGTAAATATATTTGTGTGTCATATTTGTCTGGAAACAACCAAAAATAAATTATCTAACCACAAAACATAAAAATTGTATACCCAACATTAATAATTACTGTCAGTGTGAAAGATTCTATTGAGCTATCATCATCATAATCACCATCATCATCTTCCATCATCATAATCATCATCCATCATCATCACTGCCGCCGCCACCACCACCCAGTAGATTTGGTTACAAATTTCTGACAATCGCCATGTTATAATTTTAAATTTAGAGTGATATATATATAAAATTAATATATTGAAAAATTATTTAGTTGTTCTAGACTGTATAAACATCTATTGATAAAATACATTTTGAGATTTGTTTTACATTTGGGTCTTGTTAGTTGTCTGATGACATTTGGGAGTGTAGTGTATAAAATGAAGCCTCGAGTAATTACATTTTTATCTGATATTTTCTCACTAATACCTCTTGTGAAATAATTAGAATTATAACAATAAATATTAAAAGTTGATGACAGTGTTGTTGAAATTACATTAAAATGGGAATTTTGAGTCAATTAATAACACTAAACAACACTTACTTTTGAATTTTCCCGGTACAAGTTTTGGAGGTTAGCTTTCCTCCAGTATCAACCGGACATTGACTGACCTGTAATGGCTGGTTCCCAGGTCTAGCATCTCCTGTAGGCTGCTCTGGTTGACCTGTAGAGGCTGATTCCCAGGTCTGGCATCTCCTGTAGGCAGCTCTGGTTGACATGTAGTGGCTGGTTCCCAGGTCTAGCATCTCCTGTAGGCTGCTCTGGTTGACCTGTAGTGGCTGGTTGCCAAGTCTAGCATCTCCTGTAGACTGCTCTGGTTGACCTGTAGTGGCTGGTTGCCAGGTCTGGCATCTCCTGTAGGCTGCTCTGGTTGACCTTATAGAGGCTGGTTGCCAGGTCTAGCATCTCCTGGAGGCTGCTCTGGTTGACCTTATAGAGGCTGGTTGCCAGGTCTAGCATCTCCTGGAGGCTGCTCTGGTTGACCTTATAGAGACTGGTTGCCAGGTCTGGCATCTCCTGTAGACTGCTCTGGTTGACCTTATAGAGGCTGGTTGCCAGGTCTAGCATCTCCTGTAGGCTGCTCTGGTTGACCTTATAGAGGCTGGTTCCCAGGTCTAGCATCTCCTGTAGACTACTCTGGTAGACCTGTAGTGGCTGGTTCCCAGGTCTGGCATCTCCTGTAGGCTGCTCTGGTTGACCTGTAGAGGCTGGTTGCCAGGTCTGGCATCTCCTGTAGACTGCTCTGATTGACCTGTAGAGGCTGGTTCCCAGGTCTGGCATCTCCTGTAGGCTGCTCTGGTTGACCTGTAGAGGCTGGTTGCCAGGTCCGGCATCTCCTGTAGACTGCTCTGATTGAATTGTAGAGGCTGGTTCCCAGGTCCGGCATCTCCTGTAGACTGCTCTGGTTGACCTGTAGTGGCTGGTTGCCAGGTCTGGCATCTCCTGTAGACTGCTCTGGTTGACCTGTAGTGGCTGGTCCCAGGTCTAGCATCTCCTGTAGACTGCTCTGGTTGACCTGTAGTGGCTGGTTCCCAGGTCTGGCATCTCCTGTAGGCTGCTCTGGTTGACCTTATAGAGGCTGGTTCCCAGGTCTGGCATCTCCTGTAGGCTGCTCTGGTTGACCTGTAGAGGCTGGTTGCCAGGTCTGGCATCTCCTGTAGGCTGCTCTGGTTGACCTGTAGTGGCTGTTTCCCAGGTCTGGCATCTCCTGTAGGCTCCTCTGGTTGACCTGTAGTGGCTGGTTCCCAGGTCTGGCATCTCCTGTAGACTGCTCTGGTTGACCTGTAGTGGCTGGTTGCCAGGTCTGGCATCTGTAGGCTGCTCTGGTTGACCTGTAGAGGCTGGTTCCCAGGTCTGGCATCTCCTGTAGGCTGCTCTGGTTGACCTGTAGTGGCTGGTTGCCAGGTCTGGCATCTCCTGTAGGCTGCTCTGGTTGACCTGTAGTGGCTGGTTCCCAGGTCTGGCATCTCCTGTAGACTGCTCTGGCTGACCTGTAGAGGCTGGTTGCCAGGTCTGGCATCTCCTGTAGGCTGCTCTGGTTGACCTGTAGTGGTTGGTTCCCAGGTCTGGCATCTCCTGTAGACTGCTCTGGTTGACCTGTAGTGGCTGGCTGCCAGGTCTGGCATCTCCTGTAGGCTGCTCTGGTTGACCTGTAGTGGCTGGTTGCCAGGTCTGGCATCTCCTGTAGACTGCTCTGGTTGACCTGTAGTGGCTGGTCCCAGGTCTAGCATCTCCTGTAGACTGCTCTGGTTGACCTGTAGTGGCTGGTTCCCAGGTCTGGCATCTCCTGTAGGCTGCTCTGGTTGACCTTATAGAGGCTGGTTCCCAGGTCTGGCATCTCCTGTAGGCTGCTCTGGTTGACCTGTAGAGGCTGGTTGCCAGGTCTGGCATCTCCTGTAGGCTGCTCTGGTTGACCTGTAGTGGCTGTTTCCCAGGTCTGGCATCTCCTGTAGGCTCCTCTGGTTGACCTGTAGTGGCTGGTTCCCAGGTCTGGCATCTCCTGTAGACTGCTCTGGTTGACCTGTAGTGGCTGGTTGCCAGGTCTGGCATCTGTAGGCTGCTCTGGTTGACCTGTAGAGGCTGGTTCCCAGGTCTGGCATCTCCTGTAGGCTGCTCTGGTTGACCTGTAGTGGCTGGTTGCCAGGTCTGGCATCTCCTGTAGGCTGCTCTGGTTGACCTGTAGTGGCTGGTTCCCAGGTCTGGCATCTCCTGTAGACTGCTCTGGCTGACCTGTAGAGGCTGGTTGCCAGGTCTGGCATCTCCTGTAGGCTGCTCTGGTTGACCTGTAGTGGTTGGTTCCCAGGTCTGGCATCTCCTGTAGACTGCTCTGGTTGACCTGTAGTGGCTGGCTGCCAGGTCTGGCATCTCCTGTAGGCTGCTCTGGTTGACCTGTAGTGGCTGGTTGCCAGGTCTGGCATCTCCTGTAGACTGCTCTGGTTGACCTGTAGTGGCTGGTTGCCAGGTCTGGCATCTCCTGTAGACTGCTCTGGTTGACCTGTAGTGGCTGGTTCCCAGGTCTGGCATCTCCTGTAGGCTGCTCTGGTTGACCTTATAGAGGCTGGTTACCAGGTCTAGCATCTCCTGTAGGCTGCTCTGGTTGACCTTATAGAGGCTGGTTCCCAGGTCTAGCATCTCCTGTAGACTGCTCTGGTTGACCTGTAGTGGCTAGTTCCCAGGTCTGGCATCTCCTGTAGACTGCTCTGGTTGACCTGTAGAGGCTGGTTCCCAGGTCTGGCATCTCCTGTAGACTGCTCTGGTTGACCTGTAGTGGCTGGTTGCCAGGTCTAGCATCTCCTGAAGGCTGCTCTGGTGGACCTGTAGTGGCTGGTTCCCAGGTCTGGCATCTCCTGTAGACTGCTCTGGTTGACCTTATAGAGGATGGTTGCCAGGTCTGGTATCTCCTGTAGGCTGCTCTGGTTGACCTGTAGTGGCTGGTTGCCAGGTCTGGCATCTCCTGTAGACTGCTCTGGTTGACCTGTAGAGGCTGGTTCCCAGGTCTGGCATCTCCTGTAGACTGCTCTGGTTGACCTGTAGTGGCAGGTTCCCAGCTCTGGCATCTCCTGTAGGCTGCTCTGGTTGACCTGTAGAGGCTGGTTCCCAGGTCTGGCATCTCCTGTATACTGCTCTGGTTGACCTTATAGAGGCTGGTTGCCAGGTCTAGCATCTCCTGTAGGCTGCTCTGGTTGACCTTATAGAGGCTGGTTCCCAGGTCTGGCACCTCCTGTAGACTGCTCTGGTTGACCTGTAGAGGCTGGTTGCCAGGTCTGGCATCTCCTGTAGGCTGCTCTGGTTGACCTTATAGAGGCTGGTTCCCAGGTCTGGCATCTCCTGTAGGCTGCTCTGGTTGACCTGTAGAGGCTGGTTGCCAGGTCTGGCATCTCCTGTAGGCTGCTCTGGTTGACCTGTAGTGGCTGGTTGCCAGGTCTGGCATCTCCTGTAGGCTGCTCTGGTTGACTTGTAGTGGCTGGTTCCCAGGTCTGGCATCTCCTGTAGACTGCTCTGGCTGACCTGTAGTTGCTGGTTGCCAGGTCTGGCATCTCCTGTAGGCTGCTCTGGTTGACCTGTAGTGGCTGGTTCCCAGGTCTGGCATCTCCTGTAGACTGCTCTGGTTGACCTGTAGTGGCTGGTTACCAGGTCTGGCATCTGTACGCTGCTCTGGTTGACCTGTAGAGGCTGGTTCTCAGGTCTGGCATCTCCTGTAGACTGCTCTGGTTGACCTGTAGTGGCTGGTTGCCAGGTCTGGCATCTCCTGTAGGCTGCTCTGGTTGACCTGTAGTGGCTGGTTCCCAGGTCTGGCATCTCCCGTAGACTGCTCTGGCTGACCTGTAGTGGCTGTTTGCCAGGTCTGGCATCTCCTGTAGGCTGCTCTGGTTGACCTGTAGTGGCTGGTTGCCAGGTCTGGCATCTCCTGTAGACTGCTCTGGTTGACCTGTAGTGGCTGGTTGCCAGGTCTGGCATCTCCTGTAGGCTGCTCTGGTTGACCTGTAGTCGCTGGTTGCCAGGTCTGGCATCTCCTGTAGGCTGCTCTGGTTGACCTGTAGTGGCTGGTTGCCAGGTCTAGCATCTCCTGCAGACTGCTCTGGTTGACCTGTAGTGGCTGGTTCCCAGGTCTGGCATCTCCTGTAGACTGCTCTGGTTGACCTTACAGAGGCTAGTTGCCAGGTCTGTCATCTCCTGTAGGCTGCTCTGGTTGACCTTATAGAGGCTGGTTGCCAGGTCCGGCATCTCCTGTAGGTTGCTCTGGTTGACCTGTAGTGGCTGGTTACCAGGTCTGCCATCTCATGTAGGCTGCTCTGGTTGACCTGTAGTGGCTGGTTCCCAGGTCTAGCATCTCCTGTAGACTGCTCTGGTTGACCTTATAGAGGCTGGTTCCCAGGTCTAGCATCTACTGTAGACTGCTCTGGTTGACCTGTAGAGGCTGGTTGCCAGGTCTGGCATCTCCTGTAGACTGCTCTGGTTGACCTGTAGAGGCTGGTTGCTAGGTCTGGCATCTCCTGTAGGCTGCTCTGGTTGACCTGTAGGGGCTGGTTGCGAGGTCTGGCATCTCCTGTAGGCTGCTCTGGTTGACCTGTAGAGGCTGGCTGCCAGGTCTGGCATCTCCTGTAGGCTGCTCTGGTTGACCTGTAGAGGCTGGTTGCCAGGTCTGGCATCTCCTGTAGACTGCTCTGGTTGACCTGTAGATGCTGGTTGCCAGGTCTGGCATCTCCTGTAGACTGCTCTGGTTGACCTGTAGAGGCTGGTTGCCAGGTCTGGCATCTCCTGTAGACTGCTCTGTTTGACCTTATAGAGGCTGGTTGCCAGGTCTGGCATCTCCTGTAGACTGCTCTGGTTGACCTTATAGAGGCTGGTTGCCAGGTGTGGCATCTCCTGTAGGCTGCTCTGGTTGACCTTATAGAGGCTGGTTGCCAGGTCTGGCATCTCCTGTAGGCTGCTCTGGTTGACCTTATAGAGGCTGGTTGCCAGGTCTGGCATCTCCTGTAGGCTGCTCTGGTTGACCTGTAGAGGCTGGTTGCCAGGTCTGGCATCTCCTGTAGGCTGCTCTGGTTGACCTTATAGAGGCTGGTTGCCAGGTCTGGCATCTCCTGTAGACTGCTCTGGTTGACCTGTAGAGGCTGGTTGCCAGGTCTGGCATCTCCTGTAGGCTGCTCTGGTTGACCTTATAGAGGATGGTTGCCAGGTCTGGCATCTCCTGTAGGCTGCTCTGGTTGACCTTATAGAGGCTGGTTGCCAGGTCTGGCATCTCCTGTAGACTGCTCTGGTTGACCTTATAGAGGCTGGTTGCCAGGTCTGGCATCTCCTGTAGACTGCTCTGGTTGACCTTATAGAGGCTGGTTGCCAGGTCTGGCATCTCCTGTAGGCTGCTCTGGTTGACCTTATAGAGGATGGTTGCCAGGTCTGGCATCTCCTGTAGGCTGCTCTGGTTGACCTTATAGAGGCTGGTTGCCAGGTCTGGCCTCTCGTGTTGGCTGCTCTGGTTGACCTGTAGAGGCTGGTTGCCAGGTCTGGCATCTTCTGTAGGCTGCTCTGGTTGACCTTATAGAGGCTGGTTGCCAGGTCTGGCATCTCCTGTAGACTGCTCTGGTTGACCTGTAGAGGCTGGTTGCCAGGTCTGGCATCTCCTGTAGGCTGCTCTGGTTGACCTGTAGAGGCTGGTTGCCAGGTCTGGCATCTCCTGTAGGCTGCTCTGGTTGACCTTATAGAGGCTGGTTGCCAGGTCTGGCATCTGTAGGCTGCTCTGGTTGACCTGTAGAGGCTGGTTGCCAGGTCTGGCATCTCCTGTAGGCTGCTCTGGTTGACCTTATAGAGGCTGGTTCCCAGGTCTAGCATCTCCTGTAGACTGCTCTGGTTGACCTGTAGTGGCTAGTTCCCAGGTCTGGCATCTCCTGTAGACTGCTCTGGTTGACCTGTAGAGGCTGGTTCCCAGGTCTGGCATCTCCTGTAGACTGCTCTGGTTGACCTGTAGTGGCTGGTTGCCAGGTCTAGCATCTCCTGAAGGCTGCTCTGGTGGACCTGTAGTGGCTGGTTCCCAGGTCTGGCATCTCCTGTAGACTGCTCTGGTTGACCTTATAGAGGATGGTTGCCAGGTCTGGTATCTCCTGTAGGCTGCTCTGGTTGACCTGTAGTGGCTGGTTGCCAGGTCTGGCATCTCCTGTAGACTGCTCTGGTTGACCTGTAGAGGCTGGTTCCCAGGTCTGGCATCTCCTGTAGACTGCTCTGGTTGACCTGTAGTGGCAGGTTCCCAGCTCTGGCATCTCCCGTAGGCTGCTCTGGTTGACCTGTAGAGGCTGGTTCCCAGGTCTGGCATCTCCTGTATACTGCTCTGGTTGACCTTATAGAGGCTGGTTGCCAGGTCTAGCATCTCCTGTAGGCTGCTCTGGTTGACCTTATAGAGGCTGGTTCCCAGGTCTGGCACCTCCTGTAGACTGCTCTGGTTGACCTGTAGAGGCTGGTTGCCAGGTCTGGCATCTCCTGTAGGCTGCTCTGGTTGACCTTATAGAGGCTGGTTCCCAGGTCTGGCATCTCCTGTAGGCTGCTCTGGTTGACCTGTAGAGGCTGGTTGCCAGGTCTGGCATCTCCTGTAGGCTGCTCTGGTTGACCTGTAGTGGCTGGTTGCCAGGTCTGGCATCTCCTGTAGGCTGCTCTGGTTGACTTGTAGTGGCTGGTTCCCAGGTCTGGCATCTCCTGTAGACTGCTCTGGCTGACCTGTAGTTGCTGGTTGCGAGGTCTGGCATCTCCTGTAGGCTGCTCTGGTTGACCTGTAGTGGCTGGTTCCCAGGTCTGGCATCTCCTGTAGACTGCTCTGGTTGACCTGTAGTGGCTGGTTACCAGGTCTGGCATCTGTACGCTGCTCTGGTTGACCTGTAGAGGCTGGTTCTCAGGTCTGGCATCTCCTGTAGACTGCTCTGGTTGACCTGTAGTGGCTGGTTGCCAGGTCTGGCATCTCCTGTAGGCTGCTCTGGTTGACCTGTAGTGGCTGGTTCCCAGGTCTGGCATCTCCCGTAGACTGCTCTGGCTGACCTGTAGTGGCTGTTTGCCAGGTCTGGCATCTCCTGTAGGCTGCTCTGGTTGACCTGTAGTGGCTGGTTGCCAGGTCTGGCATCTCCTGTAGACTGCTCTGGTTGACCTGTAGTGGCTGGTTGCCAGGTCTGGCATCTCCTGTAGGCTGCTCTGGTTGACCTGTAGTCGCTGGTTGCCAGGTCTGGCATCTCCTGTAGGCTGCTCTGGTTGACCTGTAGTGGCTGGTTGCCAGGTCTAGCATCTCCTGCAGACTGCTCTGGTTGACCTGTAGTGGCTGGTTCCCAGGTCTGGCATCTCCTGTAGACTGCTCTGGTTGACCTTACAGAGGCTAGTTGCCAGGTCTGTCATCTCCTGTAGGCTGCTCTGGTTGACCTTATAGAGGCTGGTTGCCAGGTCCGGCATCTCCTGTAGGTTGCTCTGGTTGACCTGTAGTGGCTGGTTACCAGGTCTGCCATCTCCTGTAGGCTGCTCTGGTTGACCTGTAGTGGCTGGTTCCCAGGTCTAGCATCTCCTGTAGACTGCTCTGGTTGACCTTATAGAGGCTGGTTCCCAGGTCTAGCATCTACTGTAGACTGCTCTGGTTGACCTGTAGAGGCTGGTTGCCAGGTCTGGCATCTCCTGTAGACTGCTCTGGTTGACCTGTAGAGGCTGGTTGCTAGGTCTGGCATCTCCTGTAGGCTGCTCTGGTTGACCTGTAGGGGCTGGTTGCGAGGTCTGGCATCTCCTGTAGGCTGCTCTGGTTGACCTGTAGAGGCTGGCTGCCAGGTCTGGCATCTCCTGTAGGCTGCTCTGGTTGACCTGTAGAGGCTGGTTGCCAGGTCTGGCATCTCCTGTAGACTGCTCTGGTTGACCTGTAGATGCTGGTTGCCAGGTCTGGCATCTCCTGTAGACTGCTCTGGTTGACCTGTAGAGGCTGGTTGCCAGGTCTGGCATCTCCTGTAGACTGCTCTGGTTGACCTTATAGAGGCTGGTTGCCAGGTCTGGCATCTCCTGTAGACTGCTCTGGTTGACCTTATAGAGGCTGGTTGCCAGGTGTGGCATCTCCTGTAGGCTGCTCTGGTTGACCTTATAGAGGCTGGTTGCCAGGTCTGGCATCTCCTGTAGGCTGCTCTGGTTGACCTTATAGAGGCTGGTTGCCAGGTCTGGCATCTCCTGTAGGCTGCTCTGGTTGACCTGTAGAGGCTGGTTGCCAGGTCTGGCATCTCCTGTAGGCTGCTCTGGTTGACCTTATAGAGGCTGGTTGCCAGGTCTGGCATCTCCTGTAGACTGCTCTGGTTGACCTGTAGAGGCTGGTTGCCAGGTCTGGCATCTCCTGTAGGCTGCTCTGGTTGACCTTATAGAGGATGGTTGCCAGGTCTGGCATCTCCTGTAGGCTGCTCTGGTTGACCTTATAGAGGCTGGTTGCCAGGTCTGGCATCTCCTGTAGACTGCTCTGGTTGACCTTATAGAGGCTGGTTGCCAGGTCTGGCATCTCCTGTAGACTGCTCTGGTTGACCTTATAGAGGCTGGTTGCCAGGTCTGGCATCTCCTGTAGGCTGCTCTGGTTGACCTTATAGAGGATGGTTGCCAGGTCTGGCATCTCCTGTAGGCTGCTCTGGTTGACCTTATAGAGGCTGGTTGCCAGGTCTGGCCTCTCGTGTTGGCTGCTCTGGTTGACCTGTAGAGGCTGGTTGCCAGGTCTGGCATCTTCTGTAGGCTGCTCTGGTTGACCTTATAGAGGCTGGTTGCCAGGTCTGGCATCTCCTGTAGACTGCTCTGGTTGACCTGTAGAGGCTGGTTGCCAGGTCTGGCATCTCCTGTAGGCTGCTCTGGTTGACCTGTAGAGGCTGGTTGCCAGGTCTGGCATCTCCTGTAGGCTGCTCTGGTTGACCTTATAGAGGCTGGTTGCCAGGTCTGGCATCTGTAGGCTGCTCTGGTTGACCTGTAGAGGCTGGTTGCCAGGTCTGGCATCTCCTGTAGGCTGCTCTGGTTGACCTGTAGAGGCTGGTTGCCAGATCTGGCATCTCCTGTAGGCTGCTCTGGTTGACCTGTAGAGGATGGTTGCCAGGTCTGGCATCTCCTGTAGACTGCTCTGGTTGACCTGTAGAGGATGGTTGCCAGGTCTGGCAGCTCCTGTAGACTGCTCTGGTTGACCTGTAGATGCTGGTTGCCAGGTCTGGCATCTCCTGTAGGCTGCTCTGGTTGACCTGTAGAGGCTGGTTGCCAGGTCTGGCATCTCCTGTAGACTGCTCTGGTTGACCTGTAGAGGATGGTTGCCAGGTCTGGCATCTCCTGTAGACTGCTCTGGTTGACCTGTAGAGGATCGTTGCCAGTTCTGGCATCTCCTGTAGACTGCTCTGGTTGACCTGTAGATGCTGGTTGCCAGGTCTGGCATCTCCTGTAGGCTGCTCTGGTTGACCTGTAGAAGCTGGTTGCCAGGTCTGGCATCTCCTGTAGGCTGCTCTGGTTGACCTGTAGAGGATATTTGCCAGGTCTGGCATCTCCTGTAGACTGCTCTGGTTGACCTGTAGAGGCTGGTTGCCAGGTCTGGCATCTCCTGTAGGCTGCTCTGGTTGACCTGTAGTGGCTGGTTGCCAGGTCTGGCATCTCCTGTAGGCTGCTCTGGTTGACTTGTAGTGGCTGGTTCCCAGGTCTGGCATCTCCTGTAGACTGCTCTGGCTGACCTGTAGTTGCTGGTTGCCAGGTCTGGCATCTCCTGTAGGCTGCTCTGGTTGACCTGTAGTGGCTGGTTCCCAGGTCTGGCATCTCCTGTAGACTGCTCTGGTTGACCTGTAGTGGCTGGTTACCAGGTCTGGCATCTGTACGCTGCTCTGGTTGACCTGTAGAGGCTGGTTCTCAGGTCTGGCATCTCCTGTAGACTGCTCTGGTTGACCTGTAGTGGCTGGTTGCCAGGTCTGGCATCTCCTGTAGGCTGCTCTGGTTGACCTGTAGTGGCTGGTTGCCAGGTCTGGCATCTCCTGTAGGCTGCTCTGGTTGACCTGTAGTCGCTGGTTGCCAGGTCTGGCATCTCCTGTAGGCTGCTCTGGTTGACCTGTAGTGGCTGGTTGCCAGGTCTAGCATCTCCTGCAGACTGCTCTGGTTGACCTGTAGTGGCTGGTTCCCAGGTCTGGCATCTCCTGTAGACTGCTCTGGTTGACCTTACAGAGGCTAGTTGCCAGGTCTGTCATCTCCTGTAGGCTGCTCTGGTTGACCTTATAGAGGCTGGTTGCCAGGTCCGGCATCTCCTGTAGGTTGCTCTGGTTGACCTGTAGTGGCTGGTTACCAGGTCTGCCATCTCATGTAGGCTGCTCTGGTTGACCTGTAGTGGCTGGTTCCCAGGTCTAGCATCTCCTGTAGACTGCTCTGGTTGACCTTATAGAGGCTGGTTCCCAGGTCTAGCATCTACTGTAGACTGCTCTGGTTGACCTGTAGAGGCTGGTTGCCAGGTCTGGCATCTCCTGTAGACTGCTCTGGTTGACCTGTAGAGGCTGGTTGCTAGGTCTGGCATCTCCTGTAGGCTGCTCTGGTTGACCTGTAGGGGCTGGTTGCGAGGTCTGGCATCTCCTGTAGGCTGCTCTGGTTGACCTGTAGAGGCTGGCTGCCAGGTCTGGCATCTCCTGTAGGCTGCTCTGGTTGACCTGTAGAGGCTGGTTGCCAGGTCTGGCATCTCCTGTAGACTGCTCTGGTTGACCTGTAGATGCTGGTTGCCAGGTCTGGCATCTCCTGTAGACTGCTCTGGTTGACCTGTAGAGGCTGGTTGCCAGGTCTGGCATCTCCTGTAGACTGCTCTGTTTGACCTTATAGAGGCTGGTTGCCAGGTCTGGCATCTCCTGTAGACTGCTCTGGTTGACCTTATAGAGGCTGGTTGCCAGGTGTGGCATCTCCTGTAGGCTGCTCTGGTTGACCTTATAGAGGCTGGTTGCCAGGTCTGGCATCTCCTGTAGGCTGCTCTGGTTGACCTTATAGAGGCTGGTTGCCAGGTCTGGCATCTCCTGTAGGCTGCTCTGGTTGACCTGTAGAGGCTGGTTGCCAGGTCTGGCATCTCCTGTAGGCTGCTCTGGTTGACCTTATAGAGGCTGGTTGCCAGGTCTGGCATCTCCTGTAGACTGCTCTGGTTGACCTGTAGAGGCTGGTTGCCAGGTCTGGCATCTCCTGTAGGCTGCTCTGGTTGACCTTATAGAGGATGGTTGCCAGGTCTGGCATCTCCTGTAGGCTGCTCTGGTTGACCTTATAGAGGCTGGTTGCCAGGTCTGGCATCTCCTGTAGACTGCTCTGGTTGACCTTATAGAGGCTGGTTGCCAGGTCTGGCATCTCCTGTAGACTGCTCTGGTTGACCTTATAGAGGCTGGTTGCCAGGTCTGGCATCTCCTGTAGGCTGCTCTGGTTGACCTTATAGAGGATGGTTGCCAGGTCTGGCATCTCCTGTAGGCTGCTCTGGTTGACCTTATAGAGGCTGGTTGCCAGGTCTGGCCTCTCGTGTTGGCTGCTCTGGTTGACCTGTAGAGGCTGGTTGCCAGGTCTGGCATCTTCTGTAGGCTGCTCTGGTTGACCTTATAGAGGCTGGTTGCCAGGTCTGGCATCTCCTGTAGACTGCTCTGGTTGACCTGTAGAGGCTGGTTGCCAGGTCTGGCATCTCCTGTAGGCTGCTCTGGTTGACCTGTAGAGGCTGGTTGCCAGGTCTGGCATCTCCTGTAGGCTGCTCTGGTTGACCTTATAGAGGCTGGTTGCCAGGTCTGGCATCTGTAGGCTGCTCTGGTTGACCTGTAGAGGCTGGTTGCCAGGTCTGGCATCTCCTGTAGGCTGCTCTGGTTGACCTTATAGAGGCTGGTTCCCAGGTCTAGCATCTCCTGTAGACTGCTCTGGTTGACCTGTAGTGGCTAGTTCCCAGGTCTGGCATCTCCTGTAGACTGCTCTGGTTGACCTGTAGAGGCTGGTTCCCAGGTCTGGCATCTCCTGTAGACTGCTCTGGTTGACCTGTAGTGGCTGGTTGCCAGGTCTAGCATCTCCTGAAGGCTGCTCTGGTGGACCTGTAGTGGCTGGTTCCCAGGTCTGGCATCTCCTGTAGACTGCTCTGGTTGACCTTATAGAGGATGGTTGCCAGGTCTGGTATCTCCTGTAGGCTGCTCTGGTTGACCTGTAGTGGCTGGTTGCCAGGTCTGGCATCTCCTGTAGACTGCTCTGGTTGACCTGTAGAGGCTGGTTCCCAGGTCTGGCATCTCCTGTAGACTGCTCTGGTTGACCTGTAGTGGCAGGTTCCCAGCTCTGGCATCTCCTGTAGGCTGCTCTGGTTGACCTGTAGAGGCTGGTTCCCAGGTCTGGCATCTCCTGTATACTGCTCTGGTTGACCTTATAGAGGCTGGTTGCCAGGTCTAGCATCTCCTGTAGGCTGCTCTGGTTGACCTTATAGAGGCTGGTTCCCAGGTCTGGCACCTCCTGTAGACTGCTCTGGTTGACCTGTAGAGGCTGGTTGCCAGGTCTGGCATCTCCTGTAGGCTGCTCTGGTTGACCTTATAGAGGCTGGTTCCCAGGTCTGGCATCTCCTGTAGGCTGCTCTGGTTGACCTGTAGAGGCTGGTTGCCAGGTCTGGCATCTCCTGTAGGCTGCTCTGGTTGACCTGTAGTGGCTGGTTGCCAGGTCTGGCATCTCCTGTAGGCTGCTCTGGTTGACTTGTAGTGGCTGGTTCCCAGGTCTGGCATCTCCTGTAGACTGCTCTGGCTGACCTGTAGTTGCTGGTTGCGAGGTCTGGCATCTCCTGTAGGCTGCTCTGGTTGACCTGTAGTGGCTGGTTCCCAGGTCTGGCATCTCCTGTAGACTGCTCTGGTTGACCTGTAGTGGCTGGTTACCAGGTCTGGCATCTGTACGCTGCTCTGGTTGACCTGTAGAGGCTGGTTCTCAGGTCTGGCATCTCCTGTAGACTGCTCTGGTTGACCTGTAGTGGCTGGTTGCCAGGTCTGGCATCTCCTGTAGGCTGCTCTGGTTGACCTGTAGTGGCTGGTTCCCAGGTCTGGCATCTCCCGTAGACTGCTCTGGCTGACCTGTAGTGGCTGTTTGCCAGGTCTGGCATCTCCTGTAGGCTGCTCTGGTTGACCTGTAGTGGCTGGTTGCCAGGTCTGGCATCTCCTGTAGACTGCTCTGGTTGACCTGTAGTGGCTGGTTGCCAGGTCTGGCATCTCCTGTAGGCTGCTCTGGTTGACCTGTAGTCGCTGGTTGCCAGGTCTGGCATCTCCTGTAGGCTGCTCTGGTTGACCTGTAGTGGCTGGTTGCCAGGTCTAGCATCTCCTGCAGACTGCTCTGGTTGACCTGTAGTGGCTGGTTCCCAGGTCTGGCATCTCCTGTAGACTGCTCTGGTTGACCTTACAGAGGCTAGTTGCCAGGTCTGTCATCTCCTGTAGGCTGCTCTGGTTGACCTTATAGAGGCTGGTTGCCAGGTCCGGCATCTCCTGTAGGTTGCTCTGGTTGACCTGTAGTGGCTGGTTACCAGGTCTGCCATCTCCTGTAGGCTGCTCTGTTTGACCTGTAGTGGCTGGTTCCCAGGTCTAGCATCTCCTGTAGACTGCTCTGGTTGACCTTATAGAGGCTGGTTCCCAGGTCTAGCATCTACTGTAGACTGCTCTGGTTGACCTGTAGAGGCTGGTTGCCAGGTCTGGCATCTCCTGTAGACTGCTCTGGTTGACCTGTAGAGGCTGGTTGCTAGGTCTGGCATCTCCTGTAGGCTGCTCTGGTTGACCTGTAGGGGCTGGTTGCGAGGTCTGGCATCTCCTGTAGGCTGCTCTGGTTGACCTGTAGAGGCTGGCTGCCAGGTCTGGCATCTCCTGTAGGCTGCTCTGGTTGACCTGTAGAGGCTGGTTGCCAGGTCTGGCATCTCCTGTAGACTGCTCTGGTTGACCTGTAGATGCTGGTTGCCAGGTCTGGCATCTCCTGTAGACTGCTCTGGTTGACCTGTAGAGGCTGGTTGCCAGGTCTGGCATCTCCTGTAGACTGCTCTGGTTGACCTTATAGAGGCTGGTTGCCAGGTCTGGCATCTCCTGTAGACTGCTCTGGTTGACCTTATAGAGGCTGGTTGCCAGGTGTGGCATCTCCTGTAGGCTGCTCTGGTTGACCTTATAGAGGCTGGTTGCCAGGTCTGGCATCTCCTGTAGGCTGCTCTGGTTGACCTTATAGAGGCTGGTTGCCAGGTCTGGCATCTCCTGTAGGCTGCTCTGGTTGACCTGTAGAGGCTGGTTGCCAGGTCTGGCATCTCCTGTAGGCTGCTCTGGTTGACCTTATAGAGGCTGGTTGCCAGGTCTGGCATCTCCTGTAGACTGCTCTGGTTGACCTGTAGAGGCTGGTTGCCAGGTCTGGCATCTCCTGTAGGCTGCTCTGGTTGACCTTATAGAGGATGGTTGCCAGGTCTGGCATCTCCTGTAGGCTGCTCTGGTTGACCTTATAGAGGCTGGTTGCCAGGTCTGGCATCTCCTGTAGACTGCTCTGGTTGACCTTATAGAGGCTGGTTGCCAGGTCTGGCATCTCCTGTAGACTGCTCTGGTTGACCTTATAGAGGCTGGTTGCCAGGTCTGGCATCTCCTGTAGGCTGCTCTGGTTGACCTTATAGAGGATGGTTGCCAGGTCTGGCATCTCCTGTAGGCTGCTCTGGTTGACCTTATAGAGGCTGGTTGCCAGGTCTGGCCTCTCGTGTTGGCTGCTCTGGTTGACCTGTAGAGGCTGGTTGCCAGGTCTGGCATCTTCTGTAGGCTGCTCTGGTTGACCTTATAGAGGCTGGTTGCCAGGTCTGGCATCTCCTGTAGACTGCTCTGGTTGACCTGTAGAGGCTGGTTGCCAGGTCTGGCATCTCCTGTAGGCTGCTCTGGTTGACCTGTAGAGGCTGGTTGCCAGGTCTGGCATCTCCTGTAGGCTGCTCTGGTTGACCTTATAGAGGCTGGTTGCCAGGTCTGGCATCTGTAGGCTGCTCTGGTTGACCTGTAGAGGCTGGTTGCCAGGTCTGGCATCTCCTGTAGGCTGCTCTGGTTGACCTGTAGAGGCTGGTTGCCAGATCTGGCATCTCCTGTAGGCTGCTCTGGTTGACCTGTAGAGGATGGTTGCCAGGTCTGGCATCTCCTGTAGACTGCTCTGGTTGACCTGTAGAGGATGGTTGCCAGGTCTGGCAGCTCCTGTAGACTGCTCTGGTTGACCTGTAGATGCTGGTTGCCAGGTCTGGCATCTCCTGTAGGCTGCTCTGGTTGACCTGTAGAGGCTGGTTGCCAGGTCTGGCATCTCCTGTAGACTGCTCTGGTTGACCTGTAGAGGATGGTTGCCAGGTCTGGCATCTCCTGTAGACTGCTCTGGTTGACCTGTAGAGGATCGTTGCCAGTTCTGGCATCTCCTGTAGACTGCTCTGGTTGACCTGTAGATGCTGGTTGCCAGGTCTGGCATCTCCTGTAGGCTGCTCTGGTTGACGTGTAGAAGCTGGTTGCCAGGTCTGGCATCTCCTGTAGGCTGCTCTGGTTGACCTGTAGAGGATATTTGCCAGGTCTGGCATCTCCTGTAGACTGCTCTGGTTGACCTGTAGAGGCTGGTTGCCAGGTCTGGCATCTCCTGTAGGCTGCTCTGGTTGACATGTAGAGGCTGGTTGCCAGGTCTGGCATCTCCTGTAGGCTGCTCTGGTTGACCTGTAGAGGCTGGTTGCCAGGTCTGGCATCTCCTGTAGGCTGCTCTGGTTGACCTGTAGAGGATATTTGCTAGGTCTGGCATCTCCTGTAGGCTGCTCTGGTTGACCTGTAGAGGCTGGTTGCCAGGTCTGGCATCTCCTGTAGGCTGCTCTGGTGGTAGTTTTAAGAACTTATATAATGGATCACTTTGTAGTATATCAAAATTGAAAACTCTGTCTTTGTTTTTCCCGATAAAGATGTGTTCCCACGTTGAGAATTCTTGGTTTTCTGATATGTGTTTTAATAATTTTGGATCCAGATTAATGTCGTGATTTTCTTTCCAAAAATGGGTGGCAACTGCTATTTTTCTAAATGTTTGTGTTTTATACATCTGAAATGTTCTTTTGTTCTCGTTTCCAAATTCCTCGTAGTTTTTCCTATATACACCTGGTTGCAGTTATTGCATTTTATTTGGTAGGTTCCAGATGTTTTATTTGCTGCAATGCTGTCATTAGTGTTTGGCCCAAGCAAGTTTTTAATGCTGTATCTGTTGATTGGAGCCAATTGTATATTGTATTCTTTAAAAATCTTTTTGAATTTGTTAAATGTCTTTGGGTGGTATGTGAATTTTTACTTTCTCTACTAATAAGTAGAAGGAAGTATTGTATTCCACCCAAAAATTTTATGTCAAGATTTCACCAGAAATATATGTTTTGGGACCCCCTGAATCCAAAAAATGCATTTTTAGAAAAAGGTCTGTGGACAGTACAACTCAAAAACGAAAAGTAGTTTGAAAACTAAAGTTGATATTTAAGTTTAATGTGTTTCAAGGATGCAACACGAAGTTTTTGAAGAAAATAGCCCCAGCCTAAGCTACGCTTTATATGGAAAATTTTTCAAAAATTTTGATTTTCTTGAAAATGGCTCTTAACAATTTTGATTAAAATGTCATATGTTTGAGACATTTTTATGCCAAATGAAATGTATATCTTGAATTTTCTGGCTATAGTTCCTGTAGTCGTATTTACTCTGGACGACTTTTGCATAACTGGTAAATCGTTAGAGATAGACCAAATCTTACTATACAAAAAATGTAGATATTGCTAAAATACACAATTTATGTCCGAATAAGTTTTCTTGTAGGGTGAACCATTTTCGAGATATTTCTTGTTATGTGTGTGAGTTCCAGAAAACTTAAAACTTTTGTGAAATGGATCATCGTTGTTAATTTTTTTACGTTAAGTATGCAAAGAGAACAGAATCTCAGAGCTTTAAAAGATTTGACTATCGCTCAAAGCATACTGTATTCTAATATTCCCGTTGTACCTACAAGGAAATAAACAATAAGATAAATGGGTTGTATAAATAAAAGCAAGCATTAGCTTTTTCTCACTAATTCGGAGCAAGAGGTTGGTTTCGTATAAATAAAAACCTTCTGCTCCATCTCCTTGCAAGCTAAAGCTTCCAGACCTTGACCGCGGAGCTATTGCTTGCGAAATGGTATAAATAAAAACCTGCTTTCCTCGCTCTGACGAAGCTTTTGCTGGATTTTTCTGAGGTAGCTATGTAGGTACCTCAGCTTGCTCACTCAGTAGTACCATGGCCAGGATTTCCTGCTCCCACTGTTTTAAAACAACTAGCTTATTGCCAATTAGTTTCAAATCACTTTTGGACTTAATTCCTGTTTTTAAGTTGCTTTTTTTTTAGTATTTGCATCTCGGTAATGGATGGTTTAAACTCTTCCTCCAATTGTTGTTTTACTGCAGCTACTGCTAAATTTTTGCGCTTACTTTCTGACAACCGTGCTTTTAATAGAATGTCTTGATTTTCCTTTAATAGATGAACAAAGCGCCTCGTAAATACACCGCTTTCTTCAACCATGGTGACTGAAATACATACGTGTTGTAAAATATAAACTACTCTTGGAGATTATTATTTATTTATGCCAACAAACTTACTGTTGGTGTTTTTAAACACACAAGCCGTGTGTGGGCAAAGTTTAAGAGGTAGAACTGGAACTTAACAATTCAATGCCACAACTGGGATTTGAACCACAGACCTTCCGCTTGCCGGGCGGACGCTCTAACCACTGAGCTATTGTGACAAACTGCCAGAATGGCATTAAATTCTCAAGCCAGTTCGTATTTCTCCTGGTAAACCACAAAGGCAGTTTCACATCAGAGACAATTACCCCAATGGTGACTTACTATTGTAAGTACTTTATATCCCAGGATTAAATAACCTTCACATAAATAACCATGTGAAGGTTATTTAATCCTGGGATATAAAGTACTTGCAATAGTAAGTCACCATTGGGGTAATTGTCTCTGATGTGAAACTGCCTTTGTGGTTTACCAGGAGAAATACGAACTGGCTTGAGAATTTAATGCCATTCTGGCAGTTTGTCACAATAGCTCAGTGGTTAGAGTGTCCGCCCGGCAAGCGGAAGGTCTGTGGTTCAAATCCCAGTTGTGGCATTGAATTTTTAAATTCCATTTCTACCTCTTTTACTCTTGGAGATATTTGCTGTTATATCAGCTCCGATGATACAAGGACATTTCTCTGAGGTGTTATGAACTTGCCTGGTTAGATTGCGAGTGACGTCATAGTGATCCACTTTCATTACCGGAAACCTGATAATGGAATCAAAACAGATACGAACGTGCTTATACAAACATGCAGCACGTATGAAGAGCATAATGCTCGTACAGATCAAGGTCGAATTATATCTCTAAAATAAGCTTATATGAAACTCTTTCACAAAGTAAGTATAGCTTTAATTCAGATAACACTTTTAAAATCTTAGAATTGCCTATTTTGATGTTCCATAAATTGTAATTGCCCAGTTCTAGAGCAGATCAACAGAACACCAGTAAAAGTAATCCTTCACTATATCACTTGTAATAGCCGCAGGGCATCAAATTATGGGAATGTGGGTTTAAATTTATAAAAGGATAATCGCCACGTGTTGGAAGTTCGGATCAATCCCAATTACTGTTTCATTTATCCCTGCCCCCCACCCCTCAAAAAAAGAAATTGATGTAAACTGTGTGCTTTAATTAGATACACATTTTTTGTGTGGTAACACTTCGTCTATCTCCTACAGTTTATCAGTTATACAAATGTTATCCAGAATGAAAAGGACTTCAAAGGCTATTCCCCCGAAATTAAAGGTATACCTACATTTCAATTGTCATGTAAATATCTTAACATGTCATTTTAATCAAAATACGAGTACAGTGGCCATTTTTGAGAAAATTAAAAATTAGGAATGTTTATCCATGTAAAAGTTTTGTGTGGAAGGTTTCCATAAAGTCGCACTCTTGGAGGTTACTGAACTTCAATACGAAATTTGGGTTTTACAAGCGCCTTTTGATGTTCACACTTACACACATACAGGCACGCACACCTAGGGCTCTCTCTCTCTCTATTCAGAGAGGCTCAGAAGCTGTATTTCTGCTTTAATCTCGATATCGAATTATTGGGCGGAATGCATTAATTCCTCTACTATACGTTTAGTGGTTGAGGAACTAAAAAATTACACAATATGTAGGGACTTGGATGCAGATATAAACAATTATAATCACATTTAAAGAGAAAATGTAGACTTGCTTCCGCAGCATTTGCTTCCAGAGGGAAATGAAACACGAAGGGGACCTTTTAACTAACAACCTATATACATCCTAAGGTGTTGTCATCTTGCCTGCGTACGATAACGCTAAACATAATGTGAATGAGGTAATAGTGTTCCGCTCTCATTACCGACGATAATGTAATCAAAGCGATACATAGAGTAGAATATTGTGCAAATCAAAACCGGGTTATAACTGAAGACTTTCATATAAAACCGACCCTAAATTTAAATTTTCACGGAATGAAACTTCTTCATCCGGTATAGCTTTAATTTATGATAAAGTCTTATATAATCTTGGAATTAGTCCCCACACACTCACTCTTGGAATTAGTTATTGATATTTTATATGTATAGATGTAAAGGATATCAGTATAACGGTGCAAACACACGAGTACAAATTATCTACTTCCATATATCAGTTGATACATACTATAAAATTAAGAAAATCACTGATGGAATTTAGAAAGTGCATGAACGTTATCGGTGGAATGCCAGGCGAATATTAATTTCTATTTAATTTGCCAAATCTTTACTTACATTTTCGTTCTTTAAAATCAGTATCTCTATCAGGTTTAACATGAATAAGTATATGGATATTTAAATGCAGCAAATATTTAAATCGCCTCCAGACAGGAAAAAGGTGTGTTTGTTTACATCGCGTGGTGAAGGTCACGGAGCTCAAGCTTTGTGTTGAAAGTAGGAACTGGCGGAAGAGGGGAAGTTTTTATTTATACCAAATCACGACCTTTTGCTTATTCTCAACACTCTTACCAGCTTCAGCTCACAAGCACTAGCTAGTTTTTATTTATACCACCCAGTTTGTACAAATGTTTATCTCAACAAGAAGAAGATACAGGAATAAGAGTTTGTAAGAATGGTTAGTACAAGAGTAGAGAAAGTCATGTGACTACAACACATCAGATTTTTTAATGACTTCCTTCTTTTAGTTTGCTTAGGGTGGTTGTTTCTTTTATTAGTTTCTTCTTTTTTGCTATATTCACTTTTTTATATATCCAAGATTTCCAGAAGCCATTAATTTCTGCAATTCTAATGACTTCTTTAAGTTCTATTTGATTAGAAAATTAGAATTGCAGAAATTAATGGCTCCCGGAAATCTTGGATGTATGAAAAAGTGAGTATTGCAAAAAAGAAGAAACTAGTAAAAGAAACAACCACCCTAAGCAAACCGAAAGAAGAAATGCCATTCAAAAAATTTACATACCACCCAAAGACATCAGCATCAACAAAAACATACAGTTCACTATGGAGGAAGAAAAAGACCAAAGCATTTCCATTTTAAACGTCCTCATATCCAGAAAACCTGATTTGACACACTGGGGCGCACAGTCTACAGGAAACCAACCCACACAGACTGCTATCTGCACAAACGTTCCAATCACCATCCCCAGCAGAAGAGAGGCATAATAAAGACGTTAACAGAACATGCAAAGCGTATCTATGAATCAGACTCTTTGAACCAGGAACTCAAACACCTGCACCAGGCACTACAGGCCAAGGGATATTAATGAAACATAACTGGAGCTTCTCATCCAAGGACAACAAAAACTTACACCGAGACGACAGGAGAACAGCATAAGGCATTCTTGCCTTATATCAAGGGTGTCACTGATCACATTGGCAAACTTCTGTAATGAGCCAGTATAAAAACAATCTTTAAACTCAGTAAGAAACTAAAACAATATCTGAGATCGGCAAAGGACAGGCAAGACCCGCTGCTGACACAGGGGGTTTATCGAATACCATGTAGCTGCGGCCAAGTTTATGTTGGCACTACCAAACGCAGCATAAAAATCCGCTTAAAGGAACACAAAAGCAACTGCCGGCTAGGACACATGGAAAATCGGAAGTAGCCGAGCATGCACTTTTAACGGGTCATGACATCTAGTTTGACGACACTGAAGTTCTGGACAATACAGCCTACTATGACGCAATGCTCTGCTGAGAAGCAATTGAGATCCATAAACATAAGGATAACTTCAATAAAAAAGCGTATACACACAGCCTGGGTGCCGGTGAACACAAACAGAACCAATCATGTGGCAGTTCCCACAGCCACATAATTGTGATTAGTGTACGGACAACCAATAGGAGATGAGAGACGGTCCCTCTCACCTATATATAAGCCGGGCACTCCATCAATTGCCCTCTTGTTGTCAAACTGTGGTGTGTCATATTTTACCAGTACAACAAAGTACTCTGCACTATGTCATATGTTACCAGTACAACAAAGTACTCTGCGCTATGTCATATTTTACCAGTACAACAAAGTACTCTGTGGTATATCCTACAGTTTGCGCCAAAATATACAGTGCTGAAAAATTATGTTATTGTTATTATTTAGTTATTGTGATGATAATGTAAATGTTCAAAATGTGTTCCATTGCACTGTAGACAGTGTTCATAATGATCATGGAGATTTTGAAACATATTCGGTTCCTTAGGTTGCTTCAGAGTCCTCAAAAATGAGACGATCTTCTGAAGTTTGGGGTGGATTTGAACAGATGAAAACTTTCTCGTTTAACATTGGTTAACAGCAACATCATCATCTTCAGTGAAATACAGACCTTGCACACCAAATCATCACACACAATGGTTTCTAGACGATAACCTCTCTCCTCTCAAAATGAAGAAAGTGAGTTGTTTGGCGATTGATAAAACATCCAAGTGAATGTGACTTTCATCAGAGAACCACACGTTAAACAAGAAATCTGGATTTTCGTACACAATAGCCAAAAAACGTGCACAATATTCAATCCTCCAGCTCCGTCAATCGTTGTCCAGTGTGTATTCGATACACAAATCCATCTTTGTCTTTAAACTATCCTAGAGGAGAGGTATTGCTGATGTTTAACTTCAGGGCTGTTGGTGACTGCAGCACCTGATTGGGGACACATCCATGATTTTCATTTGTGGGCACAGATATTGGCCTACCAGAATGTCTCCCTGCCCCCTTGCGTTGACAAAATGCACTACCCATATGACAAACTTTTGTAACGATAGACAGCTTTCATGATATTGTTCCACCACTAACTTTAAACTTGGCCCGCCTTGATAACCATTTCTGTACAAGCGAAACATGTTCACATCCTCTGTGAACATTTTTTCCTCCATCGTGAAAACCATTGTCACTACCAACCACAGAGACAATAATCATTACACAACTAAGAATACATCATGGCGATGCAACAACACATAGACTCAGGCATGTGCATTAGGGCTGCAGGAAAAGCAGTACTGTATATTTTGGTGCATACCATATTTTACCAGTGCAACAAAGAATACTTGATGTGCAGTAATCATATATGAGGCTGTCCTAAAAGTAAGTAGCAGTTGGTTGTAGCACCACCACAACACTAGTGTTGCAGTCTCACGTCTGTCCACTGACTGATCGTTCAACTTGTAGAGCTTTACAGCAGATGAAAGTGAGTCAGGCAATTCAATACTGGATGATCCAATGTTCATAATGAAGCTGATGAACAAGTGAATGAAGTTCACAGTAAGACTGCTTTATGGTCTGTTTCCACAAATTTCAAAACTTGTTTTGCATGAAATGGTTATTGGTGTCTTGATTCCCCTCTATGACAAATACCTAACAATGGTGACAACTATGTCAAAAAGTAGATTAAGGAATGCTCTTTTATGTACAAATAAATGTTGCAAAAATAAATATTTTATGGCTTCTTTTCCAAACCAGCAGTTGCTTTCTGGGCACAACTTTCCCTATCTGCAGACAAAGAACCCAGTGCTCATCATGGTATTAAAACTGCAGCACATTGCTACGTGTCAGAAAACATACACTGGCACTTTGTTATGTCGCCATGCAGCCCAGCAAGTTTCCTTGTTGCATGATAATGTTGATATATGAATGTTTCAGGCACAGAAAGCCAGCCATCCCATACAGCAACTCACGTTCAGGTTTGTTAGAGCGTAGCAACATACACTGGCATTTTGTTATGTCGCCATGCAGCCCAGCAAGTTTCCTTGTTGCATGATAATGTTGATATATGAATGTTTCAGGCACAGAAAGCCAGCCATCCCATACAGCAACTGACGTTCAGGTTCGTTGGAGCGTAGCAACATACACTGGCACTTTGTTATGTCGCCATGCAGCCCAGCAAGTTTCCTTGTTGCATGATAATGTTGATATATGAATGTTTCAGGCACAGAAAGCCAGCCATCCCATACAGCAACTCACGTTCAGGTTCGTTGGAGCGTAGCAGCAGTGGTACAGGAGCTTGGGGCCCAGCACAGCCATTTGTAGCTGATCCCTCAATGCCCCCTCTCCCCCTCCCTCACACAGCCACACAGTTGGAGGAGGCCAGGAGGAGGTTACTGGAGGAGGAAAGCAGATGTAGGCCTGGAAGACAGAGGTAGGTACTCCTTGTCACTATGTGATTGACCAGAAGGGGGGAAAATGAATGAGTTCAAACCTGTAACAAAGAATACATCAGAAATGGCCAGCTCCAGAAAAAGAAATGTATTTAACATAGATTATTTTAACAAACTCTACATTTTTACTTTCTCTACTACGTAAGTAAGTATTGTACAGTGATATTTTTTAGAGGTGGCGCGTGACCTTGTCACTCGCGCATATCCGAGCATCACGCAAAGCGATGGTGGGGGTAAGTTTCCACCAGCAACCTGCTGGCTAGTAGGCTGGAAGTCGAAGAGATACTAACCAGACACCCCTTTTATCTTGCAATAGACAAGTGGACTCGACCATGAACTACTGCGCAACATTACGACACACGCCACCTCTAAAAATACCTCTGTAAGTAAGTATTCCATCCAAAAATTCAGTGTGAGATTTCACCAGAAATACATGTTTTGAGGCCCCTTAAATCCAAAAAAAGCTTTTTCAAAAAAGGTGTGCGAGTGTATGTGTGTGTGTCATTTATTTCCAAGCACTACACAATGTTGCCATGTCCCCATTAAGTCAGTTTCCAGCAGTGTGCCTTCATCAGATTCTCCATACCTGATAAAAAGCTAGAGAATTAAGCACGTCTGTTAATTTTGTATTTCAGAAAATAAACATGCGAAAGGCGGGTATCGAACCCCTGGCAGCCAGCACTTTTAGAAATTGTTTAAAATTTTCTTTTTCTTTCTAGATATTTGCTTATATTTATTTAAAGGAATAAGAAAAGAGAATATTTCTTAAACAAGCACAAGTGTTGCAGTGTTCAGTGTGAAGTTTAAGTTTGTTTTCCATGATAGATTATAAAGTGAAAAGTTTCTGTTCTGCTTTTTTTCCCAGGTTTTTGATAAATTCTGGATATATTTGGCCAGGGGAATGGGAGACCTTTTTACCTCCAGAATTAAATTTTACTCCAATCATCGATTCAAAACTGGAGCTCTACATACTAGCAAAAATGTAACTGTTTTAAAAAGGGTGCCATATTTTTGTATTTTGGCCATTACTTTGCTCGTTCCCAACCCCCTAAAAGCTTGAATGGCCACACCTGCCGTTGGTTAGTGGGTCTGCATGATGTAGCCTGCTGTGACAGGTGAGTGATAGGAAGGGGTAGAACTGTCGGGGTCAGTCAAGGGAGACTGGATAGAGCCTGGTCATTAACTCATCAAGCTGACCAGTGCTAATGTCTCATTAGTGCACCATGTGACACTACATAATTGTCCAGGTTGATTCCTTAACAAAGGCTCTCAGCCATTTTACATATCAGTTACGCTTTTGCAGCCACATCTCTTTAATGACCCAGTTGTCAACACCACAAACTCATTCTCTCACTCACTTTAAAAACCCAATTTATTTCAAAGAACTTTTTTTTTTGTGCCGTGAACCATGTCTGAGGTATCCATTATTAATGGTTTGGTTTGTTACATACATCCATTCTTTTAAGGTCCTGTTGATGTTCAGTTGTTTCTAATGGCAAGAGTTTGTAGTTTTAAGGCCAGTATATGGTATTCAGTTATTAAACATTTGACTGCCACTATTCACATTGTGTATAAAAAGTGGAAGTGAAATAATCCATCAGACCTTCACAGCAAATTTCTCTTAATTTGAATAACAAGAAAGTCTAATACCAAAAGGCTGAAAAGTTTATAGTTTTCTAGAAAAAAATACTTTTATCAAAAAAATGTATCATCTGACTGAATTATTATTGATTCAAGGTTCTTGATTTATGGCTATATTCATAGAAAATTGAATAAACAACTTTTTCCTTTGGCGTATTTCAATAGATTCAACAGTTTTTTGTGTAAATTAAATTTTAAAAACCCACAATTTGTTGCCTTAATTGTGGTAGAAGTGGCAACATTGCATCAGCTGTGTTTACTTTCTTCGCATATTGATGTAGATAGCGCAGAATATTCACTTAATCCCATGCAATTGTTTTTTTGTTGAAGCTGCAAAAGATGTGAAGCCTGACTACTACAGGTATTGAATACGTGCTCTAAACTCTTATTTCAAATTAATCCCAATGTTATTGCATACTTGTTACTGCTAATAAATGTTGGTTATTAAAAGTGTGGGCATTTGTTGTTTCTAAAGCTACCACGTAAATAATGGTTAGTCCGTGACAATTGAGTTCATTGGGCGTGGACACCAGTGTCAAATTTGTTTACCTACATTTCTTGAAATATTTTGCACATACTCACACACATCTTGTCAGGAACTTTGTGTTGGAAATTTCACTAACTCGAGTTCTTCAGTGCTCACAAGATTCTGGTTAAAACTTGTTGGAGCAATTTTTGGCAAAAGTGTTTCCAAAACTTCTGCATCATGTTATACAAATTCCTTTTTTTAGGCCAGCATTGCAACAGCAATGCTGTTTTAAATTGGGTATATGAAAAATTAAAGGGAATTCCACGCATACCGGGCCAAACGTGTAAACAATTGCACATAAAGCTTGTTTAAACATAGTGAAGTGGATCATAAATGGACATTATAAATTATGCTTTCCTAAAATTTTGGCAATTACTAGTATCATATTGTTAAATTCAATACGGAATAACAGTATTAATAATGCAAGAGGTGTTTCGAGCAAGAATGCCCAATTCACATTTGCCACATAAATATCCAACGTAGATAACCTAACCTGCAGCCATTAGCTGCCAGCTTCGGCACCAATGCTTCATACATACGTCTTGCAGACGATATGAAAACTACATGTATTCACCACATGTGTCATTGTTAACTTTACTATTTATTGTGAACATGAATATCGTGTTAGGTCCCTGTTATTCAGTAAATAAACTGAATAGGGGAACTCGTGTCTGCTAGGCATGTATGTACAGTAAGTAGGTTGTTCCGTTTTATTTCAAGTAATTTACATATTCCTCACTGATAAGAGCATATTTAAAGTTTCTTTTTTTTTATGTTTCCATCATATTTGTGTCTTCCTGATGGATGTAATACTGCAGCCGGTTTCAGAAATTAGAAAGCAATTTTCCACAGCGTTTAAAAGAATGTGACTCCAAGTGAGGTTGTTATCTTATCATGGCATGCATAAGCCTCTCAAATAGGACAGGCCAGATGTCAGACCTTTAAAAGAATCTGACTCCAAGTGAGGTTGTTATCTTATCATGGCATGCATAAGCCTCTCAAATAGGACAGGCCAGATGTCAGACCTTTAAAAGAATCTGACTCCAAGTGAGGTTGTTATCTTATCATGGCATGCATAAGCCTCTCAAATAGGACAGGCCAGATGTCAGACCTTTAAAAGAATGTGACTCCAAGTGAGGTTGTTATCTTATCATGGCATGCATAAGCCTCTCAAATAGGACAGGCCAGATGTCAGACCTTTAAAAGAATCTGACTCCAAGTGAGGTTGTTATCTTATCATGGCATGCATAAGCCTCTCAAATAGGACAGGCCAGATGTCAGACCTTTAAAAGAATCTGACTCCAAGTGAGGTTGTTATCTTATCATGGCATGCATAAGCCTCTCAAATAGGACAGGCCAGATGTCAGACCTTTAAAAGAATGTGACTCCAAGTGAGGTTGTTATCTTATCATGGCATGCATAAGCCTCTCAAATAGGACAGGCCAGATGTCAGACCTTTAAAAGAATCTGACTCCAAGTGAGGTTGTTATCTTATCATGGCATGCATAAGCCTCTCAAATAGGACAGGCCAGATGTCAGACCTTTAAAAGAATCTGACTCCAAGTGAGGTTGTTATCTTATCATGGCATAAGCCTCTCAAATAGGACAGGCCAGATGTCAGACCTTTAAAAGAATGTGACTCCAAGTGAGGTTGTTATCTTATCATGGCATGCATAAGCCTCTCAAATAGGACAGGCCAGATGTCAGACCTTTAAAAGAATGTGACTCCAAGTGAGGTTGTTATCTTATCATGGCATGCATAAGCCTCTCAAATAGGACAGGCCAGATGTCAGACCTTTAAAAGAATGTGACTCCAAGTGAGGTTATCTTATCATGGCATGCATAAGCCTCTCAAATAGGACAGGCCAGATGTCAGACCTTTAAAAGAATGTGACTCCAAGTGAGGTTGTTATCTTATCATGGCATAAGCCTCTCAAATAGGACAGGCCAGATGTAAGACCTTTAAAAGAATCTGACTCCAAGTGAGGTTGTTATCTTATCATGGCATGCATAAGCCTCTCAAATAGGACAGGCCAGATGTCAGACCTTTAAAGGAATGTGACTCCAAGTGAGGTTGTTATCTTATCATGGCATGCATAAGCCTCTCAAATAGGACAGGCCAGATGTCAGACCTTTAAAAGAATCTGACTCCAAGTGAGGTTGTTATCTTATCATGGCATAAGCCTCTCAAATAGGACAGGCCAGATGTAAGACCTTTAAAAGAATCTGACTCCAAGTGAGGTTGTTATCTTATCATGGCATGCATAAGCCTCTCAAATAGGACAGGCCAGATGTCAGACCTTTAAAGGAATGTGACTCCAAGTGAGGTTGTTATCTTATCATGGCATGCATAAGCCTCTCAAATAGGACAGGCCAGATGTCAGACCTTTAAAAGAATCTGACTCCAAGTGAGGTTGTTATCTTATCATGGCATGCATAAGCCTCTCAAATAGGACAGGCCAGATGTCAGACCTTTAAAAGAATGTGACTCCAAGTGAGGTTGTTATCTTATCATGGCATAAGCCTCTCAAATAGGACAGGCCAGATGTCAGACCTTTAAAAGAATCTGACTCCAAGTGAGGTTGTTATCTTATCATGGCATGCATAAGCCTCTCAAATAGGACAGGCCAGATGTCAGACCTTTAAAAGAATGTGACTCCAAGTGAGGTTGTTATCTTATCATGGCATAAGCCTCTCAAATAGGACAGGCCAGATGTCAGACCTTTAAAAGAATCTGACTCCAAGTGAGGTTGTTATCTTATCATGGCATGCATAAGCCTCTCAAATAGGACAGGCCAGATGTCAGACCTTTAAAAGAATGTGACTCCAAGTGAGGTTGTTATCTTATCATGGCATGCATAAGCCTCTCAAATAGGACAGGCCAGATGTCAGACCTTTAAAAGAATGTGACTCCAAGTGAGGTTGTTATCTTATCATGGCATGCATAAGCCTCTCAAATAGGACAGGCCAGATGTCAGACCTTTAAAAGAATCTGACTCCAAGTGAGGTTGTTATCTTATCATGGCATGCATAAGCCTCTCAAATAGGACAGGCCAGATGTCAGACCTTTAAAAGAATCTGACTCCAAGTGAGGTTGTTATCTTATCATGGCATAAGCCTCTCAAATAGGACAGGCCAGATGTCAGACCTTTAAAAGAATGTGACTCCAAGTGAGGTTGTTATCTTATCATGGCATGCATAAGCCTCTCAAATAGGACAGGCCAGATGTCAGACCTTTAAAAGAATGTGACTCCAAGTGAGGTTGTTATCTTATCATGGCATAAGCCTCTCAAATAGGACAGGCCAGATGTCAGACCTTTAAAAGAATCTGACTCCAAGTGAGGTTGTTATCTTATCATGGCATGCATAAGCCTCTCAAATAGGACAGGCCAGATGTCAGACCTTTAAAAGAATGTGACTCCAAGTGAGGTTGTTATCTTATCATGGCATAAGCCTCTCAAATAGGACAGGCCAGATGTCAGACCTTTAAAAGAATCTGACTCCAAGTGAGGTTGTTATCTTATCATGGCATGCATAAGCCTCTCAAATAGGACAGGCCAGATGTCAGACCTTTAAAAGAATGTGACTCCAAGTGAGGTTGTTATCTTATCATGGCATGCATAAGCCTCTCAAATAGGACAGGCCAGATGTCAGACCTTTAAAAGAATGTGACTCCAAGTGAGGTTGTTATCTTATCATGGCATGCATAAGCCTCTCAAATAGGACAGGCCAGATGTCAGACCTTTAAAAGAATCTGACTCCAAGTGAGGTTGTTATCTTATCATGGCATGCATAAGCCTCTCAAATAGGACAGGTCAGATGTCAGACCTTTAAAAGTACCAAATAAAATCTTTGTAATTATGTGGAAATGTAAGATTTGAGGTAATGTTTTCATATGCAGCAATCAGCCATAACCTCACCTTTCACATAATTTTATGGTGTCTGGCGCACCGCGAGAAAACATCTGAATTCAATACATGGCTAACATTACTTAGTTTTTATAGAGCATTAGAATAGTTCATTGACCCAATGGTGGAGGCTGAATACCTGATCACCAGGTTGTGCCACGTTGCCACACACTCGTGTAGTTAATGGTGCATTTAATTTAAAAAGTTATTGGAATTGTTTGTTAGTTTGCATCCACTCTCACCTCTTTCAGTCTGATGGATTATTTCACTTCCACCCTGTATAATGAAATGTGTAATGTAACCATTGGTAATGAAGTAGATAGAAAAAGAAATTTTCCGTTGCATATCTACTAATAAACAACAGAGGATAGAGAAAGTCATGTGAATGCAACACATACATAACATTGTTGAGTAACAGCCAAGGCCACTGGCGTCACAAGTGGGAAATGTAACACATCAATGTTAGTCATGGTAAGTATGTATATGGAAGTCTACACATCTGATTTTGAAATCAAAGCTTCCATATTATTTTATTTAATCGCCATTTGAACCTTTTTTGCAATTTCATGGCTACGTCATACAATAATTACAATCTACTATTATTAGAATTAAACTATGTATTTACTTATAAAACAATACCTAAGCAACTGTTGTAGCATTATTTATAATCTGTGAAATATTAAAAAAACTAACTTGTTGAGACGACAATCACATGCTGGTCAGGAGCAATCAATGCATTATTTTGGGAGGTTGATTTATATGTTGTAGACATTACAAAGCATTGGAGTACCGAGTTACGAATGACAGAGTGCATTCGTATGCCGAGAACGCTCCCGTGAATAGGAGAAAAAAGGGTGCAAGGACATGATTGGCAAAGTTACTACAGACGAAGCGAAAGCAGAGCTGGGTGAAATAGGAAAAATACTAGCAATGGAAGACAGGGCAGAGGGAAATAAAACAAGAGAACTAGTCAAGAAAGAAGAGGAAATACTTAAAAATATAGAAACGATAAAAGAACTACAAAACATCAAAGAGAAAATGCAAAAATGGGAGGTCAGAAGTAGGAAATATAACTTGTTATTTGTCTGAGTAGAAGAAAGGACAGGCTTTGATCCAAGGCAAGAAATAAAAGAAGGTTGGAGAAGTTACAGATGACCACTAGTAACTATGAAATATGTGAAGCATTTAGATCCAGAAGAAGGAACATTCTAGCAAAATGTACAAGTACATATACAACCTACAACATACTGAAACAGACAAAGAAACTGAGAGGAACAAACATCTTTATCAACAAAGGCATATGATCAAAGGCAGCAAATGAACAAGTTAATACAACAGAGAAGACAAGCAAAAAGTAAAGGGAAACAGACATGCATAAGAGGTTTAAAACTATGAGCAGATGGATAAATTGCAGAGGAAAAGAATGAATTAACAGACATAGCAGAAATTCAAGAAGTGACGAGTCAGGAAACACAGCCATATCACATTTCGAAGAATTGCTTTGAGAGGAAAGTCTCATCACCTCAAGGGCAGATGTGAGAGAGAAAGGAGGAGAAATTAGCAAGCAACAAGATAACAGAGAAGAAGGAGAAGAAAGAAGCTATGATTGATGACAAAAATTGGACAGAGAAAAACGATGATGGTGGGAAATTGATAATGTTACGAGCAAGTGGAGGAGAACAAGCTAGTGCAAGTTACTCAAACAGCAAAGGGGCATTTCCAAAGTTGAGTAGAAATAAACCAGGTAAACAAGAAGTGGGGTAGGACAGTGAGACAGCCATTACATATGTGGGTAGATTGAAACGACAGAAGGGAGAGCACAAAAGTCCAGCTCATATTTGGAAAGATATTAAATCAAAAAAGTGAATATCAGATATTGAACATGTGTTAATATATAGGAAGCCAAAGAAAAAGAGGGAGGAAAATAGTGCTGCATGCCGTGTGACAAGTAATCAAGTGAACTGTGTGCAGGGATAGTAGAGGATGGAAATACGAGTTTAGGGTTAATGTCAAGTAAACACTTTAAAGTGATATAGAGCTAAGAAGAAAGTGAATAAGTGTAGGAAATTATTAAACAGGAAACAAAAAAGAATGGGGAAAATAAGTTCTATAATGGAATGGGTGATCTAAAATAGTAATGATCTTATGGGAAAAAGTATAAGAGAATTTGGTGAAAATAAGTGATTCAAAAAGACAAAAGTTAAAAAGACAGGTTCGAACAAGGTTAATCAATTGTTGTCAAAGAATAAACAGCACATGTCAAAAAGTATATGTAGAGAATCACAGAGGGCTAGGGTCCAAGTTCATGGGCAACCCAACATGTATATGCTTTGGTACTCAATAAATTGATACAAAGTATTGGTTCCTATTGCCAAGATGGGGTGCACATGGACTTGTGAACTGGAAGATGTCCTCTTTGGTTCTCGTAAGTGAGGTATCTCAAACTTTGGCCTGGAGTCACGTACCGTCAGTGTGATGCCAAGTGTTAAACACCACACTTGGTTTGCATTGTATTGTAATTTTGTTATGATAGTAAATAAGGTTTCTTTCTAACTTAAACTTAACCACAATAAACCATTGCAATATTGTACACCAATGTGATAGAGCAGAGATTATTTGTGCATCTATCCTTCATGATGCTCCCCATTACAATGCATACTGTGTGTCCTTTGTATTGTGATTGTAATATTAATGACTGCAAGCAATAAGTAGTAGAGGCAGCTGGGATAACGAACTCTGGCCACGGGTTGTACCACTTCAGTATTAATGACTGCAAGCAATAAGTAGCAGAAGAAGCTGGGATAACGAACTTCTGGCCACGGGTTGTACCACTTCAGTATTAATGACTGTAAGCAATAAGCAGTAGAGGAAGCTGGGATAATGAACTGCTGGCCATGGATTGTACCACTTCAGTATTAATGACTGTAAGCAATAAGCAGTAGAAGAAGCTGGGATAACGAACTGCTGGCCACAGATTGTACCACTTCAGTATTAATGACTGTAAGCAATAAGCAGTAGAAGAAGCTGGGATAACGAACTGCTGGCCACGGATTGTACCACTTCAGTATTAATGACTAAGCAATAAGTAGCAGAGGAAGCTGGGATAACGAACTGCTGGCCACAGGTTGTACCACTTCAGTATTAATGACTGCAAGCAATAAGCAGTAGAAGAAGCTGGGATAACGAACTTCTGGCCACGGGTTGTACCACTTCAGTATTAATGACATCAAGCAATAAGTAGCAGAGGAAGCTGGGATAACGAACTTCTGGCCATGGATTGTACCACTTCAGTATTAATGACTGTAAGCAATAAGCAGTAGAAGAAGCTGGGATAACGAACTTCTGGCCATGGATTGTACCACTTCATTATTAATGACTGCAAGCAATAAGTAGCAGAAGAAGCTGGGATAACGAACTGCTGGCCACAGATTGTACCCCTTCAGTATTAATGACTGTAAGCAATAAGCAATAGAGGAAGCTGGGATAATGAACTGCTGGCCATGGATTGTACCACTTCAGTATTAATGACTGCAAGCAATAAGCAGTAGAAGAAGCTGGGATAACGAACTTCTGGCCATGGATTGTACCACTTCAGTATTAATGACTGCAAGCAATAAGTAGCAGAAGAAGCTGGGATAACGAACTTCTGGCCACGGGTTGTACCACTTCAGTATTAATGACTGTAAGCAATAAGCAGTAGAGGAAGCTGGGATAATGAACTGCTGGCCATGGATTGTACCACTTCAGTATTAATGACTGTAAGCAATAAGCAGTAGAAGAAGCTGGGATAACGAACTGCTGGCCACAGATTGTACCACTTCAGTATTAATGACTGTAAGCAATAAGCAGTAGAAGAAGCTGGGATAACGAACTGCTGGCCACGGATTGTACCACTTCAGTATTAATGACTAAGCAATAAGTAGCAGAGGAAGCTGGGATAACGAACTGCTGGCCACAGGTTGTACCACTTCAGTATTAATGACTGCAAGCAATAAGCAGTAGAAGAAGCTGGGATAACGAACTTCTGGCCACGGGTTGTACCACTTCAGTATTAATGACATCAAGCAATAAGTAGCAGAGGAAGCTGGGATAACGAACTTCTGGCCATGGATTGTACCACTTCAGTATTAATGACTGTAAGCAATAAGCAGTAGAAGAAGCTGGGATAACGAACTTCTGGCCATGGATTGTACCACTTCAGTATTAATGACTGCAAGCAATAAGTAGCAGAAGAAGCTGGGATAACGAACTGCTGGCCACAGATTGTACCCCTTCAGTATTAATGACTGTAAGCAATAAGCAGTAGAGGAAGCTGGGATAACGAACTTCTGGCCATGGATTGTACCACTTCAGTATTAATGACTGCAAGCAATAAGTAGCAGAAGAAGCTGGGATAATGAACTTCTGGCCACGGGTTGTACCACTTCAGTATTAATGACTGTAAGCAATAAGCAGTAGAGGAAGCTGGGATAATGAACTTCTGGCCATGGATTGTACCACTTCAGTATTAATGACTGCAAGCAATAAGCAGTAGAAGAAGCTGGGATAACGAACTTCTGGCCATGGATTGTACCACTTCAGTATTAATGACTGCAAGCAATAAGTAGCAGAAGAAGCTGGGATAACGAACTTCTGGCCACGGGTTGTACCACTTCAGTATTAATGACTGTAAGCAATAAGCAGTAGAGGAAGCTGGGATAACGAACTTCTGGCCATCTATTGTACCACTTCAGTATTAATGACTGTAAGCAATAAGCAGTAGAGGAAGCTGGGATAACGAACTTCTGGCCATGGATTGTACCACTTCAGTATTAATGACATCAAGCAATAAGTAGCAGAGGAAGCTGGGATAATGAACTTCTGGCCACGGGTTGTACCACTTCAGTATTAATGACATCAAGCAATAAGTAGCAGAGGAAGCTGGGATAATGAACTTCTGGCCACAGATTGTACCACTTCAGTATTAATGACTGCAAGCAATAAGCAGTAGAAGAAGCTGGGATAAGGAACTTCTGGCCATGGATTGTACCACTTCAGTATTAATGACTGCAAGCAATAAGTAGCAGAAGAAGCTGGGATAACGAACTTCTGGCCACGGGTTGTACCACTTCAGTATTAATGACTGTAAGCAATAAGCAGTAGAGGAAGCTGGGATAACGAACTTCTGGCCATGGATTGTACCACTTCAGTATTAATGACTGCAAGCAATAAGCAGTAGAAGAAGCTGGGATAACGAACTTCTGGCCACGGGTTGTACCACTTCAGTATTAATGACATCAAGCAATAAGTAGCAGAGGAAGCTGGGATAATGAACTTCTGGCCACGGGTTGTACCACTTCAGTATTAATGACATCAAGCAATAAGTAGCAGAGGAAGCTGGGATAATGAACTTCTGGCCACGGGTTGTACCACTTCAGTATTAATGACTGTAAGCAATAAGCAGTAGAGGAAGCTGGGATAACGAACTGCTGGCCACAGGTTGTACCACTTCAGTATTGTCACCGCGCCCGCCGCATCTAATTGCCGACAGCCGCAATTGTCACCCATCGCATTATTGTCGGCACTACCGCAAAGGAGCCGAAGGAAAGAGACAGAGAATGGCCGCATTGTTGGGGCGCTTGCCGAAAGAGAGAAAAGGATAGAGGCTACTGGAATCTTCTACTTTGTACTCCAGCGCAATAAGTGAACGTTCCTGAAGCTTCCAGAATAGTGCCTGGGAGATATAAATAGCGGTAAAGTGTGAGAAGAGTCAGTCAGACGTATGTGAAGGTTGAGTAGTCGTGCCGACGGGGACGGACAGACGATGTGAAGCGTTGTGCCGACGGAGAAGAGTTACTTCTTTGTGTTACGACTTCGGAGTCGTGCTGTTGGAGAATCGGAAAAGACTTTCTTGCTGTTGCAACGAGTGTACAAGTTACTGTTTACGGAAATAAAAGTGTTTATCTCGACTACATCTGTCGTATTTACTTTACAACTACACCAAAAGTCACACTGGTGACTGGGATTCGTCGAATTACTTCTAGTTTCGTTACATCGTCGTTAGAAGTTGCAACGTTAGAACCAAGATGGAGGGAGATTCGGAAACCAGGATGATGGCAATGATGAAAGAATTATTTGCCAAAATGGAAACGTCATACGACAACCTCGCTGCCAAAATGAAGACGGCAAACGACAACCTCGCTGCCAAAATGGAAACGAGAAACGACAACCTCGTTGCCGAGCTGAAAGAGATGAAGATGGAGCTATTGGTGAAAATTGACGGCGAATTGATTGGCGTGACGGAAGACGTGGAAGAACTCGGCGAAAAGGTGGAAGACCTCTGCCAGCATGCGGACGTCGTGGAGGACGACGGGGAACGTCTTGGCGCCCTGGTAGTAAGAGTTGACGAGAGCGTCAAAGTACTGGATGCCAGGGGCAGACGGAATAGCGCGGAGCCGGAGAGGGAGCACCTAGTGGCCGAGGCGACAGTCGCGCCCGTTTCGGATGATATGAGGGAAGACCTGGAACAACTCGGCGAACTGATTGGCGTGAGGGAAGACGTGGAACAACTCGGCGAACTGATTGGCGTGACGGAAGGCGTGGAACAACTCGGCGAACTGATGGGCGTGACGGAAGGCGTGGAAGAACTCGGCGAAAAGGTGGAAGACCTCTGCCAGCATGTGGACGTCGTGGAGGACGACGGGGAACGTCTTGGCGCCCTGGTAGTAAGAGTTGACGAGAACGTCAAAGTACTGGATGCCAGGGGCAGACGGAATAGCACAGACCCGGGGAGGGAGCACCTAGTGGCCGAGGCGACAGTTGTGCCCGTTTCAGATAACGAAAGTGTCCGTCTCGGGGAAGACAAAGGGGCAGTTCAGGGACGTCGTCGAGGATCCCCTGGAGGAGTGTGTCGGGTACGTAACCAACCAGGATATGACGTGGAGGACGATCAGCAGGGAAGCGCACAAGCAGGCGAGCAACACGCGAGAACCGACTTGGCGTGTGACATGGGAGGACCGTCGGAGCCATCCAAGCACCTGACGCATAGTGCCGTGAACGGAAGAATGGTGGACATCATCGTGGACGGCAGGATACAGGAGAGGCCGTACCGAGCACGAGTGAACACGAGTGCAGCGGTGGACGCGACTCGCGCGGATGTGGCGGGGTTTGTTGCCAGACCCATCGGAAGCAAGGTGGCTGCGAAGGTGCGCCAGAGAGGTCGGCGGACACGGTACCCAATGAGCCGTTTCCAAGTGCGCAGGATGGCCCGTCAACACACCAGGAAGAAAGGCAACTGGACGAGGGACCGTCAAGACCGGCGGTACTGTTGCAGAATTTCGAAGCAGGATGGCATACATCGTCCTACCCAGACCAAGGGACACTATCCAACAGCGATACCTAGGATCGTGCCTCCTGGAGAAGAGGTTCGATGGGATAGTCCGCCGGAGCGCAAGGGAGATGCCGCAGTGATAGTGCTGGTCGGGACGACCAGCTCTGAGGAGGGAGCAGTGTCACCGCGCCCGCCGCATCTAATTGCCGACAGCCGCAATTGTCACCCATCGCATTATTGTCGGCACTACCGCAAAGGAGCCGAAGGAAAGAGACAGAGAATGGCCGCATTGTTGGGGCGCTTGCCGAAAGAGAGAAAAGGATAGAGGCTACTGGAATCTTCTACTTTGTACTCCAGCGCAATAAGTGAACGTTCCTGAAGCTTCCAGAATAGTGCCTGGGATATATAAATAGCGGTAAAGTGTGAGAAGAGTCAGTGAGACGTATTTGAAGGCTGAGTAGTCGTGCCGACGGAGACGGACAGACGATGTGGAGAGTTGTGCCGACGGAGAAGAGTTAGTTCTTTGTGTTACGAGTTCGGAGCCGTGCTGTTGGAGAATCAAAAAAGACTTTCTTGCTGTTGCAACGAGTGTACAAAGTTACTGTTTACGGAAATAAAAGTGTTTCTTTATCTCGACTACATCTGTCTACTTTTTACTTCACAACCAACCAAAAAGTCACAGTATTAATGACTGCAAGCAATAAGCAGTAGAAGAAGCTGGGATAACGAACTTCTGGCCATGGGTTGTACCACTTCAGTATTAATGACTGTAAGCAATAAGCACTAGAAGAAGCTGGGATAACGAACTTCTGGCCATGGGTTGTACCACTTCAGTATTAATGACATCAAGCAATAAGTAGCAGAGGAAGCTGGGATAATGAACTTCTGGCCACGGGTTGTACCACTTCAGTATTAATGACATCAAGCAATAAGTAGTAGAGGAAGCTGGGATAATGAACTTCTGGCCACAGATTGTACCACTTCAGTATTAATGACATCAAGCAATAAGTAGTAGAGGAAGCTGGGATAACGAACTGCTGGCCACGGATTGTACCACTTCAGTATTAATGACATCAAGCAATAAGTAGTAGAGGAAGCTGGGATAACGAACTGCTGGCCACAGGTTGTACCACTTCAGTATTGTCACCGCGCCCGCCGCATCTAATTGCCGACAGCCGCAATTGTCACCCATCGCATTATTGTCGGCACTACCGCAAAGGAGCCGAAGGAAAGAGACAGAGAATGGCCGCATTGTTGGGGCGCTTGCCGAAAGAGAGAAAAGGATAGAGGCTACTGGAATCTTCTACTTTGTACTCCAGCGCAATAAGTGAACGTTCCTGAAGCTTCCAGAATAGTGCCTGGGATATATAAATAGCGGTAAAGTGTGAGAAGAGTCAGTGAGACGTATTTGAAGGCTGAGTAGTCGTGCCGACGGAGACGGACAGACGATGTGGAGAGTTGTGCCGACGGAGAAGAGTTAGTTCTTTGTGTTACGAGTTCGGAGCCGTGCTGTTGGAGAATCAAAAAAGACTTTCTTGCTGTTGCAACGAGTGTACAAAGTTACTGTTTACGGAAATAAAAGTGTTTCTTTATCTCGACTACATCTGTCTACTTTTTACTTCACAACCAACCAAAAAGTCACAGTATTAATGACTGCAAGCAATAAGCAGTAGAAGAAGCTGGGATAACGAACTTCTGGCCATGGGTTGTACCACTTCAGTATTAATGACTGTAAGCAATAAGCACTAGAAGAAGCTGGGATAACGAACTTCTGGCCATGGGTTGTACCACTTCAGTATTAATGACATCAAGCAATAAGTAGCAGAGGAAGCTGGGATAATGAACTTCTGGCCACGGGTTGTACCACTTCAGTATTAATGACATCAAGCAATAAGTAGTAGAGGAAGCTGGGATAATGAACTTCTGGCCACAGATTGTACCACTTCAGTATTAATGACATCAAGCAATAAGTAGTAGAGGAAGCTGGGATAACGAACTGCTGGCCACGGATTGTACCACTTCAGTATTAATGACATCAAGCAATAAGTAGTAGAGGAAGCTGGGATAACGAACTGCTGGCCACAGATTGTACCCCTTCAGTATTAATGACTGTAAGCAATAAGCAGTAGAAGAAGCTGGGATAATGAACTGCTGGCCACAGGTTGTACCACTTCAGTATTAATGACTAAGCAATAAGCAGTAGAAGAAGCTGGGATAACGAACTTCTGGCCACGGGTTGTACCACTTCAGTATTAATGACATCAAGCAATAAGTAGCAGAGGAAGCTGGGATAATGAACTTCTGGCCACGGGTTGTACCACTTCAGTATTAATGACTGTAAGCAATAAGTAGTAGAGGAAGCTGGGATAACGAACTGCTGGCCACGGGTTGTACCACTTCAGTATTAATGACATCAAGCAATAAGTAGTAGAGGAAGCTGGGGTAACGAACTGCTGGCCACGGGTTGTACCACTTCAGTATTAATGACAGTAAGCAATAAGTAGCAGAGGAAGCTGGGATAATGAACTGCTGGCCACGGATTGTACCCCTTCAGTATTAATGACTGCAAGCAATAAGCAGTAGAGGAAGCTGGGATAATGAACTGCTGGCCACAGATTGTACCCCTTCAGTATTAATGACTGTAAGCAATAAGTAGTAGAGGAAGCTGGGATAATGAACTTCTGGCCACGGGTTGTACCACTTCAGTATTAATGACTGTAAGCAATAAGCAGTAGAGGAAGCTGGGATAACGAACTTCTGGCCACGGGTTGTACCACTTCAGTATTAATGACTGTAAGCAATAAGCAGTAGAGGAAGCTGGGATAATGAACTTCTGGCCACGGGTTGTAGCACTTCAGTATTAATGACTGTAAGCAATAAGCAGTAGAGGAAGCTGGGATAATGAACTGCTGGCCATGGATTGTACCACTTCAGTATTAATGACTGTAAGCAATAAGCAGTAGAGGAAGCTGGGATAACGAACTGCTGGCCACGGATTGTACCACTTCAGTATTAATGACTGCAAGCAATAAGCAGTAGAGGAAGCTGGGATAATGAACTGCTGGCCACGGATTGTACCACTTCAGTATTAATGACTGCAAGCAATAAGCAGTAGAAGAAGCTGGGATAACGAACTGCTGGCCACAGATTGTACCATTTCAGTATTAATGACTGTAAGCAACAAGCAGTAGAAGAAGCTGGTATAATGAACTGCTGGTCACAGATTGTACCACTTCAGTATTAATGACTGTAAGCAATAAGCAGTAGAGGAAGCTGGGATAACGAATTGCTGGCCACAGATTGTACCACTTCAGTATTAATGACTGCAAGCAATAAGCAGTAGAAGAAGCTGGGATAACGAACTGCTGGCCACAGATTGTACCACTTGAGTATTAATGACTGTAAGCGATAAGCAGTAGAGGAAGCTGGGATAACGAACTGCTGGCCACAGATTGTACCACTTGAGTATTAATGACTGCAAGCAATAAGCAGTAGAAGAAGCTGGGATAACGAACTGCTGGCCACAGATTGTACCCCTTCAGTATTAATGACTGTAAGCAATAAGCAGTAGAGGAAGCTGGGATAACGAACTGCTGGCCACAGATTGTACCCCTTCAGTATTAACGACTGTAAGCAATAAGTAGCAGAGGAAGCTGGGATAATGAACTGCTGGCCACAGATTGTACCCCTTCAGTATTAATGACTGTAAGCAATAAGCAGTAGAGGAAGCTGGGATAACGAACTGCTGGCCACAGATTGTACCCCTTCAGTATTAATGACTGTAAGCAATAAGCAGTAGAGGAAGCTGGGATAACGAACTGCTGGCCACAGATTGTACCACTTCAGTATTAATGACTGTAAGCAATAAGCAGTAGAGGAAGCTGGGATATCGAACTGCTGGCCACAGATTGTACCCCTTCAGTATTAATGACTGTAAGCAATAAGCAGTAGAGGAAGCTGGGATAACGAACTGCTGGCCACAGATTGTACCACTTCAGTATTAATGACTGTAAGCAATAAGCAGTAGAGGAAGCTGGGATATCGAACTGCTGGCCACAGATTGTACCCCTTCAGTATTAATGACTGTAAGCAATATGCAGTAGAGGAAGCTGGGATAATGAACTGCTGGCCACAGATTGTACCCCTTCAGTATTAATGACTGTAAGCAATAAGCAGTAGAGGAAGCTGGGATAACGAACTGCTGGCCACGGGTTGTACCACTTCAGTATTAATGACTGTAAGCAATAAGCAGTAGAGGAAGCTGGGATAAAGAACTGCTGGCCACGGGTTGTACCACTTCAGTATTAATGACATCAAGCAATAAGTAGTAGAGGAAGCTGGGATAACGAACTGCTGGCCACAGATTGTACCCCTTCAGTATTAATGACTGCAAGCAATAAGCAGTAGAGGAAGCTGGGATAATGAACTGCTGGCCACAGATTGTACCACTTGAGTATTAATGACTGCAAGCAATAAGCAGTAGAAGAAGCTGGGATAACGAACTGCTGGCCACAGATTGTACCCCTTCAGTATTAATGACTGTAAGCAATAAGCAGTAGAGGAAGCTGGGATAACGAACTGCTGGCCACAGATTGTACCCCTTCAGTATTAACGACTGTAAGCAATAAGCAGTAGAGGAAGCTGGGATAATGAACTGCTGGCCATGGATTGTACCACTTCAGTATTAATGACATCAAGCAATAAGTAGTAGAGGAAGCTGGGATAACGAACTGCTGGCCACGGGTTGTACCACTTCAGTATTAATGACTGCAAGCAATAAGTAGTAGAGGCAGCTGGGATAACGAACTGCTGGCCACGGGTTGTACCACTTCTGTATTAATGACTGTAAGCAATAAGCAGTAGAGGAAGCTGGGATAACGAACTGCTGGCCACAGATTGTACCACTTCAGTATTAATGACTGCAAGCAATAAGTAGTAGAGGAAGCTGGGATAACGAACTGCTGGCCACAGATTGTACCACTTCAGTATTAATGACTGTAAGCAATAAGTAGTAGAGGCAGCTGGGATAACAAACTGCTGGCCACGGGTTGTACCACTTCAGTATTAATGACTGCAAGCAATAAGTAGTAGAGGCAGCTGGGATAACAAACTGCTGGCCACGGGTTGTACCACTTCAGTATTAATGACTGTAAGCAATAAGCAGTAGAGGAAGCTAGGATAACGAACTGCTGGCCACAGATTGTACCACTTCAGTATTAATGACTGCAAGCAATAAGCAGTAGAGGAAGCTGGGATAATGAACTGCTGGCCACAGATTGTACCACTTGAGTATTAATGACTGCAAGCAATAAGCAGTAGAAGAAGCTGGGATAACGAACTGCTGGCCACAGATTGTACCCCTTCAGTATTAATGACTGTAAGCAATAAGCAGTAGAGGAAGCTGGGATAACGAACTGCTGGCCACAGATTGTACCCCTTCAGTATTAACGACTGTAAGGAATAAGTAGCAGAGGAAGCTGGGATAATGAACTGCTGGCCACAGATTGTACCCCTTCAGTATTAATGACTGTAAGCAATAAGCAGTAGAGGAAGCTGGGATATCGAACTGCTGGCCACAGATTGTACCCCTTCAGTATTAATGACTGTAAGCAATAAGCAGTAGAGGAAGCTGGGATAACGAACTGCTGGCCACAGATTGTACCACTTCAGTATTAATGACTGTAAGCAATAAGCAGTAGAGGAAGCTGGGATATCGAACTGCTGGCCACAGATTGTACCCCTTCAGTATTAATGACTGTAAGCAATAAACAGTAGAGGAAGCTGGGATAATGAACTGCTGGCCACAGATTGTACCCCTTCAGTATTAATGACTGTAAGCAATAAGCAGTAGAGGAAGCTGGGATAACGAACTGCTGGCCACGGGTTGTACCACTTCAGTATTAATGACTGTAAGCAATAAGCAGTAGAGGAAGCTGGGATAAAGAACTGCTGGCCACGGGTTGTACCACTTCAGTATTAATGACATCAAGCAATAAGTAGTAGAGGAAGCTGGGATAACGAACTGCTGGCCACAGATTGTACCCCTTCAGTATTAATGACTGTAAGCAATAAGCAGTAGAGGAAGCTGGGATAACGAACTGCTGGCCACAGATTGTACCACTTCAGTATTAATGACTGTAAGGAATAAGCAGTAGAGGAAGCTGGGATAATGAACTGCTGGCCATGGATTGTACCACTTCAGTATTAATGACATCAAGCAATAAGTAGTAGAGGAAGCTGGGATAACGAACTGCTGGCCACGGGTTGTACCACTTCAGTATTAATGACTGTAAGCAATAAGCAGTAGAGGAAGCTGGGATAACGAACTGCTGGCCACAGATTGTACCACTTCAGTATTAATGACTGCAAGCAATAAGTAGTAGAGGAAGCTGGGATAACGAACTGCTGGCCACAGATTGTACCACTTCAGTATTAATGACTGCAAGCAATAAGCAGTAGAGGAAGCTGGGATAACGAACTGCTGGCCACAGATTGTACCACTTCAGTATTAATGACTGTAAGCAATAAGCAGTAGAGGAACCTGGGATAATGAACTGCTGGCCACAGATTGTACCACTTCAGTATTAATGACTGCAAGCAATAAGCAGTAGAGGAAGCTGGGATAACGAACTGCTGGCCACAGATTGTACCACTTCAGTATTAATGACTGTAAGCAATAAGCAGTATAGGAAGCTGGGATAATGAACTGCTGGCCACAGATTGTACCACTTCAGTATTAATGACATCAAGCAATAAGTAGTAGAGGAAGCTGGGATAACGAACTGCTGGCCATGGATTGTACCACTTCAGTATTAATGACATCAAGCAATAAGTAGTAGAGGAAGCTGGGATAACGAACTGCTGGCCATGGGTTGTACCACTTCAGTATTAATGACTGTAAGCAATAAGCAGTAGAGGAAGCTGGGATATCGAACTGCTGGCCACAGATTGTACCACTTCAGTATTAATGACTGTAAGCAATAAGCAGTAGAGGAAGCTGGGATAATGAACTGCTGGCCACAGATTGAACCCCTTCAGTATTAATGACTGTAAGCAATAAGCAGTAGAGGAAGCTGGGGTAACGAACTGCTGGCCACAGATTGTACCACTTCAGTATTAATGACATCAAGCAATAAGTAGTAGAGGAAGCTGGGATAACGAACTGCTGGCCACGGGTTGTACCACTTCAGTATTAATGACTGCAAGCAATAAGCAGTAGAGGAAGCTGGGATAACGAACTGCTGGCCATGGATTGTACCACTTCAGTATTAATGACTGCAAGCAATAAGTAGTAGAGGAAGCTGGGATAATGAACTTCTGGCCACGGGTTGTACCACTTCAGTATTAATGACTGCAAGCAATAAGCAGTAGAGGAAGCTGGGATAACGAACTTCTGGCCACGGGTTGTACCACTTCAGTATTAATGACTGCAAGCAATAAGCAGTAGAGGAAGCTGGGATAACGAACTGCTGGCCACGGGTTGTACCACTTCAGTATTAATGACTGCAAGCAATAAGTAGTAGAGGCAGCTGGGATAACGAACTGCTGGCCACGGGTTGTACCACTTCAGTATTAATGACTGTAAGCAATAAGCAGTAGAGGAAGCTGGGATAACGAACTGCTGGCCACGGGTTGTACCACTTCAGTATTAATGACTGCAAGCAATAAGTAGTAGAGGCAGCTGGGATAACGAACTGCTGGCCACGGGTTGTACCACTTCAGTATTAATGACTGCAAGCAATAAGTAGTAGAGGCAGCTGGGATAACCAACTGCTGGCCACAGATTGTACCACTTAAGTATTAATGACTGTAAGCAATAAGCAGTAGAGGAAGCTGGGATAACGAACTGCTGGCCACGGGTTGTACCACTTCAGTATTAATGACTGCAAGCGATAAGTAGTAGAGGCAGCTGGGATAACGAACTGCTGGCCACGGGTTGTACCACTTCAGTATTAATGACTGCAAGCAATAAGTAGTAGAGGCAGCTGGGATAACGAACTGCTGGCCACGGGTTGTACCACTTCTGTATTAATGACTGTAAGCAATAAGCAGTAGAGGAAGCTGGGATAACGAACTGCTGGCCACAGATTGTACCACTTCAGTATTAATGACTGCAAGCAATAAGTAGTAGAGGAAGCTGGGATAACGAACTGCTGGCCACAGATTGTACCACTTCAGTATTAATGACTGCAAGCAATAAGCAGTAGGGGAAGCTGGGATAACGAACTGCTGGCCACAGATTGTACCACTTCAGTATTAATGACTGCAAGCAATAAGTAGTAGAGGCAGCTGGGATAACAAACTGCTGGCCACGGGTTGTACCACTTCAGTATTAATGACTGCAAGCAATAAGTAGTAGAGGCAGCTGGGATAACAAACTGCTGGCCACGGGTTGTACCACTTCAGTATTAATGACTGTAAGCAATAAGCAGTAGAGGAAGCTAGGATAACGAACTGCTGGCCACAGATTGTACCACTTCAGTATTAATGACTGCAAGCAATAAGCAGTAGAGGAAGCTGGGATAATGAACTGCTGGCCACAGATTGTACCACTTCAGTATTAATGACTGCAAGCAATAAGCAGTAGAGGAAGCTGGGATAACGAACTGCTGGCCACGGGTTGTACCACTTCAGTATTAATGACTGCAAGCAATAAGCAGTAGAGGAAGCTGGGATAATGAACTGCTGGCCACAGATTGTACCACTTCAGTATTAATGACTGTAAGCAATAAGCAGTGGAGGAAGCTGGGATAACGAACTGCTGGCCACGGGTTGTACCACTTCAGTATTAATGACTGTAAGCAATAAGCAGTAGAAGAAGCTGGGATAACGAACTGCTGGCCACGGGTTGTACCACTTCAGTATTAATGACTGTAAGCAATAAGCAGTAGAAGAAGCTGGGATAACGAACTGCTGGCCACGGGTTGTACCACTTCAGTATTAATGACTGTAAGTAATAAGCAGTAGAAGAAGCTGGGATAACGAACTGCTGGCCACGGGTTGTACCACTTCAGTATTAATGACTGTAAGCAATAAGCAGTAGAAGAAGCTGGGATAACGAACTGCTGGCCACGGGTTGTACCACTTCAGTATTAATGACTGTAAGCAATAAGCAGTAGAAGAAGCTGGGATAACGAACTGCTGGCCATGGATTGTACCACTTCAGTAATAATGACTGTAAGCAATAAGCAGTAGAGGAAGCTGGGATAATGAACTGCTGGCCATGGATTGTACCACTTCAGTATTAATGACTGTAAGCAATAAGTAGTAGAGGCAGCTGGGATAACGAACTGCTGGCCACAGATTGTACCCCTTCAGTATTAATGACTGTAAGCAATAAGCAGTAGAGGAAGCTGGGATAATGAACTGCTGGCCATGGATTGTACCACTTCAGTATTAATGACTGTAAGCAATAAGCAGTAGAAGAAGCTGGGATAACGAACTGCTGGCCACGGGTTGTACCACTTCAGTATTAATGACTGTAAGTAATAAGCAGTAGAAGAAGCTGGGATAACGAACTGCTGGCCACGGGTTGTACCACTTCAGTATTAATGACTGTAAGCAATAAGCAGTAGAAGAAGCTGGGATAACGAACTGCTGGCCACGGGTTGTACCACTTCAGTATTAATGACTGTAAGCAATAAGCAGTAGAAGAAGCTGGGATAACGAACTGCTGGCCATGGATTGTACCACTTCAGTATTAATGACTGTAAGCAATAAGCAGTAGAGGAAGCTGGGATAATGAACTGCTGGCCATGGATTGTACCACTTCAGTATTAATGACTGTAAGCAATAAGCAGTAGAGGAAGCTGGGATAATGAACTGCTGGCCATGGATTGTACCACTTCAGTATTAATGACTGTAAGCAATAAGCAGTAGAGGAAGCTGGGATAATGAGCTGCTGGCCACGGGTTGTACCACTTCAGTATTAATGACTGTAAGCAATAAGTAGTAGAGGCAGCTGGGATAACGAACTGCTGGCCACAGATTGTACCCCTTCAGTATTAATGACTGTAAGCAATAAGCAGTAGAGGAAGCTGGGATAATGAACTGCTGGCCATGGATTGTACCACTTCAGTATTAATGACTGTAAGCAATAAGCAGTAGAGGCAGCTGGGATAACGAACTGCTGGCCACAGATTGTACCCCTTCAGTATTAATGACTGTAAGCAATAAGCAGTAGAAGAAGCTGGGATAACGAACTGCTGGCCACGGGTTGTACCACTTCAGTATTAATGACTGCAAGCAATAAGTAGTAGAGGCAGCTAGGATAACGAACTGCTGGCCACAGATTGTACCCCTTCAGTATTAATGACTGTAAGCAATAAGCAGTAGAGGAAGCTGGGATAATGAACTGCTGGCCATGGATTGTACCACTTCAGTATTAATGACTGTAAGCAATAAGCAGTAGAGGAAGCTGGGATAACGAACTGCTGGCCACGGGTTGTACCACTTCAGTATTAATGACTGCAAGCAATAAGTAGTAGAGGCAGCTGGGATAACAAACTGCTGGCCATGGGTTGTACCACTTCAGTATTAATGACTGTAAGCAATAAGCAGTAGAGGAAGCTGGGATAACAAACTGCGGGCCACGGGTTGTACCACTTCAGTATTAATGACTGTAAGCAATAAGCAGTAGAGGAAGCTGGGATAACGAACTGCTGGCCACAGGTTGTACCACTTCAGTATTAATGACTGCAAGCAATAAGTAGTAGAGGCAGCTGGGATAACAAACTGCTGGCCATGGGTTGTACCACTTCAGTATTAATGACTGTAAGCAATAAGCAGTAGAGGAAGCTGGGATAACGAACTGCTGGCCACAGATTGTACCACTTCAGTATTAATTGAGTTCTCATTATAAGTGTAAGTTAAATATGAAGCATATTTTGTGTAACTTAGCATGATAACATGGAATGTTTGTTTGATTCAGGTTCAGTGCATCATCAAAAGCTGCCGTTGGTACCATGCACTCGTCACTAGATTCACCTATATCTGGCCAATCAACATTAAGAAAATGTGGCCGAGGTGGGCGTGCTTCATTGCCTGGTACAACTTCGAGTAACGAGAGCTCGGAGTTTACTACTGTTGTATTTTCTTTTTGTGATGAGCAGTTTCCCTATCGAACTAAAATACCTGGGCGACCAATCACATTACGCCAATTTAAGGAATATTTGCCCAAGAAAGGCAGCTATCGGTAAGTTTTGAGATAATTGCAGCCCTGTTTATGTTTTATACATAGAATGCATGTATGGTCATACAATTAGACATTTGTTTCCTTTTCATGGTAGATGTAGATTATATTGTGTTCTATGATTTCATAAAGACTCATGAACATTGAAGGTACAATTTGGTTACATATATAAATAAACATTCAATATAGATATGGAACATAATATTTAAATAAATACATTATAATAAAAAAAACTGAAATGATGTAAATGGGATATACAGAGTTAAACAACAAAACGTACAAATATTTGCCTATAATATATGTATATGTAAACACAGCTTTACTACATGTAAGTGTGTGGACCATTTTATAATTTATAGCATTGTTTGTCAGTTTAATATTCATATGTGCAGTATATAAAATATAAGAGATATGTCTATCAAGCAACTTTCCCACATCTAGCAAACCATATGTTTGAGAGGTAGGGTCTGTGGTTCAAATCCCAGTTGTTCTACTTTTTAAACATTGTCCACACACCATCAGTAAGTTTGTTGGCACAAATAAATAATAAACCATATGTTTGAGAGGTAGGGTCTGTGGTTCAAATCCCAGTTGTTCTACTTTTTAAACATTGTCCACACACCATCAGTAAGTTTATTGGCACAAATAAATAATAAACCATATGTTTGAGAGGTAGGGTCTGTGGTTCAAATCCCAGTTGTTCTACTTTTTAAACATTGTCCACACACCATCAGTAAGTTTGTTGGCACAAATAAATAATAAACCATATGTTTGAGAGGTAGGGTCTGTGGTTCAAATCCCAGTTGTTCTACTTTTTAAACATTGTCCACACACCATCAGTAAGTTTGTTGGCACAAATAAATAATAAACCATATGTTTGAGAGGTAGGGTCTGTGGTTCAAATCCCAGTTGTTCTACTTTTTAAACATTGTCCACACACCATCAGTAAGTTTGTTGGCACAAATAAATAATAAACCATATGTTTGAGAGGTAGGGTCTGTGGTTCAAATCCCAGTTGTTCTACTTTTTAAACATTGTCCACACACCATCAGTAAGTTTGTTGGCACAAATAAATAATAAACCATATGTTTGAGAGGTAGGGTCTGTGGTTCAAATCCCAGTTGTTCTACTTTTTAAACATTGTCCACACACCATCAGTAAGTTTGTTGGCACAAATAAATAATAAACCATATGTTACTTGAAGCAACTGCTCGCGTGTGGCATATGTAACATAATGTCCATGTGTACTTTGTTATTTCCTACCACTTTGTTTTTGTATGTAATTTCAGTAAATAATAAATAAGCACATGTGTTAAATGTTGACATAATAAGAAAAGTGTGTTGTTTGTTGCAGGTATTTTTTCAAGACGGAATGTGATGATTTGGACACTAAGGTAATTCAAGAAGAAATCACAGATGATAGTGAAATTCTGCCGTTATGGGAAGGAAAGATCATGGCTCAGGTGAAACCAATCGAGTGAGGCTCAGTGACTCTTATTTAATGTACAACCATCAGGTGCGAAACGTGTGCCTTTTCTCATCAAACATTTTTTCTCTACAAAAGTGTACGTGTTCCTGTATAAGAAACTTCTCAGCGATACCCTTGCTACCCCCACCCTATAGTACAACTATTTACGTTTAATTGCCACGAGATACGGAATGAGAAAAGATCAATTATTACTATTTAAAGCATTAGAAATCCATCAATATAGACTCCATTCCTTGGAAAGAGATATGGCAGCTTTACGCGGCAGTGTTTGTATAAAAAAATTGTAATTTTCATCATAATATTTTATTTTAAAAGGTTTTTATTTCATCTTTTGTAACAGAAAAAAGATACTGTATCATCGGATTGGACAGAAAAAATGTCAAGAAAATGAGGTAAACAAAGAAGCTGTTATATTTAATACTACAAGATGTGCATTTAAAGAATGCAGCTATTTAATGTTTGCTTTGTCTGTGTATTTATAAATAAATTGAGCTACTGAACATGATGTTTGGACCATACACTGTACTAGGGATGGGCAGTCAACTGGCCACAAGTGTAACGGTAACCAGTTATATTGTAATGGTTACAGAGACAGGAACTAGTTAACCATTAATGGTTACAAGTGTAACGGTGACCAGTTATATTGTAATGGTTACAGAAGCAATAATTGGTTAACCATTAATGGTTACAAAAGTAATAAATATAAGGTAACGGGTTACTGAGTAACGGTTAGTTACCAAAGTAACTAATTATCCCATTAATGGTTACTAAAGTAACGAAGACGGTGACTAAATAAGGAAATAATGAAGCTATTAACAGTGAAGCAACAAGAATCTAAAGTAAAAACAAATTAGAAACTAAAAGCTTCACTTATTTTAGTAATATTGCAAGTTGTTTGGTGCTAACAAGTTTTGAGTTGACTCCAACTCATTCTCAAACTTATACAAATTAGTTACCATCATCAATACGGTGACATTCGCTATATCGCTGTGCAGTATCAGTCTCCTGCACAAGATAACACATGTGTCTGGTCATTAATGTTTCTCTTCTCTTCGCTTCTCTAGCAACATTGCCTATGAAAATATCATCATATTTTATCTAATGTCCAATGAGAATATTTAAGTTATTATATACTTTATTTCAGTGATGATGACATTGGAAATAGTGATGTATTTTCCTGAATCACTGTGCAGGAATGTAGAACCAGCATGTTGAGAGAAACATCAAATAACAAAGTAAAACATTGTTATATAACAGTTGGAATCAGGACTGAAAAATTCAATGCCATAGCCGGGATTTGAACTACAGATCTTCCGCTTATCGAGCGGCTGCTTTAACCACTAAGCTACCATGGCCAACTTGCCAGTACGACATTAAATTCCCCAGCTGATTCGTACTTCTCTGGTTAGACCACAAGGGAATCTCACATCAGAGATAAATACCCCAAGGCAACTTACAATTGTAAGTACTTTATGTCCTGGGTTTAGATGGTAATTATTCCTGATTGCACCTATTAAACATTGGCCACACCAGCAGTAAGTTTGTTGATCATTGTTACATCATAGTTACTGGTAACCATTACTGGGAAGATGACAAGAAATAAGTTGTGGTAACTGTTTGTCACATCCCTAACCTGTACTTTTCCTCTCTCTGTGAGAAAGACACATTACTGAATGTAGGAGACTGCAAGTATTGGTTTGAAAACAGCTCAAGTGTAAGATTGGCAACAACAATAAAATTAATTTTGGTAAGGTGATTTTATATTTGTGTTTGTCTTCTTAGCTTGAATTTGAACAGTGAAAACACAGTACTTGTCTGCAAGTGATTGGCTTTCAACAGAATTTTGAATTATTCAAAGCCATATGTTTGGTATGCTGTAAAAACATTGGCATGTTGGCAGACACAGCATTTTGAAAGATAATAAAAGACTGGTTGACAGTAACCAAGAAGGAGAATGCCTGTAAAGTAATGTCATATTAGAATGTCCAAGGTGGCCATGACGATAGAGCAAATGTGTCATTCCAGCATAATGGAAATACATCCATATGTGGGTGAATTATTAAACAGTAAAATTAAAATCTTAGAAATTTATTTTAAATTAACATTTTAATTAAAACAATATTTTATGTTACATATAAGGCATATTTTGTCTGTTTTTTTAATGATTATAATATTTAAGTAGTTTTCAAATAATTGTACTGCATATTTATTTGTTTTACATGTACATATATTTTGTAGATATGTTTTTATTTATTCATTTTACCTCCATGTAGGGGTGGGTGCATAGACTGCAGGTTCAAACTTGGCCCAGGCCGATTGTTTTTAAGTAACTCGAAAGCAACAGTCCTGTGTCAGTACATTTACTGCTATGGGAAATTCTAATGCTGCTATGATCCTGACAATTGATGGCATTGTCAACAAACAAATTATTTATTTTATCTCTATATTTGATTTACAAGTATAATATTGTGAATAATAATATGTGGTAGTGAGTGTGTATTGAAAGTTGGCAGCACTGATAGTAGCTCACACAACATGGTTATAATAAATACTGAAAGTTGATGACTGTTGTTGGAATCACATTCAAAATAGGATTTGAGTTGATTCATAACACTAAAACAACACCCACTTTTTAAGTTTTCCCGGTACACAGGGAAATTTTTAAAAGTGAGTGTTGTTTTTGTGTTATTGATCAACTCAAAAATTCTTCTAATATGGTGGTTATATTTCGTTTAAATTTGTTTGGTAACTCAACATTATTACAAATGTAACCTTGACAAAGTAGATTCGTCTTACATATAAATACAAGTCAATCTCCACGAGATATGCATTTTGTATTGTCAGACCAACCGTAGCACCAGTGTCTCTTCTAGGTAAATGTGCCACTTGGACTGTGGACCAATAAGCTTGTTATGCTTTCAGTCTCAGCAATGAGGAGAATATTAAAGGAATAATTAGAGCATAAAATTTTTGTCCTTAATTACATGCAACCAAGAAGAACAAAATCCGGTAGGGGTACAAAGAACAACAACATAGTTTTAGTGTGTGCTGTTAGTAAAGGAATGAAAACTTAAATATGAGTAGAAGGATTAGAAATAATGATGCTTCTGCAGTTAAAAAAGTTTATAAAATTTTGACATTGGCTAACCTGCATTATGTTGGCTGAATTAGAAGCAGGTAAACAAAAATTATCAATGATCACTTAGAAACGAGTGGCATCCAAATGCACAAAATCAATTTCCCACTTTCCTATTGATATGGCATCATTCTCAGGTTATTGTAAACCAGTCTTAGTAACATAAAATATAAATGATTATAATGTTTTGATACATTTTTGTGAAAAACAGATATTAGACTCGCATAGCTTTGTTGCACTAAACAGGCTTCATAGCGCTACAGGTATGTTGATAATCACATGTCTAGCACGTGATTTACATAACAGGTGATCCAAAATACTCTGAACTGTCTGCGCTGTGTTTTGCCTGTACACGTCCTCGGCACTTGTCGCCAACTGCCACTGTCATAGAACAGTGCAGATGAAACTATACATTTTTAAAACTACTTTTAAAGGCTTTACTTACCAATAATGTTAAAGGAGATGCTGAAACTAACCACCGTCGTTGTCCATACATTTTTGGCACCTCTTTAGGAAACTATCCATCACTCGCCGTAGTTTACATTCAGAAATGCTGACAATTTCCTTGCAGATATTTTATTTTAATTCTTCCAGGATTTGGGTTTGTCTGTACACTTTACATAATTTTTATAAGATATAAATCGCAGGGGGTTAGGTTGGGGGATCAAGAGGGCCACAAATCTGTACTAATAATTCTGTCCTGAAACACTTTTATTCTCATTGAAAAATTGGCCAATGAGCTTGTTGCAAAAAGGTAAAATCACACTCCTTGTTGGTTAATTCTCTAAAATAAGGGGGCAAAATTGTATTCACTTTTGCACAGGCGTTAGATGTTGACTTGAAAAAAATTGGGCCTATAACTCTTTCTCTGCTAATGGTACACCATACATCAATTTTTTTGCCATGAAGGAGTATTTCATGAACAATATTAGGTTTCTCTGAGCTCCAATAATGATTATTGTGTACACACTGACATATCCATGAAGGTGGAACCAAGCCTCGTCCGTTAAATGTGGTTCAATTTTGCCATTGTATACACTATATGATTGGCTCCATATTTATACTGATGAATCACTGATATCAAACCAAGATGGAGCAGGGGCTGGAGTCACGTGTCACCTCTTTTCCTATTACAAATCTTTAAGTTATGATAATTGAAGCAATTCGAATGGCCCTACAAAATCTTTTGTATAGAACTTCACATTTTCATTAAGCAGTTATTCTCTCAGATTCCAGGGCAGCAATTATAGCAATTACTTCCAAGTTGTCAACAAAACCCCAAACAATTATAGAATGTTGGAAAATCCTTACCCATCTAACGGCACTTCAAAAACACCTAGTCTTCCAATGGATACCAGCTCACTGTGGACTGAGTGGTAATGACAAAGCTGATTTTCTTGCAAAAAAAGGGTACCAGCAGTGTACAGAAATCTATAGATAATCTACCATTTTACGCAGCTAAAAGATTAGTCAACTCTGAATTCAAAAACATTATTGCAAAATATTACTATGAAAAATCAAAGAATAAAAGATGGGAACTGCCGAACATTCAAACAGTAATTCCTGAGTATCCTCGAAAAATAGCAGTTGCAACCTGCAGGTTGATTACAGGACATGATTGTCTGGCAAAACATTTAAACAGAATTGGGATATATTCTTCACCACTCTGTCCTCTATGTGATCTGCAAGAGGAAATGGATCGAGACCACCTTCAAATATGCCTGGCCACTTCTAGTGCACTTCCCATCCATCAGTGACAAATATTGGAGAGCAAGAGGATTAATGACTTCATTGTCAGAAATCCAGCATTAGCTAACAACAAAACACTGTTGAGTCCACTCACAAAATGTGCACCTAATTACAGAATCACCTGTTTGAAGAGCATGTGCCACAGTTATTTTATATGGTTTTAACTTCAGCAATTTAGTAGCTCTTTGCACAGAGCCATAAGAAATGCCTGCCTGTTGTGAAATATGCCTAAGCAATTTCTGGGGGGAATTCTCCAAACGATGACCGATGTCATCTAATGTTTCTTCGGTAAGAACAACCGTATGCTGTCTTTTAGGTTCCTGAACCTGAACACTTCATGTGGTCTGAAAGTTATTGTAAAGTTCATGAATTGTACAGCCTGGAACTTTTGCCCCTGGAAATCTTTCTGCAAATCACACTTTCACTTGGCGAGCTGACTGAGTTAGCACATACAAATCATAAATAAATACGCGCTGTGGAGTAGAAAACAAATGATGAGCCATAATACACTTTGTGACTAAGTACAGGACAAAATAATAAAGCACACTGGTAATAACTCAACCACACGATATCGTCAACTCAATACTGCACTTTCAGTGCAGAGAAAAACAAGTCATCCACATGACCTTGTGTACATCAGCTACTATGTTTCTGTGTGAGCAGTGAAAAAAACACTGCAGCGGTTCTGATATATTTGGATCTCTCTGTATAAATAACAGGGGGGTGTCCATCCTGCTAGAGTCGAACACCTCCAACGACAGTGATCCATACAAGTTTTGGGCTGTTTTGTTCCTATTCCAAGGTCCCACATGTTGCAAATTATCATCTTCAGATCTTGCACAACCCACAACTCCCATGTGAGTGAATGAGGTGCATGTTTTGTGGAAATGTGTGCCCTAGTGTGCAGAGACAGTGCTTAAGTGTGGAAATAGTCCTTGAAAGTTTACAGAATTTTTGTTTCAAAGTGCAAAGAAACATAATCAGCTGTTTTCTCAAAATGTATCAAAACTTTATAATTACTCTGTAGAAACTGATTCCTGTCATCAAACTTAGAAAACAATAGTGGTTTATTTTTGGAAATAAGGTTTCTCTCATTGCATTGGGAAGAATAATTAACAGTTGAAGCTCAGTAGTAACATTGTCAATAAATATGTGAAACTGTAGTTGGATAACACAGCTTGTCCCAAGTTATATGTTCTTTGTATACGGAGGATGTTTTAGTATTCATTGCAATATTTTATATAATTGATATAATTCTATATTGCCAACTTTAACAGTTTGCCCATCAAATTTTGCTGGGTGACTTACAACTTGATGACAGCAATGGGTGTGTTTTTACATTTTGTGTTGATGTCTTGCAGATTTTCTCCATGGATATGATAAAACACTAGTTTCTGTTGCATTATATTGTAATTTGTTTCCAGTGGTAATGTGAGACTTGTCACTGCAAGCACAAATGTATTGCACTAATAATATACAGTACTGTATCAGCATAGTGATCCAACTTAAGTCTCCTGACAGTATCAGTGCTTGAACTGCAAATTTCTTCCAAAATTGTCTACACAATTCAGGTTTTATATGTTACATACATAAAACTTCTTTGTTAAAACAAGTTTTTCAGTGAACTAATAATACAAAAGAACAACAATAATAACACAACACACATATTTGAGTAAAGATGTACAAACTCTAGTCTCTGACAGTTGACTTTCACAGTAGATAGACACAACATGGAGAAATGATTGCAGTGCACGTGAATCTTGTATATATGCCATGCCACTAAACAACCACTCACTATTAGAATTTGAAATTAATTTACTTTAGTCGAACCTTGTGCACTTCACCACACCTAACATAAAACATTTCATTGAAATGTGAGAGATTACTAAATTGCTGATAAATATCATGTTAAACAAAGCAAGGCTCGCATTTGGGAGGTCGTGGATTCTCCTGGCCCAACTTTCTGAAACTTTTTTTTGGGGGTGGTTTCCCTGGGTCACTAGGAAGGATAATTACATCCCCCAAATTTCCTGTCCTTCCATTTCACTTCATTAATGGTTTGATTCATTCTTCCTCCCATTGGTTCTTTCAGGGTTGCGTCAGTGAGGACATTAGGTACAGGGATGATATATGTAAAGGAGCTGTTCCTGTCCCTTGTTGATGGGATACATGTAGGGGGCTGCAGCATACGGTGCCATTGGACCTCGGTAGGGTCTCCCTTAAAGCCTTCAGAAAACCAAAATCATTGATGTCATCAGTCTTGGAAAATCTTATGGACCTCTGCCAAGTTCTGTGCCACTAGTGTGGATCTGGCTGCCCAGTGTCTCCCGTCACCTCATCCTTCCTCCCGGTGGTGCCCTCTTGGGAGCGTAGGTACAATAAGCCTAGCTGCAGTGCCAAACTTCTCCTTATCCCTCCTATTCCTAATGTCTATATGTTGGATGTTTCCTTACTGGCTCTCAACTTAAAATCTGATTATGCTGAGTAGTATCTTATCATTTGGAGAGCATGCAGGTCAGGTGTTTCTGTAGTAGAGAGCTGGAATTTATGAGGGTCACTACGAAAGTTTTGAGATGTGAGAAAAAGAAAGTCGGTCCACTTGAATTGTATGCAGGATGTGATAGTACCATTCTTTGTGAATAAACTGGTATCAGGTAGTGACTCTCCCACTCCAGGAATACCAGGAGTACAAGGATGAACAACCTGCGGCATGCAGATAGTCAGGAAGTGATAGTCTCATCCTTTGTGAGTAAACTGGTATCTGGTAGTGACTCTCCCAATCCAGGAATACCAGCAGTACAAGGATGAACAACCTGCGGCATGCAGGTAGTCAGGAAGTGATAGTCTCATCCTTTGTGAGTAAACTGGTATCAGATAGTGACTCTCCCACTCCAGGAATACCAGCAGTACAAGGATGTACAACCTGCAGCATGCAGGTAGTCAGGAAGTGATAGTCCCATCCTTTGTGAGTAAACTAGTATCAGGTAGTGACTCTCCCACTCCAGGAATACCAGCAGTACAAGGATGAACAACCTGCAGCATGCAGGTAGTCAGGAAGTGATAGTCTCATCCTTTGTGAGTAAACTGGTATCAGGTAGTGACTCTCCCACTCCAGGAATACCAGCAGTACAAGGATGAACAACCCACAGCATGCAGGTAGTCAGGAAGTGATAGTCCCATCCTTTGTGAGTAAACTGGTATCAGATAGTGACTCTCCCACTCCAGGAATACCAGCAGTACAAGGATGAACAACCTGCAGCATGCAGGTAGTCAGGAAGTGATAGTCCCATCCTTTGTGAGTAAACTGGTATCAGATAGTGACTCTCCCACTCCAGGAATACCAGTAGTACAAGGATGAACAACCTGCGGCGTGCAGGTAGTCAGCAAGTGATAGTCTCATCCTTTGTGAGTAAACTGGTATCAGGTAGTGACTCTCCCACTCCAGGAATACCAGCAGCACAAGGATGAACAACCTGCGGCATGCAAGTAGTCAGGAAGTGATAGTCCCATCCTTTGTGAGTAAACTGGTATCAGGTAGTGACTCTCCCACTCCAGGAATACCAGCAGTACAAGGATGAACAACCTGCGGCACGCAGGTAGTCAGGAAGTGATAGTCCCATCCTTTGTGAGTAAACTGGTATCAGGTAGTGACTCTCCCACTCCAGGAATACCAGCAGCACAAAGATGAACAACCTGCGGCATGCAGGTAGTCAGGAAGTGATAGCCCCATCCTTTGTGAGTAAACTGGTATCAGGTAGTGACTCTCCCACTCCAGGAATACCAGCAGTACAAGGATGAACAACCTGCAGCGTGCAGGTAGTCAGGAAGTGACAGCCCCATCCTTTGTGAGTAAACTGGTATCAGGTAGTGACTCTCCCACTCCAGGAATACCAGCAGTACAAGGATGAACAACCTGCGGCGTGCAGGTAGCCTGTCCCTGCAATGGAGCTGAAAAGATTAACTACAATCTCAAAAGTGGATTTAACCAGTGCCAAAGTCTTGAACATTTGCAACAGACCTTGGGGACATTGCTCCTTCTCATGCCACAATTTTCCAGCAGTTTCAAGAATTTAAAAGGGATCGAACTCTTTGAAATATGAGGAGAAAATCACGTGTCTGGCACTGGCAGTGACTGAGGAAAACATTGCATTGACAGAAATGCTTTTCAAAAATAATTGCATAACATCTAAAGAACTTGAGGCAGCATTACAGATTGTTTTGCCAGTAGTTTTAAACATCCTCCATAAATTTCTTTGTGTGAGGAAGGTCACATCCTGATGAATGCTTCACAATTTAATGGATGAACAAAAACATGCCCGTGTTGAATGGTGTGAGAAAATGCTGACGAGAGATTTCTGACATCATCATAGGTGATTCTTGGCTAACGAAAAAGACAGACTGCGGCACGAACAGCAGTGACGTAATTCTCCTAGTTCAATCATGGCCCAATGAACTAAACCCACAGTCACCTAATACATCCATACTCTAAACAATCAAAAACATTGCTCATTTAATTGATACAAAAGATACAGTTTTATCATGGTGGTGTACAATGTTAGCCATGTATGAGACTACCATTGCTACATAACTCTGATTCACACCACAGCCTGTCTTTTCATTAGCCACGAGGTGATGAAACCTGGAATTATTAAGAGGTAGAACTGGAACTTAAAAATTCAATGCCACAACTGGGATTTGAACCACAGACCTTCCGCTTGCCGGGCGGATGCTCTAACCACTGAGCTATTGTGACAAACTGCCAGAATGGCACTAAATTCTCAAGCCAGTTCGTATTTCTCCTGGTAAACCACAAAGGCAGTCTCACATCAGAAACAATTACCCCAATGGTGACTTACTATTAGTTTGCTCTAGAGACCAAGCAGCAATCAGCGGTGTGGATATTTCTTAATGACAATCCATTGGCAAAAGTGAAGTTCTGCAAAGTGTGCACAAAAAAATGGTGGCTCCATTTCTCTTTAAATGTAGTCTAGTGGCAGCCATTCTTCTCGCCAAACTTCAAGAACGGCTGCAGCACATGGCACTGTGAGGGGTCCTTCTGCATTACGAAAACATGTCCGCACACACAGCCAACATCACCATACAGTCCTGACTTGGCCCCATACACTCATGAGTTGACCCCATTCAGTCCCTGTAGTCTACAGAGATCAAACATGATTCATTCACCATACAGTCCTGACTTGACCCCATTCAGTCCCTGTAGTCTACAGAGTTCAAACATGATTCATTCACCATACAGTCCTGACTTGGCCCCATTAAGTCCCTGTAGTCTACAGAGTTCAAACATGATTCATTCACCATACAGTCCTGACTTGGCCCCATTAAGTTCCTGTAGTCTACAGAGTTCAAACTAATGATGCATTCACCATACAGTCCTGACTTGGCCCCATTCAGTCCCTGTAGTCTACAGAGTTCAAACATGATTCATCCATCATACAGTCCTGACTTGACCCCATTCAGTCCCTGTAGTCTACAGAGTTCAAACTAATGATTCATTCACCATACAGTCCTGACTTGGCCCCATACAGTCCTGACTTGGCCCCATACAGTCCCTGTAGTCTACAGAGTTCAAACATGATTCATTCATCATACAGTCCTGACTTGGGCCCATACAGTCCTGACTTGGCCCCATTCAGTCCCTGTAGTCTACACAGATCAAACATGATTCATTCACCATACAGTCCTGACTTGGCCCCATACAGTTCCTGTAGTCTACAGAGATCAAACATGATTCATTCACCATACAGTCCTGACTTGGCCCCATTCAGTCCCTGTAGTCTACAGAGTTCAAACATGATTCATTCATCATACAGTCCTGACTTGGCCTCATACAGTCCCTGTAGTCTACAGAGTTCAAACATGATTCATCCATCATACAGTCCTGACTTGGCCCCATTCAGTCCCTGTAGTCTACAGAGTGCAAACATGATTCATTCACCATACAGTCCTGACTTGGCCCCATACAGTCCCTGTAGTCTACAGAGTTCAAACATGATTCATCCATCATACAGTCCTGACTTGACCCCATTCAGTCCCTGTAGTCTACAGAGTTCAAACATGATTCATTCACCATACAGTCCTGACTTGGCCCCATACAGTCCCTGTAGTCTACAGAGTTCAAATATGATTCATCCATCATACAGTCCTGACTTGACCCCATTCAGTCCCTGTAGTCTACAGAGTGCAAACATGATTCATCCACCATACAGTCCTGACTTGGCCCCATTCAGTCCCTGTAGTCTACAGAGTGCAAACATGATTCATTCACCATACAGTCCTGACTTGGCCCCATACAGTCCCTGTAGTCTACAGAGTTCAAACATGATTCATCCATCATACAGTCCTGACTTGACCCCATTCAGTCCCTGTAGTCTACAGAGTTCAAACATGATTCATTCACCATACAGTCCTGACTTGGCCCCATACAGTCCCTGTAGTCTACAGAGTTCAAATATGATTCATCCATCATACAGTCCTGACTTGACCCCATTCAGTCCCTGTAGTCTACAGAGTGCAAACATGATTCATCCACCATACAGTCCTGACTTGGCCCCATTCAGTCCCTGTAGTCTACAGAGTTCAAACATGATTCATGCACCATACAGTCCTGACTTGGCCCCATTCAGTCCCTGTAGTCTACAGAGTTCAAACATGATTCATGCACCATACAGTCCTGACTTGGCCCCATTCAGTCCCTGTAGTCTACTGAGTTCAAACATGATTCATCCATCATACAGTCCTGACTTGGCCCCATACAGTCCCTGTAGTCTACAGAGTTCAAACATGATTCATGCACCATACAGTCCTGACTTGGCCCCATTCAGTCCCTGTAGTCTACAGAGTTCAAACATGATTCATCCACCATACAGTCCTGAATTGGCCCCATTCAGTCCCTGTAGTCTACAGAGTTCAAACATGATTCATGCACCATACAGTCCTGACTTGACCCCATTCAGTCCCTGTAGTCTACAGAGTTTAAACATGATTCATTCACCATACAGTCCTGACTTGATCCCATTCAGTCCCTGTAGTTTACAGAGTTCAAACATGATTCATCCATCATACAGTCCTGACTTGGCCCCATTCAGTCCCTGTAGTTTACAGAGTTCAAACATGATTCATTCACCATATAGTCCTGACTTGGCCCCATACAGTCCCTGTAGTTTACAGAGTTCAAACATGATTCATCCATCATACAGTCCTGACTTGGCCCCATTCAGTCCCTGTAGTCTACAGATTTCAAACATGATTCATCCATCATACAGTCCTGAATTGGCCCCATTCAGTCCCTGTAGTCTACAGAGTTCAAACATGATTCATGCACCATACAGTCCTGACTTGGCCCCATTCAGTCCCTGTAGTTTACAGAGTTCAAACATGATTCATCCATCATACAGTCCTGACTTGGCCCCATTCAGTCCCTGTAGTCTACAGAGTTCAAACATGATTCATCCATCATACAGTCCTGACTTGACCCCATTCAGTCCCTGTAGTCTACAGAGTTCAAACATGATTCATTCACCATACAGTCCTGACTTGGCCCCATACAGTCCTGACTTGACCCCATTCAGTCCCTGTAGTCTACAGAGTTCAAACATGATTCATCCATCATACAGTCCTGTCTTGGCCCCATTCAGTCCCTGTAGTCTACAGAGGTCAAACATATGATTCATTCACCATACCACCTGGCTTTTTTCTGTTCCTAATAGTAAAAAGTTGCATGCGTGGAAAGAGTTTTTGAAGCCGTGAAGATGCTGTTGCCACCTGTGAAAGGGGCTTGCAGCCATTGAAGAAAACTTGCCAGAAGTGGTGTGAGCGAATGCAAAAGTGGTGGTGGTTAGTGGTGGGAAAGTGCAACATTCACAATAATATAACAAAAAATCTCATGTGTTGCACTCACATGACTTTCTCTACTCTTGTACTAACCATTCTTACAAACTCTTATTCCTATATCTTCTTCGTGTTAGTTGAGATAAACTTTTGTACAAATTATCTTTTTGCTTATTTCCTTGTAGGTACAAGGGGAATATTAGAATACAGTAGACTTTGAGCGATAGTCAAATCTTTTAAAGTTGAGATCCCGTTCTCTTTGCACACTTAACATATATCTCAGAATTGGTTCATTCTACAAAATAACGTATTTAGACAAAGTGTGTGTTATAGCTAGATCTACATTTTTTGTATATTAAGATTTTGTCCATCTCTTACAGTTTACAAGTTATTCAAAAGTCATCTAGAGTAAGCAGGAACACATATGCTATAGCCAGAAAATTCAGAATATATATTTCATTTGTCATACAAATATCTTAAACATACCTAAGATATTTTAATCAAAATCGTTAGAGCCATTTTCAAGAAAATCAAAATTTTTGAAACAGTTTCCATGTAAAGCCATGTTGTAGATTTATGGTGCATAAAAGAACGTCAAGCATTACAAAGAGGCCCCTGAGCAGAATTAAGTGGTCTTTCACGTCCAATATAGACTGTGATGCTAAGAACCAAAGCAATTAAAAGAGCGTCCATAAATAAACTAAAATTTCAATTACTACAAAAGTATATATTAAAACAAAGGATTTATCTTTTTACTTGTTATATCAGAAAGAGAAATTGTGGGAAAGTGCAATGACATTTTGCTGTTCCTGTTCCGAGTATAATCAGTGTATTAAACATTGTAAAATAGTTTAGAGAAACAAGATCAGTTTGACTTTTTCAAAAATGCCTCAAATAATGTTGTTTAAAATATGCATGTTCAAGATAGTTTAATGATAATTAACAAGATGTACATGTTGAATATTTTGGGAATAGTTTCTAAAGTCCTCTTCATTCTGAATGACTTTTTTGTAACTAATAAACTGTTAGAGATACACAGAAATGTAGGTCTGGTTAAAACACAGTTTATGTCAAATACTCACTCTTTGTCTCTTTCATGCAGTGGCAAATCCATCTAATATCACTGAAAGTCAGTTTAGATGAACCTATCTAAATGTATCCTGTGATTGATGATTCACAATGATCAGGACATCACTATATATAATGCTTCTCCTTTTAATCTAATATGATTGATGATTGTTAACCAGCGTTATTCATATGACTTTCTCCACCCACTATCACTTTAACATAGCTTATTCAGTGTGTATACTGATTTGTTGGTGCATAATGGAAAAATCTGATGTGTGACTTACTCCACTCACTCTTGCACCAACATTCTTACAAACGCTTATTCTTCTATCTACTTCATGTTAATACAGATAAACATTTGTACAAATTATCTTATTATATATTTCCTGGTAGATATAATGTGAATAGACTTAAGTGGTAGTCAGATGTTTTAAAATATGCTCACTATGTGATATCTTTGAAATTGTGTTCTCTTTACATTTCAAGAGGGGGAACAAATTTCTCATTTGAGAAAAGTATAGGTATTAGAAAATTCAAACAAGTAATAGCGAGTATCTCAGAAATAGATAGTGAGTGAAAAATTGTGTGCTTTAAAAAGATGTGTTTTACTTTCTGTAAGACATGCATAGTAGGTAGATAAGGTAGTGCATTCTACTCAGGTACTCAATATGAAAATACAGGTTTTGAGGTCTCCTGAACCCCTGTATATACGTGTATCCATGTGTTAACACCTTAACACATGTTAAATATGAAACTTGGTAATTAAGTTGAGCGTCTTCCAAAGATGCCACACAAAGATTTTGAACAAAATTCCTCCACCCTAAACTGTCCTTTATATGGAACATTTTTCAAAAATAAGATACATAATTTTAAGATACTTTTATAACAAATTAGATGACATTAGATGACCAGTGAACTCTGTAGCACCTAAAATTGATTTGCTTGTAACTCTTGATAAATGATCAACGTTCCAACTCCAATTGATTGAGATCAGTAACATTAGACACATCATGTACGGCTTGAGTGTTGTTTAGTTATTAAATGAAACTTGTTTGTATTTCAAATTAATTTAATGTTGTTCATTTACATGAAAGATAAATGTAGTTAACATTCAATGCAAAGCTTTCTGGTAAACTACGGTTTTTATTTTATTTTCTTGTGCATAAATAAACAAAGATGACAGCTTTCCGATATGCAAACACACTTCCAACTATACTGGCCCTGTGATTTGTTGATGGTCATCATGAAGGCCGACAAACAGGAAATTGCAGCTGTTTGAAACCGAATGGCAAGTTCGTTAGAAACATCAAGATGCACAGAATCAATACATCCTCACTTGATACCGTCACCTCTATGTCATTGTTGATAAGCTTTTCCACAGTCAGTCTCGTTCCATTGCATAGTTGAGGTTGATGATGACTGAGCCTATTTTCAAATACAAATTGTGAGGTGGTAATCCAGGCAATTGCAACAACTTCAAGAATTCTGTGGGATAGTTTACTGCATCATCCTGTTTGATAATTGTGTCAACCAATTTGAAGGAAAACAACTGTCCCAGAGTGAAACTTTGAATGTCCTCATTCCAATCATTGACATCTTTGTTTTTTGCCACCAATATTGCTCACCTGCTCAGCCAGTTATGGTTTTTGAAGTTTTGCTCCACATTCAGGATAACAGGCCAAATGAGCTCGGTCAACTGACAAATCAATGGGCAATGTGATGAATCTGGTTGAGATATCAACTGCAATTTTCCCATTACCAATGACCAACAATTGATTAGAAAACACATCTCCATGTCAGTCTTGTTAGTCGTCAACTGGAGTGTCTACATGCTGCGGTATATTTGCTGATTTTAAGCACTTGTTTAGTTCGTCAGTTACAGTTGATGGTGGAACAAGTGGAAGAGTGATGAAAATCACTGCCCAACAAAATCATGACTCCATCCAAAACCTTTTAACTGTCACAAAGATCTTTCAACGTTCTGTCCAGTGCCTCTAGTGACCTCTTGTGGGCCATCGTGCATTCGTCCCAAACAATCAGTTTTCATATCTGTAGAATCTTGGGCATTGCACTCTTTTTGGCAATGTTGCCAACTGGTGTCTTGTTGATTTCAGCTATTTTAAATGTAATAGATGCAGCTGTCAAATGATAGGTTCGCTGCATATGCCATATATTGAAGGTAATATTTCTGCTCATCCTCTCCTTGGCATTGTAATGAACACTGTAAAATGACACGGAATTGTTTCACAGTCACTCACATGTGAACTTTCCTCGAGAACTTTACAATATTGAAGTTCTCAAACTAATTCCTTGAGTTTTGCTAAAACACATTTTGTGGTTATGTCTAAGTCTGCCCTAATTCCTCGAGTCTCACTAAAACACATTTTGTGGTTATGTCTAAGTCTGCCCTAATTCCTCGAGTCTTGCTAAAAAAACATTTTGTGGTTATGTCTAAGTCTGCCCTAATTCCTCGAGTCTCGCTAAAAAAACATTTTGTGGTTATGTCTAAGTCTGCCCTAATTCCTCGAGTCTTGCTAAAAAAACATTTTGTGGTTATGTCTAAGTCTGCCCTAATTCCTTGAGTCTCGCTAAAAAAACATTTTGTGGTTATGTCTAAGTCTGCCCTAATTCCTCGAGTCTTGCTAAAAAAACATTTTGTGGTTATGTCTAAGTCTGCCCTAATTCCTCGAGTCTTGCTAAAAAAACATTTTGTGGTTATGTCTAAGTCTGCCCTAATTCCTTGAGTCTCGCTAAAAAAACATTTTGTGGTTATGTCTAAGTCTGCCCTAATTCCTCGAGTCTTGCTAAAAAAACATTTTGTGGTTATGTCTAAGTCTGCCCTAATTCCTTGAGTCTCGCTAAAAAAACATTGAATGAATTTTTTTGTTTATTTGTAAGCCTGCAAAGTCAAATTTACTTTAATACAATGGCTGATCAAAATAAATGTTCACAAAATGTAATTAAATTTGATTTCAACCAAATCTATTTTCAAAATCCACTACCTTTTTCATATAAAAACAATTTTAAATGTAATAGATGCCATACAATAGGTCTACCACAAGCACTGTTTATTGAACGTAATCCAAAGTGACAATTACCATACAAAATTACCAATTTTCACTTCTTTGATTTTTCGGCTGCTCCTTTGTGTTTTTTCTAAACCATCCCAGTATAGCAGCAAACAAAAAAGAAATTATCCAAATCAATTGAGCCATTTTCAAGTTTTTGCGAGACTAATGCATGGGAATTTATTGTTTTATAAATAGAGAGAGATATGAAATGTATATTTTGAATTTTGTGGCTGTAGCCAAGGCCATCTCTATGTTAAAGGTGTGGATGTGTGATTCGTGACATCACAATGCGAGGCCCACGTTCCAAGCAATTCATACAGAATAATCACTTGTTTTACAGCATTTCTGCACTGGAAAAAGCGTGCATTCATTTATATTTTCACATTTTGCATTAAAAGTTATTGTGTATTAGTATGTTAGTGGAAAACATGCTTTGCATAGTTGTTAATAGCATTTTAAAGAACCATTGCACAGCTTCTCAAAAGTGTTTCTATTAACTCTGTTGTTATCTGATATCAAGGTCAATACTCTAATTCCACATTCAGTCAAAGCTTTAATTACAGTGAGAGTCTGTTCATGCAGCTTTTGTGCTGTTACATTTTTCACTGGATACCGAGCTACATCTTTATTGCTGGACGTTAAAGATGTTATAAAAGTTTGCACCATTTTTGCAGGTTCTTGTGTGTTTGAAAAACCTTGTGTTTCCCCCTGTATAAGAAATTGCAGGTTTTACATAAATTTCATCCAATAATAAATTTACTAATTTTTCGTGATCACTAATCATTTTCACCTTCTCTGATAAATATTTTAAATGTAATGATTTCAAATTTCTATCAGGACTGAGGATTTGAGAAAGTTGTCTGAGGTAATCAGGATGGGGTAAAGAAAGAACATTGGAGTCACTTTAACTGTCTATAAGCTGCTGGGTGAGATAAATAATTTGAGCATGCCCATAACAGGGTATCTAGTGTATATTTAATTCACTTTTGGCTGTCCAATTTTTCCTGCTCTTCTAGGAATTTTGTTTTTACATATTCTGTGGAATTTTCATTCATTGTCTCCCAACATTTCTTTAAAATGTGGCGGCCTGAAGTAGTTTATGCTCTGTTTGTTCACTTGCTATTGTGAACCCATTCACATGACATAAAAGAGCATCAAATTTAGACCATTTATCCAGTATCATTTGTTTACAGAGAATCCATTTAAACTTACTATTGGGTATTACAATTTTAGGAATTTCTTAAGTATCAATTTTCACAAAAATTACATTGTTTTCTTTTATGATGAGACGAATCCCTCCAATTTCATGTCACTAATTCTATTTTTAATTCTCTGAAAATGAACAATTTTGTCATCTTCGAGCCATTTAGGAAATGCTGCTGCATCCCTTTCCAACATTTCCCCTCTTCTTTGTCCTGGATCCCTACGTTTGGGTGCTGGTTTGGAAGTCAGGTAGGATGGTAAATTGGGAAACAGCGAGGGGCATGCATCTTCAGTAAGTTTAGGAGTTGTTCTGGATACTACAAGAACACTTCCTTCCTTTCGTGTGGCAGTAAATTCCCACACTAATGTGCTGTTCAGAAAAATGTTTAATACATACCACATCAGCAACACGTGGTTCATAATTATCCCTGTGAATAGCACGCTCTCTCATGTGTGGATCCTTTGGAAACGAAAACACTGTAACATACTTTTCTACACTTGTTTTATAGTTTGAGGCACAACCTGGCACACAACACTTCCTAGACATTTTGTATTAAAAACTTCATCACCTTGTAATTTAATTTTTCGCTCACTTAATTGGTTGCTGACACGTTGTAAGACACAAGCAACTTCTTAGCATTCCAGCCATGCACTGATGTGTTGCATTCCCATAATAAACATGAGCCCCCGATGATGTCATTAATGTAATCTCTTTCAGCCTCCAGGCCTGTATAGATAAAGATGGCCTGGCTATAGCCCATGTAGTCCTGTTTACTCTTGATGTAACTGGTAAACCGTAAGAGATAGACCAAATATTACTATACAAAAAATGTAGATCTCATTAAAACATAATTTGTCATTAATATTTTTGTTGAGATAACCATTTTTAAGATATTTTTTGTTATTGGTTTGGATTTTCAAATACATACTTTTCTCAAATAGAAAGTGAGTATTCAATGGCTAGGGAAACCCTGGGTTTCAACTTCTCTAAGTTGGCAAGTATGAATTATTTCCTGTAATATTTGTTTGATTTTAATGTTGGTATGGATGGTTTAGGGTTATGAATGGATCACAGAGTTGAACATAATTGTGTAAAGTATAATGCAAGAGACTGGGGCAAGCTGTGTGTGTGATCCACGATGATGTTAAGTACTGTGCAAACTAATTAAATGTTTCAAATTCTTAAGGGGAGTTCTAACATCAAGTTTTTTTGTAGAGTTTTATAAATTGGAACTTCTTCAATTTGACATTTTTGTCATTACTTGTATTTAAAATATATTTTTAAGAAAGGTACTCCACCTGCTGACAATGACACTCCTACACTTTCTGTAATAGAGATATAAAATATTTTAGAGGAAGCTTTGCTGTACACTGAGCTTCCACATCGACAATGTGTGATTTGTTGTTTTGCAAATGTATCTGAGCTTGTTTTCTCCGTCTTTACTTTGAATGAAGTGAATGATAAATACACACAGAAATTACCCACTTTCTCATAAACTTGAAATTTTAGTAAGATAAAAATAGTACCATAATACTATGGAGGATGTTCTTTGATGTTATAAAATGTTCAGTTAATTTTTAAAACATAAATTACTGATAAATTTGAGTGAAAAATTGCATAATTGAGAAAACTAATTATATATTTGGTACTGAATGAACTTTATTGTATAAAAGTAGATCAGTCAGATATCTTAAATCATTTCTGAAATGGAGTTTAGTAAATTTAACATTGACGAGATAGAGCTTTTAATCTAATGTGACGTTGAGGAGATTAGTGTGGACTCACTTTATAGGTGACTTAAGTCCAACACAGAACCACCTGCGTCTCTCAGAGATCTGGCAACACTGCTAAGATGACCATGTTTACTATCATACCACACCTTTCTATTAAATTTTTTAATTTTTGGGTTTTTTGTGCATCAGTACAGAATTAGCTTTTTAAACTCACAAGTAATTTATATAATTGGTCCTGTTCCATTTAAATAAAGCAGTGCAGTTTTTTTGCTTCATTTTCTTCAGCATCTTTTGCTATTGAAAATGCTTCTTGGATCATAGTTTATAACTTATTAGCTTCAAAATTTGAGGAGAGCTTCAAAAATTAATGATTGTGCACTATAAAAGGTAGAATCAGAAATGAAAAACTTGAGTACCATATTTAGAACTTGAACCAAGTTCTTCCACTCTGTTAACCACTCAGCTACCATGACAACCTGCTGGCATGGCCTTAAGTTCATATGATACACCACAAGGGAATGTTGTGAAGAATGGCCTTGCTAGCATGTGTGACACGTCATGCAGATTGATGGTGGGGGTAACATCTCTGTTAAACAAGACAGTGCTGATAATGCAAGCAGGTGCTGTATTCACAAAAGTGAACTCGTCTATTCGCCACATCTAAAAAGTACCTCTATGCCCCAATGGCAACTCACAATCATACGATGAAGAATTATCCAGAAGAACTATCCAGACTTTGAAACTTTTCTCTTTAATTCTGTGTGTTGCTATTCGCCAAAATTTGAGTTTACCTTTCTTTAAACCATTCTGGATATTCTGCCTGTCTGCAAATTTAAAGTGCCCTTTCATCACTAATGCACACTAACTGTGCCTGCCCTAAAGGTTGTAAAGCTTACACAATTTGTGTCATGTCTTTTAAGAAATTCTATTATTACATTTACACTTTCTTGTGATAAATGAATTATCTACTGATTCAAGCAAATAATTACATTTTTGCATTCACATTCCATTTTAGCTTTGTTGTCAGTGTGTAATATTTGAAGTGAAGGGGTCATGAGATGTTAAATCACCTAAATTTAAAGTAGAAGATGACACATTTTCATTTGCGGCTCTTGTGAAAATTAGTCACACATGTTCACAACATTGTGCAAATTCCACTGGACAAGAGCTACACATAGTACCTGTCTAAGAAAAATCATTTAATACCTACTCAAATTAGGACAATAATTTAAAGAGAAAGAAACCATAGAAGTGTTTGAAAAAATTCAGTGCCCTCTGCCTAGTTTGAACCTGCGACCTCGGGAACAGAGAGTGATTGTGCATTATCTTGTGTAGTGTCACGGTCTGTTGTGATTGGCTGCTGTTTGTCATTGTTGCCTATGGTGTGGAGATAGCATATCTAGCAGAAATTCAACAATATCAAGTTAGAATGTCAGTTATGGTGAGCATTCTGGAGAAGGTTTTTCTCAGAACTTTCCTTATTCTGAACATTGGTCTCTGGACCTTGGGTCATTTGAGCATCATTTCACCTATTTCATTCATTCCCACTAGGTTAAAGGACGTTGAACAAAACAATACACTCATTGCTTTAAGCTGTACATTATTAGGTTACTGCTCAATTTTCATTGTCAGCCTCCTAGTGTTAGTGCTGATTTTATTTAGTTTTCCTAAAACATGGAAAACTGTCAGAGTTATGTTTACCTTTATGACACTGCTGAGCAAGGTGCTGAAGTTCTCCTAATTTCTTGTGGAAGGTAATACTTGATTACTGTTCACCAACAGTAAGTTTGTTGGCATAAATAAATAATAATGTAAGCTTGTTCTCTAATGTAACCCAAGAATCATGTGAATGCCTAAGAGTCTGCTTTACCAAACTATTAGCTTCTTAAAACATTAAAAAAGCCTTCCTTTGCTTTATACTAACGTTTGATTGTAATATCTCAACCCAGTAACACTTATGCATGTATGTACCATCATATCTCAATATGCAGTGCATTCATACATCAGCTGGGTAGGTGAGGACCAGTGCACCTTGCGCCAGAGTTACACGTAAACAACCAGCAAGTCATGAGTGCACAACACTAGCTATTGTACCAACTTACAATACATGTTGAAATTGATCACCTTAAACGCATTTCCTGTATCAGTTCATGTTGACTGATTGTCCTTCAATTGTAACATGTGTGGATTTGATGCTCTCGCTTCATTCCTCATAAATAAAAATTGCTTGGGGATAGGTCAGGAGAATGAAGTGGTCACAGTCTTCGATGATGATAATAATAATAATAATAATAATAATAATAATAATAATAATAATAATAATAATAATAATAATAATAATTTGTTGTTTAACGACACTGTCAATTGCTAGGATCACATCAGCGTCACCGGTGTGCCAGAATTTTGTCCCGCAGGAGTTCTTTTACATGCCAGTAAATCTACTGACATGGAGCTGTCGTTTTTAAACACACTTAAAAACCATCAGTCTGGACCAGATTTGAACCCGTGACCTTGGGAACAGTAGGCCAGCGTCTAACCAACTGAGCCAACCAGACTGACCACAATCCTCGAGTAAGTACTCTGTCACTATACGAACTGCCCAACCCAATCCATGCATAGAACTTGGAGCAGTGTGTTTTGTAGCTGAATCCTGCTGAAACCAGCCACACCATCTTTCATTTCTTGTTAGTTTCACAAAAAAATAATTTAAAATAGAATTTACATAAATGTGCCAATCAACTGTTGTGTGGTAAAATATGGGAGCTATAATTGTACGCACACTCACTGCAGCATGGTAAAGAACTTCATGAATAATATAGGGATTTTCAGTCAATCAGAATTGTGTTTGGAGATATAGGGAACATGTTCAAGTTGAAGGTCATCAATTTCAACATCTGTTATGGTGCAGGTAAGCTAGTGTTCCATACTCATAACTTGCCGGTTGTTTATGTGTAACTCTGGCGGAGGGTGTGCAGGTCTGGTACTGCCAAAGGAAAGTTCAGCCAATCTATGAATGCACTGCAATATATTATCAGCAACTGCATGAAAGAAAATTTACTTTCAAAATGGAGTAAATATCAGTTTGAGAGAGATCACTCAAGTGCTTTCCTCACTAATTGTTACCTGTAGTAAGTACAGGAAGTATTTAACCATAAGACACTCTGATTCCACGGAAGTGTTTGTGTTTCAAACAACATGACTCCAAAACACCAAGTCCAAGTATGACAGATTTTACAGTAAATCCCCCTCCCCTCCCCTCCCCTCCCCCCACTCTCCTTGCTGTTTAATATTCAACTACAGACACTTGTGGAGTTGCAGCAAAACTAGAATCATTCACTTCATTAACTCTCAACATTTTTTTCCTGGAAAGAAAATTCTCTGTATGCAGAACAATTAAACTGTTTTGGGAATGAGTGTGGCCTACACATGCAGACATATGGGGTCAGCTGGACCTGTTAAAGTAGACCTGGTGGTCCCAAGGTTGTGGCTTCAAATCCGTTCCACTTAAAGTGACAGCTGAGGCCTCCTGCAGGATGAAATTCAGACCACTTAGCCATCTGGGTGGTGTATTTGTATTAAATTCACACATATACACATACACTCTCATATTTCCAGACACATATAGTGGTACTAATTCTCGGCAATATTAGTGAGTTGGTATGGACAGAAGTTATTTTGAATGAGTTTATGACAAGAGTTGGTTGTGAGTAGAATTGTCAGAGTGAGCTGTGAGCATTTTTGTGTCAAGGTTACAATAGAAAAGAACAATTGAGAGTTGTGAATTGCAATACAGTTTTAAGGAAAATAAACAGGAACTGGACTTATCATTTGTCACAATTTACAAACACACACACATGCTCAAGGTAGGACTCGAACCTGTGACTGCATTCATACCTACAAGAAATAGAAACAAATGCCAAAGATAAAAAATGAATTACACTACTTTCCAACCCAGATATAATCCCCCAGAGACCAAGGAAAACAGCGGGTGCAGCCTTCCGACTACTGACAAATCACGACTGCTTAGCAAGTCATCTCTACAGAATAGGTATCTCAGCCTCACCAATATGTGTCCTGTGTAACGATCCAGCAGAAATGAACGAAGACCACTTGAAGACCTGTGAAGCATTAAGATCAGAAGAAACTACAGTTCAAAAGTATTGGAAAGCACGAATGCTAATGGCTTCATTGCCAGATGCAAGGCACTAGAAAACAACAACAATCACACTAGCAATAGATGCAAGGACATGCTGGTACAGAACAGAAGGTGCATAGCCCAGTCTACAATCATGTTTATTTTAAAAAGTAACATAAGACTTGTGCAATTACTTATTAAACCTACTATTTATATTAGTTGCTTGTCCCCTTCATAATACTCAGTTTGTGGCTTCATATGTAAGTTGACGACTCGAGATAGGATTTTGGTATGACAGAGATGTATAACATTCCCTACTAACATGTAGTAATACTGTGACAACTTTAGTTTACTTTAACAAATATGTAACAGAATGAATAGGCAGTAAATCATAAGGTTATAAACATTCTCTAAATGAAAGCACAAATGATTATCACATTCATTTTCTTTTAGGTTATCAATTCATGTAAGCAGCAGCCCATAACCTCAGACATGAAATGAAGCATTGAATATTGTCCCTACATACTGATTCAGCCCATGAATTTTATTTGATTCCAAACAGTTAGAATCACTTTCATGAAGTAAAAGAGCCTTTAGGTGTGCTAAAGTACAAAGTTATTGCAAAGAGATATAAGCTCAAGAAAAATATCTGATGTGTTGCACTCACATGACTTTCTCTACTCTTATAACTTATTCTTACAAACTCTTATTCCTATATCTTCTTCGTGTTAGTCTAGATAAACATTTGTACAAATTATCTTATTGTTAATTTTCTTAAGGGGAAAACAGTAGGCTTTAAGTGACAGTTAAATGTTTTAAGTGTGGTTGCTATGTGATGACTTTGAAATTCCTTTCTCTTTGCATGACCAACAGGTAAAAAAATTAATAACGAATTCCCATTTGAGAAGTTCTGTAAGTACTGCAAAATTCTGACAAATAACAAGGAATATCTCTAAAATGGTTCACTTCACAAAAAAGCTCATTTGAAGTACATAAATTGTGCGCTTTAACAAGATGTGCATTTTTTGTATATTTGAACAGAATAATTGGGATATATTGTTGAGCACTCTGTCCTCTATGTGATCTGCAAGAGGAAATGGACCAAGACCACCTTCAAATATGCCCGGCCACTTCTATTGCCCTTCCCATCCATAAGTGAGAGCAAGAGTATTAATGACTTCATTGTCAGAAGTCCACCATTAGCTAACAACATGTTCTGTATAGTAAGATTTGGTCTTTCTCTTACGATTTACCAGCTATACTAAAGTCATCAAGAGTAAACATGGGCTGTAGCCAGAAAATTCAAAATATACATTTCATTTGTCCTTAAAATATCTTAAACATATGACATTTTAATCAAAATTGTTAGTGATTTTTGAGAAAATCAAAATTTTTCATGTAAAGGTTAGTTTAAGGTGGAGGAATTTTCTTCAAAATTTTTGTGCTGTGTCCTTGGCTTAAATACCAACTCTAGTTTTTAACCAATGTTTCATTTTTGAGTTATGCTGTTCACACACACACACACATGGATCTTTTTCTAAAAATGCCCGTTTTGGATTCAGGGGGCCTCAGAACATATATTTCCAATAAAATCTCGACATTAAATTTTTGGGTTGAATCAAATACTTTCCCTATTTATTATATGTAGTAGAGAAAGTAATAAGGATTTTGAAGCAGCAAAAATACATTAGAGACCCTTTGCAAGTAGCAAAATTATTGAAGATATAACAAGGAATTTATTGTCCATACAACAAAGAAATTGTTCCCAGCAAATTGTATGTGAGAAAAGCTTCATTGTCCAAGTGAAGACCCTCACTGCTACAACCTCAAAACTTGCACTATTATGTTGCATACTTGGTCATCATCCTCTGTGGTCTAGGTTGGTTCCTCAGGTCATAAGTTCAAACCCAGCAGAGGGCGATAGAAGTAAAACCAGTACCTAGTCCCATGTTGTATATTTACAGCATGTGAAAGAATCTCAAGCCTGATAAAGAGGCCTCTGAGCAAAATTAAGTGTAGTCTTTCACGTCTAATACACAATGGGGTGCTGAGAACCACAGCACTTAAAGGGCATCCATAAATAAATACTCATTTTGCATTTTGTTTCATATTTTTTCTTAAATGGGTCTGATTTAAAATATTCCCACTTTATAAAACATCTCTTTAAACCATTGACAGTTTTGTCACTTGATGCTTTACTTTTGATTTTGTTAAAAGCACTTGATGAAATTAAATTAATACATAGTTTTCAATCTTCACCATTTGTAGGTTATTGTTTAATGGAAAAATGCTGTAGTTTTATTAAAGTCGATTTGTTTTCCTGAGATTTAACACACTGTTTATACAAAATAGCAGCCCTCTTTGGGATACTAATTTGCCAGAAAGACAGAGCTCTACCTTATGTTCAATAAGTATACAGACCGAAGTCGTAACAGTAAATTTACTGAAGCTATATGTACAGTTAATCCCTTGAAGTGGTTTGAATGACCTCAGTTCATTGGCATCCTTTTGTTCCTAGGGGAGCCCATTAGTGGGTGTAATGGTGGTGTACTGTTCAACATTTCTTGCATTGGTTTACATTGAAGTCAGATATTTGCGAGGCCATTCGCCTTGGACATCTCCTTACTGTCTTTGAATTTTTTATGCCACTCAAAAACATTGCATTGTCCTTCCAAGCAAGCTTGAGAATGAGGTGAAAAGTGTTTGTAGCGGACTTGTTGAGTTAACGCTGTAAACACTTGAGGTGCAGTCTACACACTGCAGGAGCTTCAAGACAATTGAACTTCCCCAATCCAGAGTTGTTTCTCTGCAGGAAAGAAATCGGGACAAAGATGAATTTAAGGCTATGCCAGCATGTTGCCATGGTTAAGACCAGCTGCACATAGAATGGGAGACCTATGGTTCAAAACCCAGCAATGACATTGAGTGTGATTGTACCTTTCACAGTTTGTGTGTATTACAACAATCAGTTATCATTGATTGGTCTGTTATGTGGAAAATATTCACTCACAGATGTTAATAACTCATGTGAAATTATGGCTTAATTTAAGGAAACAGCATTCTTACTTACCTCTGAAACTAATTGTATAATTTAAGTTATAGAAAACTGGGTAATTAAAATAATGTAACAGTGAAACAAATAGGTCAAAGGTCATGTAAGGTTTCTCTTATAATCCTGTGTGTAAACAAAATGGAATTTATATAGTAGGATTGTTTTGTTTTGTTTAATGGAGTCTATATTCAAATGAACATGGAGAGTTTCTGTGTTCACAATTGCCTAGTTAAAATTCTCACTTTCTGCACAGATATAAATAGTTTGGTTCCTCACTGTTGCACAGAAAGCTAAGAACAAGTGCTAGTAGCTTCAAATAAACTGCATTTGTGTGTGTGAGTGTGTGTGTGTGCGTGCATGTATGTGTGTACAGGGTGGTTCTCCAAGCTTCTCACCCACTAATTATCAAATGTATTTACTAGTGTCAGCCATTCAGGGCTACCAGACATGTCCTCCTCTCCACAACTTAATTTTAGGTCACTCTTTTAAAAATGTCCAGCATTTTGGCTTCTTTATTTCAACTGGGGCATTGACCATGTCCCACCTCCAGTACTGCACCCCACTCACTCCTATGATAGACTATTGTGCCACAGGTCATACTGAAAGTAATGAGTAGAGCCCCAAACATGCGATGGTAAATCACTGTGTACATGCGAGAGTAGCAACACTAAACCTGTGGATTATCATACAATTTTCTGGCATCTACTAATGAGCATCCTCAGCTTTGTTCATTCTGTTAATTTATGTTGTTGACTTACTGTTGCTAGATGATGACTTGTCTGCTATCATATTGCCATCTAGTGGGACTAAAACAAATTAGTTGCACATACTCAGTTGGCAGTATTTTAAAATGTATTATGCAATCTCTATTCCTTAGAATAAATATTTTTCCATACCATTAAATCTATAGGTTTATTTAAATGCTTTAACAATTTGACTCTATTTCATGGTTAAATGCCAAAAATGATCTGCCACAGCTGATTTATCAATGTTTCTATTTAGTATTTCGAAAATATTTTCATTCTGGTTTTCAACTGACATTTAGTTTTACCAATGTAAACTATATCACATTCTAATCAGCTAAATTAACAAATGCCAGATTTTTTATTATTTCTTTTTTAGAAAAGCTTAACAAATTTTTTTCATATTAAGTTTATTTTGGGTAACTAATATTATACAGTGTTCTTTAAACATTTTTGTGTATTTTTGATTAGCCTAAGGATAAGTGAATTTTTTAAGAGTAGAAACATCTTTTATACTCTTTTGATATTTAAATTTATTGACATCTTAACTAATAAAATCTGCATTAAAACCATTAATTAAATTATTGATAATGTTCTAAAGTAAGAACAGAATCTTGTTGCTTCACTGTTAATAGCTTCAATTTTCTTAATTATATTGATAATGTGTTTATATTCTGTATTATATTTATTAAAGAGTACATTTATCAACCTATAAACTAAATTATTAAAAACAGCAAATTTATGCAAAAAATATTTTTATATGCTTAACAGTGTGAGTTTAGTGCTATTTGTTATTATCTTCAAATCTGGTAAAGGAAGTTAACCATTATTTTCAATTTCTAATGTGAACTTTAAACCTTTATCTTGTAAATTTAACAGTTTTGAAGTTCCTTTTACAAAATATTTATTATAATTTTATTAATTTTTACATGTTCCTAATAACTGGTTGTTAGCATCTTCCATAAGATACTTAGATACACATTATTACAAATGGTACATATTTCTTTTGTCTAAAAGAAATGTTTTGATAAAGAGTGAGGAAGTAATTGCAAAGGCTGATTGAAGCACAGACCTTTAGTGTTGATAAAACACACAGAAACAAAATGTTATTAATTCATGGATAACTGTTAGCACAAAATACCTACATGTGAAATATAGAGGAACTGTCAAGTGAAGGTAATATGTCTACCCTGGTGCACTGCAACATGCCGTGAAGGTGAGAAGCTTGTAGGACTACCAGTGTATAGAATTCACTCATTCTGCTGAGATCATTGTCATGCAATATGTATACAGTTTGTTACCATTTGTGTAATTTGCTGAATTTTGCAGTAAAACTTAAAACAAACATTGTTTTGATCTATGTGTGTTTTATTACATTTTCTGCAAAAAGAACGTAACCTATACATATACCTATTTCTTGTACTTTGTTTACCCTCCTAGTTACAAGTGGGACAAATGAAGACAAATTCTGTGTAGCCAAGTAGCTGATATGAAGTGAGGTCTTGGTGGACTGAATGGCACAAGAAATGGAGAACCCGGAGAAAATCTGCTTTGTCAACCACAATTCCCACACACACTCTCCTGGAATTGAAGATGCTTGGCCAAGAGAGGAATAAAGAAATGACTTTGCGTTTGAGAACAGTGTAAATATACAAATATTATGAAAAACTGAAGCTATTAAAAAAGAGTATAAACAAGAGTTGCACTGAGGATAGAATTAATACGCTGTAAAACTATGTGGTCTGCATTTAATTTCAACACATATTAAAATAAGTGAAGCTTATAGTCTCTTAAGATATTTGTTATAATCTTTACATATAAATTACTCAAACCAATTACAAGGTTATACTTGCAGTTTAACGTACTTTAACTTGGTAAATCAAATCAGACAGCGAATGAGTGCCCTTTTAGTTGCCCAACATTTGTCTTCTCAGAATAAGGGAAAACAATTATCCAGGCAACTCACCCAACTCGGGGCCTCTTTAAAGTGTGGCAAACATAAATTGTATCTAAAATAAGAACAAATTGGGAGACTAAAAGCTTCATTTATCTTAGTATTTGCTGCAAGTTCTTCAAATGATATGCAGACATACATTTTGTGATGACTCCATCATATTTTCAATTAAATATACAGCACTGAAATGTGATGGACACATCGTGAAACATGTGTCTGCATAATACTTGAGAACTTGAAGCAAATATTGAGATAAGTGAAGCTTTTAGTCTCTAAATTTGTTCTTATTTTAGATTCTGTTGCTTCACTGTTAACAGCTTCAGTTTTTCAAATAAATTGTGTTTTAATAAGCTTTTTATTTTTATGTAAAAACATTTAAACAGAATTGGGATATATTCTTCACCACTCTGTCCTCTATGTGATCAGCAAGAGGAAATGGATCGAGACCACCTTCAAATATGCCCAGCCACTTCTAGCACCCTGCCCCATCCATCAGTGAAAAATATGGGAGAGCAAGAGGATTAATGACTTCATTGTCAGCAATCCAGCATTAGCTAACAACATGTTTCATCTCTTACAGTTTACCAGTTATATAAAAGTCATTCAGAATAAAGAGAACTTTGGAGAATATCAACAGAAAATTCAACATATATCATTTCTCACAAAATTCGTTAAACAATTGTATTTTAATTGAAAGTATTAGAGCCATTTTTGAGAAAATAAAAGCTTTGGAAAATGTTTGACGTAAAGGATAATCTGGGGTGTGGGTGCTTCTCTAGAAGACATTCAACTTGAACACCAAGTTTGGTATTTAACTGACATTTCATCTTTATGTTATGGTGTTCACATACATAATTGTAAAAGTGCATTTCTGGAATTCAGGGACCTCAAAACGTGCACTGCATGGAATACAGTACTTCCTCTACAGAATTAAAAGCTAAGAGTCAATAAATGATAGACTTAGAAAAATGAAGTACTTTATTTGTCCCAATATTACAGGTAGGAACTTCTCAGCCATCCATTGTCTTGATTGCTGACATGACGGTATACATCAGAGGCCTGAAACAAAACATTTCACGTTATCACTTACCTTTACTTATTATGTATTGTGTTTATAGGATAGGGATATCCAGCACATGACGGTATACATCAGAGGCCTGAAACAAAACATTTCACGTTATCACTTACCTTTACTTATTATGTATTGTGTTTATAGGATAGGGATATCCAGCACATGACGGTATACATCAGAGGCCTGAAACAAAACATTTCACGTTATCACTTACCTTTACTTATTATGTATTGTGTTTATAGGATAGGGATATCCAGCACATGACGGTATACATCAGAGGCCTGAAACAAAACATTTCACCTTATCACTTACCTTTACTTATTATGTATTGTGTTTATAGGATAGGGATATCCAGCACATGACGGTATACATCAGAGGCCTGAAACAAAACATTTCACGTTATCACTTACCTTTACTTATTATGTATTGTGTTTATAGGATAGGGATATCCAGCACATGACGGTATACATCAGAGGCCTGAAACAAAACATTTCACCTTATCACTTACCTTTACTTATTATGTATTGTGTTTATAGGATAGGGATATCCAGCACATGACGGTATACATCAGAGGCCTGAAACAAAACATTTCACCTTATCACTTACCTTTACTTATTATGTATTGTGTTTATAGGATAGGGATATCCAGCACATGACGGTATACATCAGAGGCCTGAAACAAAACATTTCACGTTATCACTTACCTTTACTTATTATGTATTGTGTTTATAGGATAGGGATATCCAGCACATAGTTATTTCCAGTTAAGTCTTGCTCAAGTTACAACACAAGGTACAAACTTCGAATGGTTAACACTAAACAGCAGTTACATTTATAATTTTCCGGAATGGTTATTATCGTCAGTTAATATTGAGACAGAATATTAGAAGACCCCAAAAGAAAATCGTTTATGTGAATATTTGTTAAAAGTGTAATTTGTTTTTTGATGTTGGTATGAGTTGGTTAAATGACGAAAACTTGTTGCAAATGTTCATTGTTACGAACAACTAAGTTAGTTTAAAGATGTCATAAATATTTCCATATTTGATTTTAATATATATGTATAAATATTAGAATTATATGTGTTCCATAATAAAAGTAAAGGAGGATGGTTAGGGATCGCTTCCCTAACAAGAAAGAACAATTTGATGGACGCATACGTGGATGTATATGAAAAAGGCGGTGTCACGTGAGGTGACGCCATAATCTTCCCACTAGCATGTGTGTATCCAAGGCGTAAGGACGTGTTGATGTAACCTGTGAAAATTGTAGAACTTTCACCAGACTTTAATCAAGCATTAGTTCCACTAAATGAAAAAAGTGGAAAGGTTTTAAATCATTCAAAATGGTGCTAGGAGGATTTATTTTAATGTAAAATATAGAAAAAGTGTCAATAAAATAATACATTGTGGTGAAGAAACATCGTGTGATTTTTCATTCCATCCGTTACCATACCCTGAGATCACAAAGATTTCAATAGCTCAAAGACCCAACAAAGATTAATTATAAAAACTGCACCAATATTTAATATAAAACGTAAGTTAATATTGATTCAACGTACAAAAGCCTGAAAACCACACGTTTCGTAGGTTAACTTTCCTCCATCATCAACCAGACAGTGACTGGGTTTCCATGGTGCGGATGGCGATGTTTCTTCTGATAACGGTACAAGGAACTTGCTGAAAATATCTTTCTGGGGAATGTCGAAATTAAATATTTGGTTTCTATTTTTTAAAATGAAGATTTGTTCCCATGTGGACAGCTCTTGTTTTCCGGTTATGTGTTTGAGGAGTTTCGGTTCTGGCTTTATGTCATGATTTTTTGTCCAAAAGTGAAAGGCAACCGCTGATTTTTCCAATTGTTTGCTCTTGATGTTCCTTGGTTCTAATTTCTAAATTTCATTTGGTTTTCCTATGTATACTTCATCACAATCACTGCATTCAATTTGGTATATGCCAGATTATTTCTTAGGTGGAATAGCATCTTTAATGTTTGAAAATAGCTGGTTTTCTAAGGAGTAATAGTTTAGTGGTGCTAGTTGAATGTTATATTCCTTGAACACATTTGAATTTGTCAAAGGCCCATGGATGATTGTGAATTTTTTGAATGCCATTTTTGTTTCTGCTGCTGTGAGAGTTGTACCTTCTTTTAGTAATTTTTTCTTTTCTGCTTGTTTAACTTTTTAATCTACTAATCCTTTGGGCAAGCTACATCAGAAACAAACTGTAGTCTGTAGAGCCATGCTTGTTAGCAAGTTGTACTTCTGGTTGTGTGTGATATAAGCACAATCAGAAGCTACTGTTGTAGTGACTTGTTACATCATGAGTTGGTGAACAAACTGTAGTCTGTAGAGCCATGCTTGTTAGCAAGTTGTACTTCTGGTTGTGTGTGATATAAGCACAATCAGAAGCTACTGACATAGTGACTTGTTACATCATGAGTTGGTGAACAAACTGTAGTCTGTAGAGCCATGCTTGTTAGCAAGTTGTACTTCTGGTTGTGTGTGATATAAGCACAATCAGAAGCTACTGACATAGTGACTTGTTACATCATGAGTTGGTGAACAAACTGTAGTCTGTAGAGCCATGCTTGTTAGCAAGTTGTACTTCTGGTTGTGTGTGATATAAGCACAATCAGAAGCTACTGACATAGTGACTTGTTACATCATGAGTTGGTGAACAAACTGTAGTCTGTAGAGCCATGCTTGTTAGCAAGTTGTACTTCTGGTTGTGTGTGATATAAGCACAATCAGAAGCTACTGACATAGTGACTTGTTACATCATGAGTTGGTGAACAAACTGTAGTCTGTAGAGCCATGCTTGTTAGCAAGTTGTACTTCTGGTTGTGTGTGGTATAAGCACAATCAGAAGCTACTGTTGTAGTGACTTGTTACATCATGAGTTGGTGAACAAACTGTAGTCTGTAGAGCCATGCTTGTTAGCAAGTTGTACTTCTGGTTGTGTGTGATATAAGCCCAATCAGAAGCTACTGACATAGTGACTTGTTACATCATGAGTTGGTGAACAAACTGTAGTCTGTAGAGCCATGCTTGTTAGCAAGTTGTACTTCTGGTTGTGTGTGATATAAGCCCAATCAGAAGCTACTGACATAGTGACTTGTTACATCATGAGTTGGTGAACAAACTGTAGTCTGTAGAGCCATGCTTGTTAGCAAGTTGTACTTCTGGTTGTGTGTGATATAAGCACAATCAGAAGCTACTGTTGTAGTGACTTGTTACATCATGAGTTGGTGAACAAACTGTAGTCTGTAGAGCCATGCTTGTTAGCAAGTTGTACTTCTGGTTGTGTGTGATATAAGCACAATCAGAAGCTACTGACATAGTGACTTGTTACATCATGAGTTGGTGAACAAACTGTAGTCTGTAGAGCCATGCTTGTTAGCAAGTTGTACTTCTGGTTGTGTGTGATATAAGCACAATCAGAAGCTACTGTTGTAGTGACTTGTTACATCATGAGTTGGTGAACAAACTGTAGTCTGTAGAGCCATGATTGTTAGCAAGTTGTACTTCTGGTTGTGTGTGATATAAGCACAATCAGAAGCTACTGTTGTAGTGACTTGTTACATCATGAGTTGGTGAACAAACTGTAGTCTGTAGAGCCATGCTTGTTAGCAAGTTGTACTTCTGGTTGTGTGTGGTATAAGCCCAATCAGAAGCTACTGACATAGTGACTTGTTACATCATGAGTTGGTGAACAAACTGTAGTCTGTAGAGCCATGCTTGTTAGCAAGTTGTACTTCTGGTTGTGTGTGATATAAGCCCAATCAGAAGCTACTGACATAGTGACTTGTTACATCATGAGTTGGTGAACAAACTGTAGTCTGTAGAGCCATGCTTGTTAGCAAGTTGTACTTCTGGTTGTGTGTGATATAAGCCCAATCAGAAGCTACTGACATAGTGACTTGTTACATCATGAGTTGGTGAACAAACTGTAGTCTGTAGAGCCATGCTTGTTAGCAAGTTGTACTTCTGGTTGTGTGTGATATAAGCCCAATCAGAAGCTACTGACATAGTGACTTGTTACATCATGAGTTGGTGAACAAACTGTAGTCTGTAGAGCCATGCTTGTTAGCAAGTTGTACTTCTGGTTGTGTGTGATATAAGCCCAATCAGAAGCTACTGACATAGTGACTTGTTACATCATGAGTTGGTGAACAAACTGTAGTCTGTAGAGCCATGCTTGTTAGCAAGTTGTACTTCTGGTTGTGTGTGATATAAGCACAATCAGAAGCTACTGTTGTAGTGACTTGTTACATCATGAGTTGGTGAACAAACTGTAGTCTGTAGAGCCATGCTTGTTAGCAAGTTGTACTTCTGGTTGTGTGTGATATAAGCACAATCAGAAGCTACTGACATAGTGACTTGTTACATCATGAGTTGGTGAACAAACTGTAGTCTGTAGAGCCATGCTTGTTAGCAAGTTGTACTTCTGGTTGTGTGTGATATAAGCACAATCAGAAGCTACTGACATAGTGACTTGTTACATCATGAGTTGGTGAACAAACTGTAGTCTGTAGAGCCATGCTTGTTAGCAAGTTGTACTTCTGGTTGTGTGTGATATAAGCCCAATCAGAAGCTACTGTTGTAGTGACTTGTTACATCATGAGTTGGTGAACAAACTGTAGTCTGTAGAGCCATGCTTGTTAGCAAGTTGTACTTCTGGTTGTGTGTGATATAAGCACAATCAGAAGCTACTGACATAGTGACTTGTTACATCATGAGTTGGTGAACAAACTGTAGCCTGTAGAGCCATGCTTGTTAGCAAGTTGTACTTCTGGTTGTGTGTGATATAAGCACAATCAGAAGCTACTGTTGTAGTGACTTGTTACATCATGAGTTGGTGAACAAACTGTAGTCTGTAGAGCCATGCTTGTTAGCAAGTTGTACTTCTGGTTGTGTGTGATATAAGCCCAATCAGAAGCTACTGTTGTAGTGACTTGTTACATCATGAGTTGGTGAACAAACTGTAGTCTGTAGAGCCGTGCTTGTTAGCAAGTTGTACCTCTGGTTGTGTGTGATATAAGCACAATCAGAAGCTACTGTTGTAGTGACTTGTTACATCATGAGTTGGTGAACAAACTGTAGTCTGTAGAGCCATGCTTGTTAGCAAGTTGTACTTCTGGTTGTGTGTGATATAAGCACAATCAGAAGCTACTGACATAGTGACTTGTTACATCATGAGTTGGTGAACAAAGTGTAGTCTGTAGAGCCATGCTTGTTAGCAAGTTGTACCTCTGGTTGTGTGTGGTATAAGCACAATCAGAAGCTACTGACATAGTGACTTGTTACATCATGAGTTGGTGAACAAACTGTAGTCTGTAGAGCCATGCTTGTTAGCAAGTTGTACTTCTGGTTGTGTGTGATATAAGCACAATCAGAAGCTACTGACATAGTGACTTGTTACATCATGAGTTGGTGAACAAACTGTAGTCTGTAGAGCCATGCTTGTTAGCAAGTTGTACTTCTGGTTGTGTGTGATATAAGCCCAATCAGAAGCTACTGACATAGTGACTTGTTACATCATGAGTTGGTGAACAAACTGTAGTCTGTAGAGCCATGCTTGTTAGCAAGTTGTACTTCTGGTTGTGTGTGGTATAAGCCCAATCAGAAGCTACTGTTGTAGTGACTTGTTACATCATGAGTTGGTGAACAAACTGTAGCCTGTAGAGCCATGCTTGTTAGCAAGTTGTACTTCTGGTTGTGTGTGATATAAGCCCAATCAGAAGCTACTGACATAGTGACTTGTTACATCATGAGTTGGTGAACAAACTGTAGTCTGTAGAGCCATGCTTGTTAGCAAGTTGTACTTCTGGTTGTGTGTGATATAAGCCCAATCAGAAGCTACTGTTGTAGTGACTTGTTACATCATGAGTTGGTGAACACACTGTAGAGCCATGCTTGTTAGCAAGTTGTACTTCTGGTTGTGTGTGATATAAGCCCAATCAGAAGCTACTGTTGTAGTGACTTGTTACATCATGAGTTGGTGAACAAACTGTAGTCTGTAGAGCCATGCTTGTTAGCAAGTTGTACTTCTGGTTGTGTGTGATATAAGCCCAATCAGAAGCTACTGACATAGTGACTTGTTACATCATGAGTTGGTGAACAAAGTGTAGTTTGTAGAGCCATACTTGTGATACCGAAATTTAGATTTCCGATCGAATAGGCATTTGAAAAAGACACGTTTTAATTTAAGTGCCGGATGTGAGATTTGCGATAAGCGTTAATTAATAACATACATAGATAATAGAGCAGGAAGTGTTGTAAGGTGGGCAAGATATGAGTAAATAATAGTCGTTAAATTTGTAGGATAAACACATTATTGGTTTGAAATTAACGAGTCATGACGTCATACTACATAGTTTAAATACACGTTTGAAAGTCAAGTCCACCAACCTTAAAAGTTGCGCGATATATTTAATAAAATATAAAGTAAACATTGTTTAATCCTAAAAAGGTAATTATATATTCGAAATTCATAAAACAACATGTTATAATAGAAAGGGACATTTCTAAATTGCGGGAAAAGGAAATAGCATTTTGGATACGAGGCTTTCTTGGATGACGTCATGACATTCAAAAGTGGAGAGACGGTTTCTTAGCGTGGGTAAGCAGAAAGCGTCACTACCCAGACCAGTACTGCACGTTGTGGAGTGCGGACGTGAGTGCGATTCTTCTGCGTGTAGCAGATCGGCATAGCTCCCGCATGTATCTAAGATGCAATAAGTAGTATGCAAAGGTTTCTTGGGTTGTCTATCACACACCTACGCAGACCCGAGATAAAATAAAGAGATCTCAAGCTGAGCTAGCGGGAAAGAACCGAATCAATGGGCGACAACGAGAACTGAACAACGACTACAGCTTCAAATGGCGATCCAACCACGAGGACACAAAGACAATCCAGCCTCAAATGGCATCCCAACGTGTGGCGTCGAAAGAATGGACCAACCCCAAGACGACCAAGCCAGCATCGAGCCAGCAGACAAGAAGGTGCCCAGCATGTGAACATCTGTGAAACGTGTAGTGAACAAGTTTAAGTGCAGTTAAAAAAAAAAAAAAAAAAAAAATAGTGAAATAGTGAAAATATTGAAAATTTTGGTGAGTAGAAAAACACATGTAAATAGCTTAGAAATGGAAGACAGTGATAGCGATTTTCTAGGTTTTGAGAGTCCGGAAATTGAGAAAAGTGTAAGTAGGATGGAAGAATATAGTCAAAATATAATTGGTAGCAGAATATGCCAAGAAGTAGAAGATCAGAACGTTAGAGAAACACCTAGAGGTAGCTCAGAAATGTTTAGTACTAATTCAGAAAGGCCAGCGATTATGTCAGAAATAGAGAATATGTTTCAAAAGATAATGAAAAAGATGAGTACAGAGTTAAGTCAAAAGATAGATGAAACTAGTAAAGAATTAAGAACAGAGTTAGGACAGAAATTAGAGAAGGGACAACAGGAATTGGGAATGCAATTGGAAAATCAGAAGAGAGCTTTAGAAACCTTTAGGGAAGAAGTTAGGGAGGAAATAAATAAAGTCAGTAGTGAAGTAAAAGAAAATAGAGAACAGGTTAAGGGAGAATTAGAGACAATAAGGCAAGAAGTAAAGAATTCTGAAAAGAAATTAGGTCAACAAGTTAGTGAAAAATTAGATAAAGAAAGGGAAAAAGTAACATATACATTAGACAAACAAAGGGAAGAGGTAGTACAAAGGTTAGATAAAGACAGGGAAGAAATTAGAGAAGAGTTACAGGGGTGTAAAGTTAGAATGGAAAGATCTGATGTAGAAAGTGAAAGGCAGGCTAGAAATTTGGAGGATGTTACAGACCAAATAAAAGGGGTAATAACAGAAATTACTCATGTAAAAGAGGCCTTAGAAAATTTGAAATTAAATGAAAATGCATGTAATCACAATCTTAATAATGAAGCTGCAAGAAACGAGGCAATACCAGGTGTATCAGCTGACATTTCAATGCAAAATAGGGGTAACAGTAATTCCCATTCTGGTCTCAGAAATAGTTCAGGGACAGGTGACAATTCAAATTTACATTGGCCTAACCATGTCTTAAATGAAATGACACCTCCAGTTTTTGAAAATGAAGATTCAGATGATCCTAAAGCCTTTTTAGAAGGGTTACAAGAGTACTTCACGGTGAAACGTATACCAGAGGAGTACAAGATGGTGATAGTAAGAAAATGCTTAAAGGGTAATGCTGCCAATTGGCTAGGCCTTTCTATGGGTAACAATAATGATTACAGGACCTTTAGGAACATCTTTTTAACCAGATATTGGGGAGCTAGTAGGCAGGCTAATATTAGAGTTGAATTAAGCAATGGAAAGTTTAATCCTAGATCGGAGGAATCAATGGTCAACTATTTTATGAGAATAGCGAGAAAATCGAAGATGTTGGATCCTCCCTTGGATGAAAAAGATCTAATAAATATAGTTACTCCACATTTTCCGGAAACGCTTCAACACTACCTAATCATAGCCCGACCCGATAGCATTGCAGCTATGATCGAATTATTATCAGCCTTAGAGGTCAATAAGCCAAAACACGCATTTGGAAATAAATATGAAGAAAAAGAAACTGTAAATTCTTTCGGGCAAGGGGCACAGTATTATCAGAATAGAAGTGAGATTAGGGAAAGATATAAAGGACCAGTACCAAGGATGGAATCATTCCGGTGGGAAAATCAAGGTAGATATAACCAGGAAGGGCATCACCAAAATAGAAATGGTAATCAAAGGGGAAGAAATATAAGGGTGAATTATATGAATACAAATAGATTTGATCGAGGTAGACGGGGACGTTATTTTGGACATAGTAGAAATTCAAATGATGGGTATTGGACAAACAGAGATAATGAGTTTAGACCGAGGTCACCAAGACAGGGAGAAAGGTATTCTAATGGACGAAATTCCCCCGAAAATGCGGAAATGGTTGAGGCCATTAACACGGTCAAAAACATGGTAGGAAGTAACCCCGATTTAATGCAGGAAAACAGAAGTAACAATTCGGGAAATAGTACAGGAGCAATACCTAAAAATCAGGGAAACGCCAGACCCGGTCAAACGCGCCTTCAGTGAGAACTGGGTATCCTAGTAATGATTGTGATAAGTACTCGGAAATAAATAGTCCTGGAAGGCAAATGATGATACAAAAGAAAAGAGAATGGAAAAATAGAATCGACGAAAACGAAAAAGTAGGAGATCCACCTAAAATCAAAATTGGAGTAAATGGAAAACAATACAATGCAATTATAGATACGGGATCAAATAGCACAGTATGCTCACAAAATTTTTATGATAATTTACAAAGTAGTGGTTTTAAAGTAATGTCTTTACCAGTTAATGGGATATATTGCTCGCTAGCTGTGGGAAAACGAAAAGAGAGAGTAAAATTTCAAGCAATGATAAATATTGAAATAAATGGGAGAATACTAGGAATTTTATTTCTGATTGTAGGAAGACTTGTGACAGATATTATAATAGGTTGTGATTGTCTTTATGCCTGGGAAGCTGTGGTGAATTTTAAAAACATGATTGTAGAAATGAAAGTTGGAGATGAGACCATTATAGTGCCTTTTGTGGAAGATAGTAGTTCAGAAACTATTGTACGAGAAAAAGAGGAAGAAGAAATCCAAGGGGATACATTCTTTGTAGAATATGTTAAAGTAGGAGCTATGGAATTAACTGAAGTAAATGTCAAAGAGTACAGTATCGATAATAAAGAAAATGTAGAATGGGATAAAAATGATTTCATAGACAATTTGAGGTTTTCTGATGCAACTAGGTACTATGATAGGGAGAGTAGTGAGGACTTAGAAGAATTGTTGAGGGAAAAAGTAACTCAGGCTGATCAACTAAATGAACAACAGAGGGATAAACTGTTTGAAATATTAATCCGAAATAAAGAAGTATTCTCTGAGAAACCTGGTAAATATAATATTTATACTCATTCGTTTGAGATGATACCCATCAAACCTTTTACACATAAAGCGAGAGCTATCCCTAGTACCATAAGAGAAGAGGTAGATGCAGTTATAAAGTCAATGTTAGAAGATGAGGTTATTGAGATTTCGAATTCAGAATTTGTGAATCCCCTATGTATTGTAAATAAGGCCAATGGAAAGATTAGGGTGACATTAGACTCGAGAAAACTAAATCATTGTTCCTCATACTTTCCATCAGGGAATCCAACAGAACGTGTCCTCCGAGATATAGGAATTTATTTACGTGTACTTACACATCATAATCACAAGGATTGGGTGAAATATTGTCCATTGATAGAAAAGATTATCAATCACACCATTAATGTAACTACTGGGTTTGCACCAATAAAATTAATGTTAGGGATTGAACCAGAACCAATATTGATCGGGGTACCAAAAACACTGAAAATTAATGACATTCAGTTAAGTGAAGAAGAAAGAGCGAAAATTGCTTTTGAACGAATCAAGAAAAAGGCAGAGAAGCGAAAATTAAAGAAAAAGAGTAGAAAACATAAATGGGAACCTAAGATAGGCAATTGGGTACTAGTTAAAGACCATAAGTTATCAAGTGCCTTGCGAGGTAGGAACAAAAGGATGGAATTGTTATATAAAGGTCCTGCAGAAATTATATCAAAATTTGGTTATCATACCTATGAATTAAAAGATGTTAAAAATGAAAAATGTCTGGGAAGATGGCATAAACAACTCCTTCGACCATACAAGAAACCGTGTGGTACCTTGGAACCTTGACTTCATGTAAAGAGAATTCGAAGTGTCATTGTCTATTGGCGCCCAATCAGCTTTGAGATAAAATTTAAATGTTAGCTTACTTGAAAACCATATATTGGTCAGGTACTTACATATTCATGAAAAATGCAGAATGTGAATTGCTATATATTACAAAGAGCTTAAGAATACATTGTATAGAGCTCACAATAACCGCTTCAGAAAGATTGTTAAAATGTTCATCTCCGCATAGAGAGAAAACAGAATATTTAATTTGTAAACATTTGTTAAAATATTTAGATGTATAGATAGTTATCACAGAAAGACAAAGAAAGAACTTGTCTGAAGAATGTAATGGATTTATATAAATATATGTACATTTTAGTGCTTAAAGGATATAGTACAGATATGTGTTACAATAACAAAAGTGAAAAATCACAGTGCAAGTGATAGTGAGAGCGAAGTGAGCAAACATAAACTAAAAGAAGGAAGTATAAAGAAAGACTCTTGAAATTTAACCTTTATATAAAAGCTTCACAGAAGAAACCATAACATATTGTAATTAGTATTTAAGGATTAATGTTTAGTCAAGTGTACAATTGTTTGTCATGTTAAAAAGATTAATGAGAAGATATGTTAATAACCAATTTCAAAACAGTGTAATTGAAAATTGTATATAATGGGAGTGTTGCCGATTATTCAAAATACAGGAGTAACTTTTAATTTTTCTTTCGGGCAAGACATTTACATTATTTTATTATGAAATAATAAAATAATATAAATGGGGGCATTTGATACCGAAATTTAGATTTCCGATCGAATGGGCTTTTGAAAAAGACACGTTTTAATTTAAGTGCCGGATGTGAGATTTGCGATAAGCGTTAAGTAATAACATACATAGATAATAGAGCAGGAAGTGTTGTAAGGTGGGCAAGATATGAGTAAATAATAGTCGTTAAATTTGTAGGATAAACACATTATTGGTTTGAAATTAACGAGTCATGACGTCATACTACATAGTTTAAATACACGTTTGAAAGTCAAGTCCACCAACCTTAAAAGTCGCACGATATATTTAATAAAATATAAAGTAAACATTGTTTAATCCTAAAAAGGTAATTATATATTCGAAATTCATAAAACAACATGTTATAATAGAAAGGGACATTTCTAAATTGCGGGAAAAGGAAATAGCATTTTGGATACGAGGCTTTCTTGGATGACGTCATGACATTCAAAAGTGGAGAGACGGTTTCTTAGCGTGGGTAAGCAGAAAGCGTCACTACCCAGACCAGTACTGCACGTTGTGGAGTGCGGACGTGAGTGCGATTCTTCTGCGTGTAGCAGATCGGCATAGCTCCCGCATGTATCTAAGATGCAATAAATAGTATGCAAAGGTTTCTTGGGTTGTCTATCACACACCTACGCAGACCCGAGATAAAATAAAGAGATCTCAAGCTGAGCTAGCGGGAAAGAACCGAATCAACGGGTGACAACGAGAACCGAACGACTACAGCTTCAAATGGCGATCCAACCACGAGGACACAACGACTTTTAGCCTCACTTGTTAGCAAGTTGTACCTCTGGTTGTGTGTGATATAAGCCCAATCAGAAGCAACTGTTGTAGTGACTTGTTACACCATGAGTTGGTGAACAAACTGTAGTCTGTAGAGCCATGCTTGTTAGCAAGTTGTACTTCTGGTTGTGTGTGATATAAGCACAATCAGAAGCTACTGTTGTAGTGACTTGTTACATCATGAGTTGGTGAACAAACTGTAGTCTGTAGAGCCATGCTTGTTAGCAAGTTGTACTTCTGGTTGTGTGTGATATAAGCACAATCAGAAGCTACTGACATAGTGACTTGTTACACCATGAGTTGGTGAACAAACTGTAGTCTGTAGAGCCATGCTTGTTAGCAAGTTGTACTTCTGGTTGTGTGTGATATAAGCACAATCAGAAGCTACTGTTGTAGTGACTTGTTACATCATGAGTTGGTGAACAAACTGTAGTCTGTAGAGCCATGCTTGTTAGCAAGTTGTACTTCTGGTTGTGTGTGATATAAGCACAATCAGAAGCTACTGTTGTAGTGACTTGTTACATCATGAGTTGCTGAACAAACTGTAGTCTGTAGAGCCATGCTTGTTAGCAAGTTGTACTTCTGGTTGTGTGTGATATAAGCACAATCAGAAGCTACTGTTGTAGTGACTTGTTACATCATGAGTTGCTGAACAAACTGTAGTCTGTAGAGCCATGCTTGTTAGCAAGTTGTACTTCTGGTTGTGTGTGATATAAGCACAATCAGAAGCTACTGTTGTAGTGACTTGTTACATCATGAGTTGGTGAACAAACTGTAGTCTGTAGAGCCATGCTTGTTAGCAAGTTGTACTTCTGGTTGTGTGTGATATAAGCCCAATCAGAAGCTACTGACATAGTGACTTGTTACATCATGAGTTGGTGAACAAACTGTAGTCTGTAGAGCCATGCTTGTTAGCAAGTTGTACTTCTGGTTGTGTGTGGTATAAGCACAATCAGAAGCTACTGACATAGTGACTTGTTACATCATGAGTTGGTGAACAAACTGTAGTCTGTAGAGCCATGCTTGTTAGCAAGTTGTACTTCTGGTTGTGTGTGATATAAGCACAATCAGAAGCTACTGTTGTAGTGACTTGTTACACCATGAGTTGGTGAACAAACTGTAGTCTGTAGAGCCATGCTTGTTAGCAAGTTGTACTTCTGGTTGTGTGTGATATAAGCACAATCAGAAGCTACTGTTGTAGTGACTTGTTACATCATGAGTTGGTGAACAAACTGTAGTCTGTAGAGCCATGCTTGTTAGCAAGTTGTACTTCTGGTTGTGTGTGATATAAGCACAATCAGAAGCTCCTGTTGTAGTGACTTGTTACATCATGAGTTGGTGAACAAACTGTAGTCTGTAGAGCCATGCTTGTTAGCAAGTTGTACTTCTGGTTGTGTGTGATATAAGCCCAATCAGAAGCTACTGACATAGTGACTTGTTACACCATGAGTTGGTGAACAAACTGTAGTCTGTAGAGCCATGCTTGTTAGCAAGTTGTACTTCTGGTTGTGTGTGATATAAGCCCAATCAGAAGCTACTGACATAGTGACTTGTTACATCATGAGTTGGTGAACAAACTGTAGTCTGTAGAGCCATGCTTGTTAGCAAGTTGTACTTCTGGTTGTGTGTGATATAAGCACAATCAGAAGCTCCTGTTGTAGTGACTTGTTACATCATGAGTTGGTGAACAAACTGTAGTCTGTAGAGCCATGCTTGTTAGCAAGTTGTACTTCTGGTTGTGTGTGATATAAGCCCAATCAGAAGCTACTGTTGTAGTGACTTGTTACATCATGAGTTGGTGAACAAACTGTAGTCTGTAGAGCCATGCTTGTTAGCAAGTTGTACTTCTGGTTGTGTGTGATATAAGCCCAATCAGAAGCTACTGTTGTAGTGACTTGTTACATCATGAGTTGGTGAACAAACTGTAGTCTGTAGAGCCATGCTTGTTAGCAAGTTGTACTTCTGGTTGTGTGTGATATAAGCACAATCAGAAGCTACTGACATAGTGACTTGTTACATCATGAGTTGGTGAACAAACTGTAGTCTGTAGAGCCATGCTTGTTAGCAAGTTGTACTTCTGGTTGTGTGTGATATAAGCACAATCAGAAGCTACTGTTGTAGTGACTTGTTACATCATGAGTTGGTGAACAAACTGTAGTCTGTAGAGCCATGCTTGTTAGCAAGTTGTACTTCTGGTTGTGTGTGATATAAGCACAATCAGAAGCTCCTGTTGTAGTGACTTGTTACATCATGAGTTGGTGAACAAACTGTAGTCTGTAGAGCCATGCTTGTTAGCAAGTTGTACTTCTGGTTGTGTGTGATATAAGCCCAATCAGAAGCTACTGTTGTAGTGACTTGTTACATCATGAGTTGGTGAACAAACTGTAGTCTGTAGAGCCATGCTTGTTAGCAAGTTGTACTTCTGGTTGTGTGTGATATAAGCCCAATCAGAAGCTACTGTTGTAGTGACTTGTTACATCATGAGTTGGTGAACAAACTGTAGTCTGTAGAGCCATGCTTGTTAGCAAGTTGTACTTCTGGTTGTGTGTGATATAAGCACAATCAGAAGCTACTGACATAGTGACTTGTTACATCATGAGTTGGTGAACAAACTGTAGTCTGTAGAGCCATGCTTGTTAGCAAGTTGTACTTCTGGTTGTGTGTGATATAAGCACAATCAGAAGCTACTGACATAGTGACTTGTTACATCATGAGTTGGTGAACAAACTGTAGTCTGTAGAGCCATGCTTGTTAGCAAGTTGTACTTCTGGTTGTGTGTGATATAAGCACAATCAGAAGCTACTGACATAGTGACTTGTTACATCATGAGTTGGTGAACAAACTGTAGTCTGTAGAGCCATGCTTGTTAGCAAGTTGTACTTCTGGTTGTGTGTGGTATAAGCACAATCAGAAGCTACTGACATAGTGACTTGTTACATCATGAGTTGGTGAACAAACTGTAGTCTGTAGAGCCATGCTTGTTAGCAAGTTGTACTTCTGGTTGTGTGTGATATAAGCACAATCAGAAGCTACTGTTGTAGTGACTTGTTACATCATGAGTTGGTGAACAAACTGTAGTCTGTAGAGCCATGCTTGTTAGCAAGTTGTACTTCTGGTTGTGTGTGATATAAGCACAATCAGAAGCTACTGACATAGTGACTTGTTACATCATGAGTTGGTGAACAAACTGTAGTCTGTAGAGCCATGCTTGTTAGCAAGTTGTACTTCTGGTTGTGTGTGATATAAGCACAATCAGAAGCTACTGTTGTAGTGACTTGTTACATCATGAGTTGGTGAACAAACTGTAGTCTGTAGAGCCATGCTTGTTAGCAAGTTGTACTTCTGGTTGTGTGTGGTATAAGCACAATCAGAAGCTACTGACATAGTGACTTGTTACATCATGAGTTGGTGAACAAACTGTAGTCTGTAGAGCCATGCTTGTTAGCAAGTTGTACTTCTGGTTGTGTGTGATATAAGCACAATCAGAAGCTACTGACATAGTGACTTGTTACATCATGAGTTGGTGAACAAACTGTAGTCTGTAGAGCCATGCTTGTTAGCAAGTTGTACTTCTGGTTGTGTGTGATATAACCACAATCAGAAGCTACTGTTGTAGTGACTTGTTACATCATGAGTTGGTGAACAAACTGTAGTCTGTAGAGCCATGCTTGTTAGCAAGTTGTACTTCTGGTTGTGTGTGATATAAGCACAATCAGAAGCTACTGACATAGTGACTTGTTACATCATGAGTTGGTGAACAAACTGTAGTCTGTAGAGCCATGCTTGTTAGCAAGTTGTACTTCTGGTTGTGTGTGATATAAGCACAATCAGAAGCTACTGACATAGTGACTTGTTACATCATGAGTTGGTGAACAAACTGTAGTCTGTAGAGCCATGCTTGTTAGCAAGTTGTACTTCTGGTTGTGTGTGATATAAGCACAATCAGAAGCTACTGTTGTAGTGACTTGTTACATCATGAGTTGGTGAACAAACTGTAGTCTGTAGAGCCATGCTTGTTAGCAAGTTGTACTTCTGGTTTTGTGTTATATAAGCACAATCAGAAGCTACTGACATAGTGACTTGTTACATCATGAGTTGGTGAACAAACTGTAGTCTGTAGAGCCATGCTTGTTAGCAAGTTGTACTTCTGGTTGTGTGTGATATAAGCACAATCAGAAGCTACTGACATAGTGACTTGTTACATCATGAGTTGGTGAACAAACTGTAGCCTGTAGAGCCATGCTTGTTAGCAAGTTGTACCTCTGGTTGTGTGTGGTATAAGGCCAAGCAGAAGCTACTGTTGTAGTGACTTGTTACATCATGAGTTGGTGAACAAACTGTAGTCTGTAGAGCCATGCTTGTTAGCAAGTTGTACTTCTGGTTGTGTGTGATATAAGCACAATCAGAAGCTACTGACATAGTGACTTGTTACATCATGAGTTGGTGAACAAACTGTAGCCTGTAGAGCCATGCTTGTTAGCAAGTTGTACCTCTGGTTGTGTGTGGTATAAGGCCAAGCAGAAGCTACTGTTGTAGTGACTTGTTACATCATGAGTTGGTGAACAAACTGTAGTCTGTAGAGCCATGCTTGTTAGCAAGTTGTACTTCTGGTTGTGTGTGGTATAAGCCCAATCAGAAGCTACTGTTGTAGTGACTTGTTACATCATGAGTTGGTGAACAAACTGTAGTCTGTAGAGCCATGCTTGTTAGCAAGTTGTACTTCTGGTTGTGTGTGATATAAGCCCAATCAGAAGCTACTGTTGTAGTGACTTGTTACATCATGAGTTGGTGAACAAACTGTAGCCTGTAGAGCCATGCTTGTTAGCAAGTTGTACTTCTGGTTGTGTGTGATATAAGCCCAATCAGAAGCTACCGTTGTAGTGACTTGTTACATCATGAGTTGGTGAACAAACTGTAGCCTGTAGAGCCATGCTTGTTAGCAAGTTGTACTTCTGGTTGTGTGTGATATAAGCACAATCAGAAGCTACTGACATAGTGACTTGTTACATCATGAGTTGGTGAACAAACTGTAGTCTGTAGAGCCATGCTTGTTAGCAAGTTGTACTTCTGGTTGTGTGTGATATAAGCCCAATCAGAAGCTACTGTTGTAGTGACTTGTTACATCATGAGTTGGTGAACAAACTGTAGTCTGTAGAGCCATGCTTGTTAGCAAGTTGTACTTCTGGTTGTGTGTGATATAAGCCCAATCAGAAGCTACTGTTGTAGTGACTTGTTACATCATGAGTTGGTGAACAAACTGTAGTCTGTAGAGCCATGCTTGTTAGCAAGTTGTACTTCTGGTTGTGTGTGGTATAAGGCCAATCAGAAGCTACTGTTGTAGTGACTTGTTACATCATGAGTTGGTGAACAAACTGTAGCCTGTAGAGCCATGCTTGTTAGCAAGTTGTACTTCTGGTTGTGTGTGATATAAGCACAATCAGAAGCTACTGACATAGTGACTTGTTACATCATGAGTTGGTGAACAAACTGTAGTCTGTAGAGCCATGCTTGTTAGCAAGTTGTACTTCTGGTTGTGTGTGATATAAGCACAATCAGAAGCTACTGACATAGTGACTTGTTACACCATGAGTTGGTGAACAAACTGTAGTCTGTAGAGCCATGCTTGTTAGCAAGTTGTACTTCTGGTTGTGTGTGATATAAGCACAATCAGAAGCTACTGACATAGTGACTTGTTACATCATGAGTTGGTGAACAAACTGTAGTCTGTAGAGCCATGCTTGTTAGCAAGTTGTACTTCTGGTTGTGTGTGATATAAGCCCAATCAGAAGCTACTGACATAGTGACTTGTTACATCATGAGTTGGTGAACAAACTGTAGTCTGTAGAGCCATGCTTGTTAGCAAGTTGTACTTCTGGTTGTGTGTGGTATAAGCCCAATCAGAAGCTACTGTTGTAGTGACTTGTTACATCATGAGTTGGTGAACAAACTGTAGTCTGTAGAGCCATGCTTGTTAGCAAGTTGTACTTCTGGTTGTGTGTGATATAAGCCCAATCAGAAGCTACTGTTGTAGTGACTTGTTACATCATGAGTTGGTGAACAAACTGTAGCCTGTAGAGCCATGCTTGTTAGCAAGTTGTACTTCTGGTTGTGTGTGATATAAGCCCAATCAGAAGCTACCGTTGTAGTGACTTGTTACATCATGAGTTGGTGAACAAACTGTAGCCTGTAGAGCCATGCTTGTTAGCAAGTTGTACTTCTGGTTGTGTGTGATATAAGCCCAATCAGAAGCTACTGTTGTAGTGACTTGTTACATCATGAGTTGGTGAACAAACTGTAGTCTGTAGAGCCATGCTTGTTAGCAAGTTGTACTTCTGGTTGTGTGTGATATAAGCCCAATCAGAAGCTACTGTTGTAGTGACTTGTTACATCATGAGTTGGTGAACAAACTGTAGTCTGTAGAGCCATGCTTGTTAGCAAGTTGTACTTCTGGTTGTGTGTGGTATAAGGCCAATCAGAAGCTACTGTTGTAGTGACTTGTTACATCATGAGTTGGTGAACAAACTGTAGCCTGTAGAGCCATGCTTGTTAGCAAGTTGTACTTCTGGTTGTGTGTGGTATAAGCACAATCAGAAGCTACTGACATAGTGACTTGTTACATCATGAGTTGGTGAACAAACTGTAGCCTGTAGAGCCATGCTTGTTAGCAAGTTGTACTTCTGGTTGTGTGTGATATAAGCCCAATCAGAAGCTACTGTTGTAGTGACTTGTTACACCATGAGTTGGTGAACAAACTGTAGCCTGTAGAGCCATGCTTGTTAGCAAGTTGTACTTCTGGTTGTGTGTGGTATAAGCACAATCAGAAGCTACTGACATAGTGACTTGTTACATCATGAGTTGGTGAACAAACTGTAGCCTGTAGAGCCATGCTTGTTAGCAAGTTGTACTTCTGGTTGTGTGTGATATAAGCCCAATCAGAAGCTACTGTTGTAGTGACTTGTTACACCATGAGTTGGTGAACAAACTGTAGTCTGTAGAGCCATGCTTGTTAGCAAGTTGTACTTCTGGTTGTGTGTGATATAAGCACAATCAGAAGCTACTGACATAGTGACTTGTTACATCATGAGTTGGTGAACAAACTGTAGTCTGTAGAGCCATGCTTGTTAGCAAGTTGTACTTCTGGTTGTGTGTGATATAAGCCCAATCAGAAGCTACTGACATAGTGACTTGTTACATCATGAGTTGGTGAACAAACTGTAGTCTGTAGAGCCATGCTTGTTAGCAAGTTGTACTTCTGGTTGTGTGTGGTATAAGCCCAATCAGAAGCTACTGTTGTAGTGACTTGTTACATCATGAGTTGGTGAACAAACTGTAGTCTGTAGAGCCATGCTTGTTAGCAAGTTGTACTTCTGGTTGTGTGTGATATAAGCCCAATCAGAAGCTACTGTTGTAGTGACTTGTTACATCATGAGTTGGTGAACAAACTGTAGCCTGTAGAGCCATGCTTGTTAGCAAGTTGTACTTCTGGTTGTGTGTGATATAAGCCCAATCAGAAGCTACTGACATAGTGACTTGTTACATCATGAGTTGGTGAACAAACTGTAGCCTGTAGAGCCATGCTTGTTAGCAAGTTGTACTTCTGGTTGTGTGTGATATAAGCCCAATCAGAAGCTACTGACATAGTGACTTGTTACATCATGAGTTGGTGAACAAACTGTAGTCTGTAGAGCCATGCTTGTTAGCAAGTTGTACTTCTGGTTGTGTGTGATATAAGCCCAATCAGAAGCTACTGTTGTAGTGACTTGTTACATCATGAGTTGGTGAACAAACTGTAGTCTGTAGAGCCATGCTTGTTAGCAAGTTGTACTTCTGGTTGTGTGTGGTATAAGCCCAATCAGAAGCTACTGTTGTAGTGACTTGTTACATCATGAGTTGGTGAACAAACTGTAGTCTGTAGAGCCATGCTTGTTAGCAAGTTGTACTTCTGGTTGTGTGTGATATAAGCCCAATCAGAAGCTACTGTTGTAGTGACTTGTTACATCATGAGTTGGTGAACAAACTGTAGCCTGTAGAGCCATGCTTGTTAGCAAGTTGTACTTCTGGTTGTGTGTGATATAAGCCCAATCAGAAGCTACTGACATAGTGACTTGTTACATCATGAGTTGGTGAACAAACTGTAGCCTGTAGAGCCATGCTTGTTAGCAAGTTGTACTGCATTCACCTTAAAGCTAACACTCACTTCAGAAACTGGAAAATGTACACTTAGTAGAATTTTTACATCCATGAAAGCATTTTTAAAAAGACTTTGGTAGAAAATAATTAAACATAGCGGCAAATAGCTCTCAAACCATTAATCTCAATTTTTTTCTTAATTTAACTTCAATCGCTATATTGACAGCCTTTGGAACATATTCCATATGAACCTTAGATAACACACACTTGAAGCATAGGGAATAATGTTGGAGACAGGGGCCAGTAAAGTTACAAAATCTGTTTACTTACAAACGAGTGGTCTTCTCATTCTCCACAACTCCAATATTTCTAGCAAGAGCACTTCTGTTTAATGGTTCTGTCGGTAATCCAGACTCTAGCAAATAAAATGTAAAATTGTGTTAAGTGCGGTACAAATTCCTTCTATTGCAGGTAGCCTATCTTACAACAATCAAACCTTGTTATATCTAAGCAACACATATATTTTATTGCAATTAAAGGAAAATTGTGTTGTAAAAGGAACTAAAATATGTGGAAGTACAAAAATTATTTCAAATAAAATCATATCTGTGCAGTGCAAGGTAATGTTTACTGCTGCAATTAACACCAATGAGTAGGAAATGAACAATAGAATATCAATAGACAGTAGTGTAACGTATATAAGTGAGTATCACATTTTCAAGCATTGTTTATATGTAGGACCACCCCTGTAGCACAGTGGTAGCATGCCTGCTCATGGCATGGAGGATCCAGATTCAATCCCCAGCACCAGCATGGAATTTTTCCCCATTGGGAGGTATAGTCTGGAGTGCACTTAGGTGCACCCTGAGAATAAAGAAGTAGCTGCATAACCGCATAACCACCAGCCAGGAAGGACCAGGACGCTGACCACTCATGATGCTTGTATTGGGGGATGCAGTGGCTGGGCGGTAGGCCTTGGCCCAGATAGGGCTATCGTGCTACGGGGGGTATATATAGTCCTAGTTAGACACTTGGCCATATTACCAAGAATCGCTTCTCCTGCACTATGGTTTCTGTTCCTTCTCTGTGTGGTATGCAGTGTTAATGTGACAACAAACACTGATAGAGAAGTGAGGCATATTCACATTGATTTAGGAAAATAAATTGAATCCATTGTTGATGAGAAATGGCTGTGCTGTTAGAAATGTGTGACATATGGCTATAGTTAAACCTTATCATATCAGATAAGTGTAGTTGAGGTAATGTGAGTAGTGCAGTTGTGTAATGTTAATGATCACAGATTTTTCAGTTCTACACTAGATTCAAGACACTAAACATTCAGCTGAAACAATTTTGTGTGTATGTGAGTCTTACATCACCACATTATAAATGGATAACATTTTGAACATAGTTGCCACAGTTTTGTAGACATTTATATGTTCCCGTAATCTTGTTATTCTGATCATTAGATTATTTCTGGGCAATTTACTCACTAAAATTGGTATAAAAATCCTACTTATGCTGAACTAACTTACCTTGAATTACAAAGATGAACTTTTAGTTGTAAAAGTTCTGTTTAGTTAAGGTTTTTATCAAAAATGCACAATACGTAGTTCATATGCAGAGTTATGCACAAGTTATGAACATATGTATGCACTTCAGTATCTAAATGTATTCCAATAACCTTTTATAAGTAATGAAGAAACATTTAACCAACTCATACCAACATCAAAAAACAAATTACACTCTTAACAAATATTCACATAAACAATTTTCTTTTGGGGCCTTTTAATATTCTGTCTCTTGTACTCAGGGGTCTCCGTCTAGGGGATATGTGAATAGTGACCACAAGGTACCCAAGCTGAGCAGAACATTACTTCCACTTACTGGTGTTTTGCTCCTCATTGTAACTTTTCTATCTGACCTTACCTTGGTCATCTCTTGTTCTCTTCCGACCCCGATGCTATTAGGGTTCCTGAGGGCTAGGGAGTCTTTATTTTTCCAACCTCTCCATTTCTCTAATTTCTCTATAAAACCTTAACCCATAACATGCTGACCTGTCATGGCATGTAATACGTCCTGTGATTGGTAATCAGAGGATATGGTCGGTGAATTTATTTTGATAATTCTCCCTATCAGGTCAGTGAGACCCGTAAACCAACGACAGGTGTAGTCCTCCAGACATTCTGGGGGTTGTGAGAGAGTGTTGTGACCGCCAAAACATAAAAATATGGTGCTCTCTAAAAAGCGGTTACATTTATTGCTAAGTCTCTTCAATATTTATGCAATATGACTCGAGGGGTAAAATGTTCCGGAGTTAAAATAGTCCCCCACTCGGATTTCCGGGCAGGGACTACTTCTCGAGAACCAAAACATTACATTAATAGAAGATCTAACATCAGACTTCTACAATGGAATGCGGGTGGTCTCACACAAACAAAAAGAGTAGAACTGAATAAAATTGTATTTGACTATAATATCGATATATTTTTCATACAGGAAGCAAATCTAACAAATGACCAACTTAAATACTTCAATTTTACTGGTTTTCTACTACACCTACTACCCAAAAATAGACAGATAAGTAGTGGAATATTAGTTGGAGTCAAAAAGGATATTAAATCCTCGTTTGAAATTGTTTAAGAAATGGATAACAGAGATAAAAGTGAATTAATAAAGCTAAATTTTTGGGATAACAAAACACATCTACATTTATACAGTATTTACAATCCTCCCAGGATTGAACCAGATCTCTTTCTTATTGACCAATTAAATAAAACAATCGTAATTGGGGATTTCCATGCTCATTCCAAAAGATGGGGTTATGAAAAAGTGGATTCTACAGGGAAGATAGTGGAAGAATTTTTGAATACCACAACTTTTGAACTGATTTATAGTAAAGAAGATCCCACAACCTTCATGCATTACTCTGGAGCAGGTAGTAACCCAGATCTCTTGTTAGCTACAACAGATATTGTTTCAAAAATTAAAAAACAAGTTATAGAAGATCCAAGTTCTGGTCACAGAGCAGTAATTGCTGATATAAAACTAGATAATACAAATAACAGTCAATGTCACACGAATCTGTATTGGAACTTCAAAAAAGCAGATTGGAACAAATATAAAACTGAATTGGAACATAAATTTAAAGAACAAACAAATTCACAGCTTCATGACCAACCAAATCATTTGAACAAAAATTTCTGTAAAGTCATCCTAGAAACCGCAAAAGAACATATTCCTCGGGGAAGAATTAAAAATTTCAAACCCTTTTGGAACCCCCAGTTAGAAGAACTGAAAAAGCAAAGGGATATAGCTAGAAATACAGCTGAACAAACAAAAAACATATCGGATACACAAATATGGCGGAAGAAATGTGCCTCACTAAAAAAAGAAATTAATACTGCTAAAAAGAATTACTTTAATAATTTCTTAGAAAAAATGGACTATAGGACAGATGGTAACAAAGCTCATAAGTTCATAAAAAATGTCAAGGACAGGAAAGAAAACAACAGCACACCTATCATACACAACAATAAAATGTTAGTAAATGATGCAGTCATAGCCGAAACATTCAATAAATATTATGCTAATGCACACAAAGTAACAAGAAATAATAAAAAGGAACGTAAAGAATTTAGGAAAGATTTGAAACAAGAAAGAGAATGTGATCCTAACACTCAGTGCAATATCTTTTTTCAAAATTTTGAGACAGAATATTAGAAGACCCCAAAAGAAAATCGTTTATGTGAATATTTGTTAAAAGTGTAATTTGTTTTTTGATGTTGGTATGAGATGGTTAAATGACGAAAACGTGTTAATAATGTTCATTGTTACGAACTAAGTTTGTTTAAAGACGTCATAAATATTTCCATATTTAATTTTAATATATATGTATAAATATTAGAATTATATGTGTTCCATAATAAAAGCGAAGGGAGGATGGTTAGGGATCGCTTCCCTAACAAGAAGGAACTATTTGATGGACACATACGTGGATGTATACGAAAAGGGCAGTATCACGTGAGGTGACGTCAGACTCTTCCCACTAGCGTGTGTATGTTCGGGGTGAAAGGATGTGTTGAGGTAATGTGTGAACATTGTAGAACGTTTACCAGACTTTCATCAAGCTTTTGTTCCACTTTTTGAAAAAATGAAAAGATTTAAATAATTTAAAACGGTGCTAAGAGGATTTATTTTAATGTAAAATATAGAAAAAGTGTTAATAAAGTGACACATTGTGGTGAAGAAACATCGTGTGATTTTTCATTCCATCCGTTACCATGCCTTAAGAAAAGTAAGAGCCACAACGCTCAAAATTGAAACCCCCCTACGATAAAAACCGCACCAATTTTAATATGCAAGAACTAAACATTGCAATAAATAATCTAAAAAACAAAAAGTCTCCTGGAACTGATCACATGCATCCAGAGTTCATAAAAAACCTTGGAAAAACAGCAAAACAACAACTACTGAAACTCTACAATCTATCCTGGAACACCACTGTACCTGCCGAATGGCGAAAGGCAATAATTGTCCCACTCTTGAAGAAAGACAAAATAGCATCAGAAATAAAAAATTATAGACCAATAGCTCTTACTAGCATAATAGCAAAAGTGATGGAAAGAATGGTGTCAAACAGGTTAAATTGGTTCCTAGAATCACAAAATTTAATATCCCCATGTCAAGCTGGATTCAGAGAGTTCCACTCTACAAATGAACAAGTCTTACTTCTCAGTCAAGAAATCAAAGACTCCTTCAATAGAAAAGAAGATAATTTATCAGTTTTTATTGATTTCCAAAGTGCATATGATTCTATATGCAGAACAAAACTACTAAAGAAAGTAAAAAAAATAGGGATACAAGGTCCAATGTTTTCATGGCTATGTCATTTCCTAACACAACGCTTTATTGCAACCAAATATGGAAGGAATATATCTAAATACAAACAAGTACACCGTGGTTTACCACAAGGCGCAGTGCTCAGCACAACACTTTTTAATATATTTATTAACGATCTGCCACAACAAATACAAGAATCAGGTGTGAAGTGTGCACTATTTGCTGATGATTTAGTAATGTGGACTTCAAAACCAAAAAGCAAAAGTACAGAACTAGAAAATACCATGCAACTATCCTTAACCAAATTACAAAGGTGGACCAAAGAAAATTTAATGACTGTTAATACAACAAAATCAAACTACCAAATCTTTTCACTAAGAAAAAAACCACTAAAAATAAAACTAAATTTTGAGGATCAACAATTACCAGAAACAAAGGAAGCAAAGTATTTAGGAGTTACATTTGACAAGGAAGCTTTCAATACAAAGGAGGATACCTTAGCAGTATTCATTGATTTTAAATCAGCATACGACTCAGTCTGGAGAAACAAATTAATTGAGAAGTTGCAATCAATAGGTGTGAAAAGTAACATGCTTAAATGGATAACTCAGTTTATTTCACAAAGATTTTGTGCCACAAAATATAATACATACATTTCCAAATATAAACAAACACACCGAGGACTTCCTCAAGGTGCTGTTCTGAGCACAACACTCTTTAACATATATATAAATGACCTTCTATCAATAATAAAAACTTTAGAAACCAAAATTGCTTTATTTGCTGACGATGTAGTCATTTGGACTTCAGGCTCTCCAAAAAAAACCTGAATTAATTAAAGACAGAATAGAAACAGCCCTAAACAAAGTACATGAATGGAGCTCCAAAAACCTCATGACTATCAATGTGGAAAAAACAAATTATGAATTATTTACACTAAAATACAAACCAGTTAATATTAACATAAATTATAATAGTAAACCACTCAAAGCAGTTGATGATGCCAAATACTTAGGCATCACTTTCGACAGAAAGCTAAGTTGGAAAAAACATATAACAAACATCTCAGAAAAGGTTGAAAAGAAATTGCAAATCCTGAAAAGGTTAGCTGGTGCTAAATGGGGCTGCTCAAGGAGAGTCCTTAACACAACATACAAAATGTATGTTAAACCAAACCTCTTGTACTGTTCTGAAGCTTTAATAACAGCAGCAAATGCTAACATCAATAAACTTGAACAAATACAAAATCAGGCTCTTCGCCTAATCACTGGAGCAGTTAAATTCACACCTATTGATGCCATGCTTGCCTTAACACGGACCCCATCAATAACAACACGAGAAAATGTTACGACTGCCAAACTCTAAATGGACAGAAGAGAACCTCCCCCCTTCAATCCTTAAAACTCATAGTAGTTTCCTAGAAAAGGTAACACAGATTAAATCCAAATTGAACATTCCTAACACCAGAGAAAATCTACTTATAAGAGAAAATCCATTGGAATTATTACAACCTACCTTCAGTTTGGAATTAATAGAGAAAATAAGTAAATCAGACACACCAAAAGAAATACAAAAACTTCTAGCTCTGGAAACAATCAATACTAGGTATCCCACAGAAGAATGGCTGCACATATATACTGATGAATCCTCCAAGGAAAACCTTACTGGAGCTGGAGTTACATGTTCACATTTTTCCTTTTATCGTTCTGTTGGCAGAGACACAACAAATTATGATGGAGAAATAGAGGCTATATACATTGCTCTCCGACAATTATTAAATCTTCCCTTAAATAAATTTAACAAGGCAGTAATTCTTTCAGATTCTAAAGCTGCAATTCAGGGAATATGTTCAAATACTACAAAGAAATCAACAAAAATTAGAGAATGCTACAAAATGTTAACACAACTCCAAAAAGTTAATAAGACTGTTCATCTCCAATGGATTCCAGCACACTGTGGAGTCATGGGGAACGAAGCTGCAGACTCACTTGCAAAGAAAGGCACAACAATAAAACAAAAGTCTAAATTCAATTTCTCATATTCCTCAATAAAACACTTGATCATTAAAAAATTTTCTCATTCATACCTACAAGAAATAGAAACAAATGCCAAAGATAAAAAATGGATTACACTACTTTCCAACCCAGATATAATCCCCCAGAGACCAAGGAAAACAGCTGTTGCAGCCTTCCGACTATTGACAAATCACGACTGCTTAGCAAGTCATCTCTACAGAATAGGTATCTCAGCCTCACCAATATGTGTCCTGTGTAACGATCCAGCAGAAATGAACGAAGACCACTTGAAGACCTGTGAAGCATTAAGATCAGAAGAAACTACAGTTCAAAAGTACTGGAAAGCACGAATGCTAATGGCTTCATTGCCAGATGCAAGGCACTAGAAAACAACAACAACAACTTTTGACACCAAACTTACATGGACCAAACAAATAGAAAATGTAATACAAAGAGCAGAGAGGCGCCTTTCACTGTTAAAACGTCTAACAGGAATGAAGTGGGGATGTTCCAGAGCAACTCTTAACACAACATACAATGTATATATAAAGCCATTATTTACTTACTGCAGCGAAGTTCTTGTAACAGCAAATACAAAAAAGATTCAAATCTTTCAAAACCAAAGTCTGAGATTAATTACAGGTGCTATCAAAACCACACCAATAGCAGCTATGAAAATACTAACCAACCAATACCCCATTGAATATGAAATAGAAAAAGCGGCTCTTATTCAACACGAAAAGTTGATCAGACTCCCATTCAATACATGGCACAAGAGAAATTTTACACATACACTAAAGACTCAGGAGAGCTTTCTTTCCAAAATTCAAGACATCAAGAAGAATGTATAACTTCCTAATTCAAAGGAAAACTTCATATCTAAAGTCAATCCAACACATACATTAGACATCACATATTATTTACACCTGACAGAAGAAGTTAAGAAAAGTGATACTTCAACTAGTGTTCTAAAATTATTGGCATTAGAGACAATCCATACTAGATTTCCAGAACATGAATGGCTCCATATTTATACTGATGGATCATTAATATCAAACCAAGATGGGGCAGGTGCTGGAGTCACATGTCACCTCTTTTCCTATTACAAATCTTTAAGTTATGGAACTACTAACTTTGATGGAGAAATTGAAGCAATTCGAATGGCCCTACAAAATCTTTTGTACAGAATTTCACATTTTCAGCAAGCAGTTATTCTCTCAGATTCCAGGGCAGCAATTATAGCAATTACTTCCAAGTTGTCACCAAAAAACCAAACTATTATAGAATGTTGGAAGATGCTTAGCCATCTAACATCACTTCAAAAACACCTAGTCTTCCAATGGATACCAGCTCACTGTGGACTGAGTGGTAATGAGAAAGCTGATTTTCTTGCAAAAAAGGGTACCAGCGGTGTACAAAAATCTATAGTTAATCTACCATTTTATGCAGCTAAATGATTAGTCAACTCTGAATTCAAAAAAATTATTGAAAAATATTACTATGAAAAATCAAAAAATAAAAGATGGGAACTACCAAACATTCAAACAGTAATTCCTGAGTATCCTCGTAAAACAGCAGTTGCAACCTTCAGGTTGATTACAGGACATGATTGTCTGGCAAAACATTTAAACAGAATTGGGATATATTCTTCACCACTCTGTCCTCTATGTGATCTGCAAGAGGAAATAGATCGAGACCAACTTCAAATATGCCCGGCCACTTCTAGTGCCCTTCCCATCCATCAGTGAAAAATATTGGAGAGCAAGAGGATTAATGACTTCATTGTCAGAAATCCAGCATTAGCTAACAACCACAACAACATTTTGAACATTTAATTAATTGAACATTTGCATTTGTAACTTGTACTCTCAGTTTCACTTAAAAAAAATTGCTATTTTAGATTAATTTCTACAAAACACTATTTAAGTACATTAGGAAATTCAACTATTTATTTACTTGTATTGCATGGTTTGTTGTATAAAACAACTGATAGCCCATACAATCACACAAAATAATAAAATGCTTCACACAGTAGAAAAGAACAGTATATGTGTCACTTAAAAACATTTCCAATCATGTCACAACTATGCTAAGAACAGTTCCTTTCCATAAAAGATATTATAAACTACACTGTTTGAGGCATCTTACTGGTTTTTGGAAAACAATTGCAGTTAGCTGCAGTTGACAATATGAAACAATTGCAGTTAGCTGCAGTTGACAATATGAAACAATTGCAGTTAGCTGCAGTTGACAATATGAAACAATTGCATTTAGCTGCAGTTGACAATATGAAACAACTGCATTTAGCTGCAGTTGACAATATGAAACAACTGCAGTTAGCTGCAGTTGACAATATGAAACAATTGCATTTAGCTGCAGTTGACAATATGAAACAATTGCAGTTAGCTGTAGTTGACAATATGAAATGAAGCTAAAAGTCGTTGCTCGCTTCTTGATGTACCGCCATTGATGCTTAAATGTCGTTGGTCTCGTGGTGTTGCCCTTTGATGTGGTTCGCTCCGGCTAGTCAGGATGAAGATCTCTTTATCTCGGGTACGCGCAGATGTTTTCGAATAGACTACCCAAGGAAACCTTTTATATATTGTTTATTGCATTTTAGATATTTTCAGGAGCTATGCCGATTGTATATGTAGAGGAATCGCACTCACGTCCGCACAGCACAACCTGCAGTACTGGTCTGTGCAGTGACCAGACGCTCTCTCTTACCCACGCTAAGCAGACCGTTCTTTTCAAATTTTAATGTCATGACGTCATCCAAGAAAGCCTCGTATCCAAAATGCTATTTCCTTTTCCCGCAATTTAGAAATGTCCCTTTCTATTATAACATGTTCTTTTATGAATTTCGAATATATAATTACCTTTTTAGGATTAACCGATGTTTACTTTATATTTTATTAAATATATCGCGCGACTTTTAAGGTTGGTAGACTTGACTTTCAAACGTGTATTTAAACTATGTAGTATGACGTCATGACTCGTTAATTTCAAACCAATAATGTGTTTATCCTACAAATTTAACGACTATTATTTACTCATATCTTGCCCACCTTACAACACTTCCTACTCTATTATCTATTTATGTTATTACTCAATACTTATCGCAAATCTCACATCCGGCAATTAAATTAAAACGTGTCTTTTTCAAAAGCCCATTCGATCGGAAATCTAAATTTCGGTATCAAATGCCCCCATTTATGTTATTTTATTATTTCATAATAAAATAATGTAAATGTCTTGCCCGAAAGAAAAATTAAAAATTACTCCTGTATTTTGAATAATCGGCAACACTCCCATTATATACAATTTTCAATTACACTGTTTTTGAAATTGGTTATTAAAACATTTTCTCATTAATCTTTTTAACATGATAAACAATTGTACACTTGACTAAACATTAATCCTTAAATACTAATTACAATATGTTATGGTTTCTTCTGTGAAGCTTTTATATAAAGGTTAAATTTCAAGAGTCTTTCTTTATACTTCCTTCTTTTAGTTCATGTTTGCTCACTTCGCTCTCACTATCACTTGCACTGTGATTTTTCACTTTTGTTATTGTAACACATATCTGTACTATATCCTTTAAGCACTAAAATGTACATATATTTATATAAATCCATTACACTCTTCAGACAAGTTCTTTCTTTGTCTTGCTGTGATAACTATCTATACATCTAAATATTTTAACAAATGTTTACAAAGTAAATATTCTGTTTTCTCTCTATGCGGAGATGAACAATTTAACAATCTTTCTGAAGCTGTTATTGTGAGCTCGATACAATATATTTTTAAGCTCTTTGTAGTAGATAGCAATTCACATTCTGCATTTTTCATGAATATGTAAGTACCTGACCAATATATGATTTTCAAGTAAGCTAACATTTACATTTTATCTCAAAGCTGATTGGGCGCCAATAGACAAATGACACTTCCAATTTTTTTTTACATTAAATCAAGGTTCCAAGGCACCACACGGTTTCTTGTATGGTCGAAGGAGTTGTTTATGCCATCTTCCCAGACATTTTTCATTTTTAACATCTTTTAATTCATAGGTATGATAACCAAATTTTGATATAATTTCTGCAGGACCTTTATATAACAATTCCATCCTTTTGTTCCTACCTCGCAAGGCACTTGATAACTTATGGTCTTTAACTAGTACCCAATCGCCTATCTTAGGTTCCCATTTATGTTTTCTACTCTTTTTCTTTAATTTTCGCTTCTCTGCCTTTTTCTTGATTCGTTCAAAAGCAATTTTCGCTCTTTCTTCTTCACTTAACTGAATGTCATTAATTTTCAGTGTTTTTGGTACCCCGATCAATATTGGTTCTGGTTCAATTCCTAACATTAATTTTATTGGTGCAAACCCAGTAGTTACATTAATGGTGTGATTGATAATCTTTTCTATCAATGGACAATATTTCACCCAATCCTTGTGATTATGATGTGTAAGTACACGTAAATAAATTCCTATATCTCGGAGGACACGTTCTGTTGGATTCCCTGATGGAAAGTATGAGGAACAATAATTTAGTTTTCTCGAGTCTAATGTCACCCTAATCTTCCATTGGCCTTATTTACAATACATAGGGGATTCACAAATTCTGAATTCGAAATCTCAATAACCTCATCTTCTAATATTGACTTTATAACTGCATCTACCTCTTCTCTTATTGTACTAGGGATAGCACTCGCTTTATGTGTAAAAGGTTTGATAGGTATCATCTCAAACGAATGAGTATAAATATTACATTTACCAGGTTTCTCAGAGAATACTTCTTTATTTCGGATTAATATTTCAAACAGTTTATCCCTCTGTTGTTCATTTAGTTGATCAGCCTGAGTTACCTTTTCCCTCAACAATTCTTCTAAGTCTTCACTACTCTCCCTATCATAGTACCTAGTTGCATCAGAAAACCTCAAATTGTCTATGAAATCATTTTTATCCCATTCTACATTTTCTTTATTATCGACACTGTACTCTTTGACATTTACTTCAGTTAATTCCATAGCTCCTACTTTAACATATTCTACAAAGAATGTATCCCCTTGGATTTCTTATTCCTCTTTTTCTCGTATAATAGTTTCTGAACTACTATCTTCCACAAAAGGCACTATAATGGTCTCATCTTCAACTTTCATTTTTAGAATCATGTTTTTAAAATTCACCACAGCTTCCCAGGCATAAAGACAATCACAACCTATTATAATATCTGTCACAAGTCTTCCTACAATCAGAAATAAAATTCCTAGTATTCTTCCATTTATTTCAATATTTATCATTGCTTGAAATTTTACTCTCTCTTTTCGTTTTCCCACAGCTAGCGAGCAATATATCCCATTAACTGGTAAAGACATTACTTTAAAACCACTACTTTGTAAATTAGCATAAAAATTTTGTGAGCATACTGTGCTATTTGATCCCGTATCTATAATTGCATTGTATTGTTTTCCATTTACTCCAATTTTGATTTTAGGTGGATCTCCTACTTTTTCGTTTTCGTCGATTCTATTTTTCCATTCTCTTTTCTTTTGTATCATCATTTGCCTTCCAGGACTATTTATTTCCGAGTACTTATCACAATCATTACTAGGATACCCAGTTCTCACTGAAGGCGCGTTTGACCGGGTCTGGCGTTTCCCTGATTTTTAGGTATGGCTCCTGTACAATTTCCCGAATTGTTACTTCTGTTTTCCTGCATTAAATCGGGGTTACTTCCTACCATGTTTTTGACCGTGTTAATGGTCTCAACCATTTCCGCATTTTCGGGGGAATTTCGTCCATTAGAATACCTTTCTCCCTGTCTCGGTGACCTCGGTCTAAACTCATTATCTCCGTTTGTCCAATACCCATCATTTGAATTTCTACTATGCCCAAAATAACGTCCCCGTCTACCTCGATCAAATCTATTTGTATTCATATAATTCACCCTTATATTTCTTCCCCTTTGATTACCATTTCTATTTTGGTGATGCCCTTCCTGGTTATATCTACCTTGATTTTCCCACCGGAATGATTCCATCCTTGGTACTAGTCCTTTATATCTTTCCCTAATCTCACTTCTATTCTGATAATACTGTGCCCCTTGCCCGAAAGAATTGACAGTTTCTTTTCCTTCATATTTATTTCCAAATGCGTGTTTTGGCTTATTGACTTCTAAGGCTGATAATAATTCGATCATAGCTGCAATGCTATCGGGTCGGGCTATGATTAGGTAGTGTTGAAGCGTTTCCGGAAAATGTGGAGTAACAATATTTATTAGATCTTTTTCATCTAAGGGAGGATCCAACATCTTCGATTTTCTCGCTATTCTCATAAAATAGTTGACCATCGATTCCTCCGATCTAGGATTAAACTTTCCATTGCTTAATTCAACTCTAATATTAGCCTGCCTACTAGCTCTCCAATATCTGGTTAAAAAGATGTTTCTAAAGGTCCTGTAATCATTATTGTTACCCATAGAAAGGCCTAGCCAATTAGCAGCATTACCCTTTAGGCATTTTCTTACTATCACCATCTTGTACTCCTCTGGTATACGTTTCACCGTGAAGTACTCTTGTAACCCTTCTAAAAAGGCTTTAGGATCATCTGAATCTTCATTTTCAAAAACTGGAGGTGTCATTTCATTTAAGACATGGTTAGGCCAATGTAAATTTGAATTGTCACCTGTCCCTGCACTATTTCCGAGATCAGAATGGGAATTACTGTTACCCCTATCTTGCATCGAAATGTCAGCTGATACACCTGGTATTGCCTCGTTTCTTGCAACTTCATTACTAAGATTGTTGTGATTACATGCATTTTCATTTAATTTCAAATTTTCTAAGGCCTCTTTTACCTGAGTAATTTCTGTCACTACTCCTTTTATTTGGTCTGTAACATCCTCCAAATTTCTAGCCTGCCTTTCACTTTCTACATCAGATCTTTCCATTCTAACTTTACACCCCTGTAGCTCTTCTCTAATTTCTTCCCTTTGTTTGTCTAATTTATATGTTACTCTTTCCCTTTCTTTCTCTAATTTTTCACTAACTTGTTGACCTAATTTCTTTTCAGAATTCTTTACTTCTTGCCTTATTGTCTCTAATTCTCCCTTAACCTGTTCTCTATTTTCTTTTACTTCACTACTAACTTTATTAATTTCCTCCCTAACTTCTTCCCTAAAGGTTTCTAAAGCTCTCTTCTGATTTTCCAATTGCATTCCCAATTCCTGTTGTCCCTTCTCTAGTTTCTGTCCTAACTCTATACTAGTTTCATCTATCTTTTGACTTAACTCTGTACTCATCATTTTCACTGTTCTTAATTCTTTACTAGTTTCATCTATTATCTTTTGACTTAACTCTGTACTCATCTTTTTCATTATCTTTTGAAACATATTCTCTATTTCTGACATAATCACTGGCCTTTCTGAATTAGTACTAAACATTTCTGAGCTACCTCTAGGTGTTTCTCTAACGTTCTGATCTTCTAATTCTTGGCATATTCTGCTACCAATTACATTCTGACTATATTCTTCCATCCTACTTACACTTTTCTCAATTTCCGGACTCTCAAAACCTAAAAAATCGCTATCACTGTCTTCCATTTCTAAACTATTTACACGTGTTTTTCTACTCACCAATATTTCATGCACTTAAACTTGTTCACTACACGTTTCACAGATGTTCACACGCTGGGCACCTTCTTGTCTGCTGGCTCGATGCTGGCCTGGTCGTCTTGGGGTTGGTCTCTTCTCTCGACGCTACGCGTTGGGTCACCTTCTTGTTTGCTGGTTCTATGCTGGCTTGGTCGTCTTGGGGTTGGTCCATTCTTTCGACGCCACACGTTGGGTCGCCATTTGAAGCTAGAAATTAGTTGATGATTGATACTTTATTTCTCGTTGGGTTCTCGTTCACGTCGGATCGCCATTTGTGGCGGAAAAATTAATGCTGTTTGTTTATACTTTATTTTTTTTCTCGACGCCACATTTCGTGAGTTATGCCGACCCTATATGTAGAGGAATCGCACTCACGTCCGCACAGCACAACCTGCAGTACTGGTCTGTGCAGTGACCAGACGCTCTCTCTTACCCACGCTAAGAAACCGTTCTCTCTCCAATTTTGAATGTCATGACGTCATCCAAGAAAGCCTCGTATCCAAAATGCTATTTCCTTTTCCCGCAATTTAGAAATGTCCCTTTCTATTATAACATGTTCTTTTATGAATTTCGAATATATAATTACCTTTTTAGGATTAACCGATGTTTACTTTATATTTTATTAAATATATCGCGCGACTTTTAAGGTTGGTAGACTTGCCTTTCAAACGTGTATTTAAACTATGTAGTATGACGTCATGACTCGTTAATTTCAAACCAATAATGTGTTTATCCTACAAATTTAACGACTATTATTTACTCATATCTTGCCCACCTTACAACACTTCCTACTCTATTATCTATTTATGTTATTACTCAATACTTATCGCAAATCTCACATCCGGCAATTAAATTAAAACGTGTCTTTTTCAAAAGCCCATTCGATCGGAAATCTAAATTTCGGTATCAGAAACAATTGCAGTTAGCTGTAGTTGAGAATATGAAACAATTGCAGTTAGCTGTAGTTGACAGTATGAAACAATTGCAGTTAGCTGTAGTTGACAATATGAAACAATTGCAGTTAGCTGCAGTTGACAATATGAAACAACTGCAGTTAGCTGCAGTTGACAATATGAAACAATTGCAGTTAGCTGCAGTTGACAATATGAAACAATTGCATTTAGCTGTAGTTGACAATATGAAACAATTGCAGTTAGCTGCAGTTGACAATATGAAACAATTGCATTTAGCTGCAGTTGACAATATGAAACAACTGCATTTAGCTGCAGTTGACAATATGAAACAACTGCAGTTAGCTGCAGTTGATAATATGAAACAACTGCAGTTAGCTGCAGTTGACATTATGAAACAATTGCATTTAGCTGCAGTTGACAATATGAAACAATTGCAGTTAGCTGTAGTTGACAATATGAAACAATTGCAGTTAGCTGTAGTTGAGAATATGAAACAATTGCAGTTAGCTGTAGTTGACAGTATGAAACAATTGCAGTTAGCTGTAGTTGACAATATGAAACAATTGCAGTTAGCTGCAGTTGACCATATGAAACAATTGCAGTTAGCTGCAGTTGACAGTATGAAACAATTGCATTTAACTGCAGTTGACAATATGAAACAATTGCAGTTAGCTGCAGTTGACAATATGAAACAATTGCATTTAACTGCAGTTGACAATATGAAACAATTGCATTTAGCTGCAGTTGACAGTATGAAACATGATTTCCAAAGTGCAGAACTAAACTACTAAAGAAAGTAAAAAAATAGGGATACCAGATCCAATGTTTTCGTGGGTATGTCATTTCCTAACACAATGCTTTAGTGCTACCAGGTATGGAAGAAATATATCTAAATACAAACAAGTACACTGTGGCTTACCACAAGGCCAGTGCTCAGCACTACATTTTTTAATATATTTATTAATGATCTGCCACAACAAATACAAGGATCAGGTGTGAAGTGTGCACTATTTGCTGATGACTTAGTAATGTGGACTTCAAAACCAAAAAGCAAAAGTACAAAACTAGAAAAAACCATGCAACAATCCTTAACCAACCTACAAAAGTGGACGAAAGAAAATTTCCCCTCTAACAGGATAGTTACCTACTCTATTGGCCCCTATTTCTTTATATTTTAAAGAAATGGCAGTTTGAATGGGATGCAGAGGTCAAAATGGGCCAATGGACAAAAAGGCTGATACCTGACATAAAGAAATGGATAGACAGAAAGCATGGGGAGATAGAATACTTTTTAACCCAATTCCTATCTGGACACAGATGTTTTAGAAATTACTTGTACCCTTCTGGTCTGACTTCGACCGATACATGTTTATAGTATGGGGAAAAAGATACGCCAGAGTAGAATATATTCAGTTGGTCAAACTGGAAAGAAAGGAGAATGTGCCTTCAAGATAAAACAGGAAAAAAATAACAGTGGATCACATAGTTGACCTTATGTTGGATAGCGATAGCAACTGGAAAGATATTGCAACATTTATTACGGAAGTCATAACAGACAAACATAGTTACGTATTTATGCCAACAAACTTACTGTTGGTGTTTTTAAACACACAAACCGTGTGTGGACAATGTTTGAGAGGTAGAACTGGAACTTAAAAATTCAATGCCACAACTGGGAATTGAACCACAGACCTTCCACTTACCAGGCAGGTGCTCTAAGCATTAAGCTACTGTGACAACCTGCCAGAATGGCACTGAATTCTGAAAGTAAGTTTGTTGGTATAAATAAATAATAATTAGCATCTGAAGGTTATTTAATCCTGGGATATAAAGTACGAGTACTTACAATAGTAAGTCACCATTGGGGTAATTGTCTCTGATGTGAGACTGCCTTTGTGGTTTACCAGGAGAAATACGAACTGGTTTGAGAATTCAATGTCATTCTGGCACATTGTCACAGTAGCTCAATGGTTAGAGCACCCGCCCGGTAAGCGGAAGGTCTGTGGTTCAAATCCCAGTTGTGGCATTGAATTTTTAAGTTCCAGTTCTACCTTTCAAATCTAGCGATGAACTTAAACAGAGATAATTAAAACTGATGAAGTCAAAGAGGTAAATAGGGACATCACAGTGACACAGTCTCCTGAAGTAATGGTTCCAGCAGTTCCGGGAGACTGGAAGTAGGGGTTTTACTTGGCAGAAGCCCAACTCCCACTGTCCTTTGAGGAGTTTCCCCTACTCAGGGATCTAACGAGGCTGAGTGCACGCCGTGCCAGACCTCCCAGCGGGGGATCGAACCTGGGTGCTGCGCAGGCACGTTACTACTGCGCTCTGGTGTCTAGTTATATATGTACCATACCTACGTATATTCACCAACTTTTGAACACTACTGTGTTTATTTTAGAATAACAACTGTGCAAGTTTTCGCCCTGTATGATAGACAGTTTACATTATATATTATTGTTTTGCGTAAGAAGTCCCTCCCGTCATAATTTTAACCTGCAATGACGTACCTCCTACTTCTCTATTGATGCGTAATTAAACATTTATGACTCATTGTTTCCCTGAAATTAGGTGTTAATGGGTGTCATTCATAGTAACTTAATCTGTTTCAAAAAATTGACGATGCGCAACCGTTAACTGGTGAAACTTTGACACATAGAAAATGTTATTTACTTAATAATGATACCTACATTGTGTTACCATGTTATAAAGCACTGCTTGATAAAATGTCCGCGGAAGATTAAGGAGCAAAGAATGCTTGTTCACAGTTGTAATTCATTATAATTTGCAAAGAGCGCGAATCATCCTATGCATACATGTTCGACTGCTTCCTGAGCGACCTGCCATTTACTGCCAAACGGTTTGGATATTTGGCACGCTGGAATAAGACAATGTATTGTTACTATTGATACAGTCTTCGCAGCACATGGTGCTTAATTAATTAGGTATTTAAATTGTATTTGTAAAAGTTGAGAAGAGGCGAGAAGAAAAGAGGGGATTGTCTCAGTACGTACGTACGGGCGCTGATTGCCTCAAAGAAACATGTGCAGCACAACATCCCGGACAGACAGAACAGCCACATCCCGGATACAATCCTGTTCGAATTCCCAGCACATCACACACACAAGGAACCGCTGCTTACGTCACTAGCAGGCTTCTGCTTTCGACCACTGCTATAATATACCCGCAGCTCTTGCCATGTTTTTGCACTTTCCAATTAGGTGTCTATCATAATATGGCTTTTATGTAATCCTGTATTTAATGGTGCACACAGATTTGCTCTGGTACCCTCAATTTAAAACATGTAATGTGTTTTCTGATTAAGCGGTGGCTGAAAATACGCCCTTATATTGACTGACACAGTAAACAAGACCAAAATTTACTTCTTTAATTAGGGCCGTAGCGCCCGTACTGGAATAAATATGCATTGAAGACTTTATTAATAGTAAACTTGCTGTACCTAATAGTAGGTACAATGTCTTATTGCAGCGTGCGTGCCAAATACCCAAACCTCTTGACAGACGAAGGCTGCTCAGAAAGCCTCTTAAACGCAGTATTTGGAAATCGTCTGCTTGCACACCTGCAGTCGCTTCGGTTTTCTGTTTCCCCACCTTTCTCAGCAATGAAAAACTTGCGCGGACATTTCAAGTATAGGTAATATCGTCACGCTGAAAGGGAATATGCTTACCTGTGATCAATATAGATGCTGAATATTTATATCCGTGCCATTCCAAGTATTCCCTTATCAGTTCATTGATAAGGGTAGTGCCCTTTGGGGGTTCTGGCAGGGGTTTCGTTAGGTAGTTTGGTGGTTCTATTACGCCGATTATCTCCGCTCTCATCTTTGCCTTTATTTCATTTAACTTCCCAGTCCTCTCCAGATTTTCCTTAACAGCTATCAAAATATTCTACATCAGTGTTTTGGAATATAGAAACCAATAAAAACAACTAAAACAATTATAATTATTACCTTCATACAATTCCTTTTCCGAAGCCATTTCAATGCTCACAAAACGAAACTACAAAATAAAGAAAAGAACAGTTGTCCCGGTAACTATAACCAAAATAAATGAAGTTCGTGCTTAAGTTAGACTAGACTACAGAAGACCAACTGCGGTAAACTTGAGCTAGAAGAAACTAGCACTTGGCTAAATGCACGTAACGTAATACACCAAAAAACTTAGGTTGGTATTCTGTGCACCAAACCACTAGGTATTGTATTGTTACAGGATTTCTGTCGGTCGCTCACAGTGTTATAACATTGCCAGCTTAGATTCGATTTCCTCGCATCACAGTTTTTAGTTTAAAACTGTAGTTATAAAGAAGCAATCGCTTGAACCTTATAGTACATTCAGATTCCAATAGCGTTGGAGTTCGGTAATAGTCGAAGAGTGTAACAAGAGAGCAGTATTCAGTGTCGAGTAGTAGCCATTTTGATTTCTATTGCGTGCACATATTCATCACGCGAGTGCTAGTGTAACTTATATTTCCTTATGGCGGGGGAGGCTCCCCCGCCACTTACGGACGTTCTCGAACACGAGAAAAATATTCCAGTGACTATGGATCTCACCCCCGTAATTGAATTGATTACAGAAATAGTTAAACCAACTTTACACTACGATAATCAAGATACTGCACCATTTATAGTAGTATTAACTAGTTCAGTGGGTTCCATAACCCAACTACATCCACTTAAATTGGGCAAACTAATATTCGAAAATCACCAAAATCTAGCAGTAGAGAAAATTATAAAAACAGGAAAAAATAGATTAGAAGTATTTCTACCCTCTGCATCTGCCGCGAATGCATTACTCAATTCAGACTTTGCTTCGAAAAACCAGCTGAAGGCATATATACCACATCACTATATACACACAAAAGGAGTTATACATAACATAGATACTGAAATCACAGAAGCAGAAATCCAAAAATATGGACAAACTATAGAAGGTTATCCAATCCAACATGTATATCGTTTTAAACGACGTGTGCTATCAGATAATGGGACAATAACCTACGAACGCACTCAAACATGCCTATTAACCTTTAGATCGCAAATGCTCCCACGAAAGTTTCGCTTATATTACAGCCAGTTTCCAATTTCACCTTACAAAGAGTATTACAATGTTTCAAGTGTGCTAAATTCGGTCATTCTACCAAAACATGTCGTGGTAATACCACACGTATGCGTTGTGCAGACAACCATATCACCTCAGATTGTGATAGCGACATCTTGAAATGCAATAATTGCACACTTCCACACCGTGCTAACGACAAACATTGCCCAGTTTTTCTGCGCGAACAAGCGATCACTGATAAAATATCATCCTTACGTATCTCTAGATACGAAGCTATACAGTTAATTCGTGGGGACCAGTCATACGCTAGTAAATTACATAGCCAAACAGATCCACACAACACAAACCCCGCTTCTACCAAAATGAATCAATTCATCCCAGATAAACCCATCATAATTCGTAATACTGTTACAAGACCTTACAAACATAAACCCTTCGAGATACCCCAGACACCTCCACAACACAAACGAATCAAATCGAATAACACTAAACCACATTTCCAGATTCCGTCCAATCAACCTTTCTACTTTACGGGGAGAAATAGTACCCGTGAATCACATACTCCCATATATCTACAAAACCAAGAGCGCCAGGAGACATCTTCCGAGATACTTTCTATTAAACCCTCCCTTTCTCCTTTGTCCACTCAAAAAGTGGACAGTCAACTGTTCTTCAATTATCTAGAAGAAATGGGAAAACTCACCAGAAAAAATGAACCCATTCCGAGCGAGGCCTTGAATCAACTTCTATGCAAATTGATATCCTCAATCAGAGCTAACTAAATTGATCACACTCATAGCATGGCTCCTTTCACGATAGTTCAATGGAACGCCCGTTCCATAAAGCCAAAATTACACGATCTACAACATCTCTTAGATATATATCACATAGACATCATAGTGATTTCAGAAACATGGCTAACCCCTCAACAAACATTTCGATATCGTCCATTCCAGGTTATCCGACAGGATCGCTTGCATGGGGGAGGAGGAGGAATCATGGTTCTTCTTCATCCTTCTTTGTTGGTGTCCTCTTTTCAAACAATCAACAGTTTCGACGAGCAATTTCAGGCCATATTGCTCCAAAATCCTAGTCTGCAACTAATAGCAATCTATAATGCACCACAACATTATATTTCTCGAACTTTCTGGATGAATCATATACCATTACTTCGAAACAAAAACAGCATAATCTGTGGCGATTTTAATCTCGGCCTTACCCCGAACCAAATTCGTTGTTCCCAACATAATTTTTCCTTTCTTCATCAGCTAATAGAACAACATTTCCTTTTGCTTAATGACGACTCACCAACCCGATTTGGTCCTGCACATCAACTTCCCTCATATCCAGATCTATCACTAATATCATCGTCGCTATGGCAAAATACCCATTGGAGAGTAAGACTTGATTCTATGGGAAGTGATCACTTTCCCATATTTATAAATATAGACAAACCACCTACTTTAGATGCTCGTCGACCTTCCATTCCTCGTCAACAAATACTGGATTGGAATGATTTTACCAACAGGCTAACAGCAACTTCATTAACATCTAACAAATCATACCCAACACAACATCCTATGGATCACGTGTCTTTCATTGTAGCAACGGTACTATCACATATATCTCCAACTCGGATACACTCTTCCAATACAACTAGGTACAAACCCATTTGGTGGTCTCCAGAATGTTCCGAGGCAGTTGCTAAACGTAGATTAGCATTAAACCAATACCAATAGAGATACCTCTATTTTCTGTACGGAATTGTCGCCATCAATTACTACCTCCACAATGTGGCGTAAACTACGTTGGTTCACACGACATACCGGACACCCTACTAATCCCATAGTCATGGACATACATCTTCAACAACAATTTCTAGAACAACACACTCCAGACTCGGTACGTAACAATCCTCTTTTTCTGAATTCCATGACACAGGAAGAACCTTTATTTGAGGGTGCACTATCACTCATGTCACCTATTTCAACACACGAACTATCTAATGCACTTAATTCACATCATAAATCCACCGCTTCAGGACCAGGTAGAATATCATACGAAATGATCAAACACTTTCCACGTACCTTAAATCTTTGTATTACACATGGGTATTCATACATTCTTTACACAGGTCATATCCCAGATTCATGGCAACACTTCTACATCATACCACTTCTGAAGCCAAATAAAACAGGAAGGGCAGCAAATCACTATAGACCGATTGTCCTATATAGCCAACACACTAAGGAAACTATTTGAACAAATTCTAAAAACCCGCATCACGTTTTATATGGAACGTTACGGTTTTTGGCCCAAAGGACAACACGGATTCAGAAAACTATTCTCCACACATCACAACCTACTTCAACTAACGCATGACATACACGTCAATTGGACCCACAACCGAGGACTTCTAGCCCACTTCTTAGACATTTCCCACGCATACGATTCTGTACAGTTGGACATCCTCATCCCTATTTTAAGGAAACTTTCCATTCCAGCACCTATAGTACGATGTATTTACCACCTGTTTATTGACCGTAAAATTCAATTAAATCTACACTACTCCTACACCCAAATTCGCTACAGTTCTCAAGGATTACCCCAGGGTACTCCTCTAAGTCCGCTACTATTTATTATTTATATCCAGGAACTTAGTACTCCTCCTTTTAAACAGAGTCAACTGCTCCTTTTTGCCAATGATATCCTCCTTTACTCTCCGGCAACGATTCAGGAAATCCGTTTATCGACACATAAGTTACAACATGACTTAGACTTGTTAGTGCAAACCCTCCTACGACTAGGGTTAAAACTCAATGTTAGTAAAAGTCATTCTATTTTCTTTAAACGCGGCACACCAATTTTACAATCACCGTTACATATTGACGGACATCCTATACCTCTCACGCAGTCAACCAAATTCCTAAGCTTATATTTTGACCATAAACTATCCTGGAAAAATCATGCTGTGTATCTTCACTCCACCCTTAGATCAACCCTTCCCATATTTAAATACATACAAGGTCGACATTGGGGAGCACACCCACGATACCTCTATATCATATTTAAAGCCCTTTGCCAATCGAAAATAGATTACGGAGCCATCACTATTACTGCATATCCAGTTGGACTGCAAAATAAAATTACATCCATAGTTTACCAAATTGGTAAACTCATTTTAGGGATCGGCGGTAAACCGGCTACTCAAAAAGTTTTTGCCGAATTAGCACTACAAAATTTCGCCGAACGGCAGATAGCCCTAACTATTCCTTTTATAGCAAAACTCTTTCTCTTCACAGAGACACCGCTGTTCTCTAAATTGCAACTAGGCCTTAATATCCGTTTACAGTGCAAAATAGGATCACGGAAGCAGACACCGGCATATTTAAAAATATTTAAAGCTTTCAAATCATTCCAGGGAGGGATGTCCCATAGGAGACCTCCCTTATATTATCTCAAATATGATCAGCTGATCCATAAAACCAAATTTATTCTGTCTAACTGGCAAAAACATGATGTTACTACCCCTAAACAGTTTGCATACTTCCTAGACCAGTTTTCTCAATCTTTACAATCACCCCCTCAGATTATATATACTGATGGATCACTATCTAACCATGGGGCGGGAGCTGCATATTTCAATCAAACCACGGATACCAGAGACTTATTCACTCTTCCACGTTATTTTTCTAACTATTCCAACAGAAATATACGCAATATACCAAGCTCTTTATTCTTTACGCCATATACATAATTCCACAATCCTACTCTGTATCGACTCCTACAGTGCTATACAAACTCTTAATAGATTCCAAATAAAACCTTCTCTTGATTGGTGGGAAATATTATGTTTCCACGAACTAGATTCTTTAGATCAACGACATAACATGACACATATGATATGGATACCTGGCCATTCCAACATAATAGGTAATGAGTACGTAGATAAGCTGGCCAAAGCAGCTGCCAATAATTCTCCCCCAAATCCATCACCAGGAATACACATCCAGGACGTCCGACAACATATTACTCATCATATCGATACTTATTTCCATCTACCTAGATCATCTAAAACATCATGGTTTTCAGTGGGAAATATAGATAAAGAGGCTATATCTCTGGCAACAAAATTGAAATTAGGCGTAGCACCCACCCCGACTTATTTATTTAAGATCGGAAAACGCGATACAGATTGCTGTGAGTGTGGTCAGTTTGGCGATGCAGATCATATATTCTTTCAATGCCCTAGAAATTACCAACATTCGACATCTCGACACCACCACCACCACTACCACCACCACCACCACCACCACCGCCGCCGCCGCCGCCACCACCACCACCAACAACAACAACAACAACAACAACACAGTGTTATAACTCATTCAAGTAATACTCAAATCTACACAAAATATAAAGGTGTGCTGTTACAGAGCTACCCTCTAGCAGGAGGCCTTTGCCCTTCAAGGAACACGTTGTTGTTGCTATAAGAATATCCTAGATAGGTGATGGTGTTCGTCCATTCAAACCTTTTCCTAAGATAGGTAGGTGAATGTGAAGAAAATGGCGCGGCTTTTCTGCGGATTTATGAACAATCGTCAACACCTGCACGAGGCGTCTGTATGGAGTAGAACATTCTGTTTGTTGCGTACAGCAGCATGTCGTCAGTAGGTACTATCTTTCTCTAGTTACCTTGAGTACTATCTTTCTCAAAGGTAAATACCCACCTTCAGCTAAATCTGCGCGAATGGTCACCTAAACCTCCGGCGCAAGGTAAGTAGAGAAAGACGCCTCTGGATGAGAATTAAATTAGTCATGTGCTTCCCTTGCTGTCCAAAAGACGTGGCAGCCATGTCTCCTCTTAGCTCACTCACCTCACAGTTTTAAAAATTAATATTTCAGCAATCCGTCTACATTAATGCGCAAACATTGCAAATTTAACTTCAGTACATCTGCAGAAAATGCGTTCTTATGGTGTTTTATTAAATTGCCTTCATCGTATTCTCCATTCCTGATAAAAAGCTGTAGAGAATAAAGCACGTTTGTTAATTTTGTATTTCAGAAAATAAACTTGCGAAAGGCGGGGATCGAACCCGCGGCTCTGAATTCCACGGTCAGCGCCTAGACCTATGGGCCATTCTTCCCTTGGGCATTAGTGCTGTATCACTAACTTGGCAGCTAATTTCAGTGCAGAGCGGAAAGTTTGTAGCACTTGTGATGATTTACTGGGGCAGTGATATCTAAATATAAGATGTAATATTATCTGATAGGTATTATAGTTCACTAAAATAGTAGTCAAACCCTCTACGTTGCGAAGGAGAAGATATCTGCATTGTAAACTGGAGCTTAAAATAAAATTCTGTTTGCAAGGAATCAGTAACTTTATCTTCCTTTCAGGGTTTCAAAAATATCTGAATTTATTTAATTCTAATACCCATAATGGGTCATTCGTCTTTACATATGAGTTGCTATTTGGTATAAGTAATTATTAAAACCGAAAATCGTTACTATTATTATATCTAATGGAAGAGTTAATGCAAAAGTTTAAAAGTACCTATATTTTAGTTTCGACCAGGCGTTTTGTAAATGGGAGTGATGAATCATGATGATTATACACCAATGAGACAATGAAGGTTATTTCTGTAGCTGTTAATATGTAGTCTGGCCCAAACTTTAACGCTTGTGTGAAAAATAGCAGAGCACTTCTGTTAAGGCAGCGGCTTCTAACATTTTTGGGACATTTAATGAAAATAATTTTTCAAGGCATGATGATTTAAAAACATTAACTGAAAATATAAAGCACTTAAACATTTTCTGTGTGTTTTCAAAGCGATTATTATTAGTACACCAGTTTACAGGACGTCAAGAAATAAAATTTTTGTGCAGTATTAATCACTTTATTTGCACAGAAGACCAAACCCAAACGAGACTCTTACATTAAAAGCACCTTTTAGTGCTAGAAATATTCGATAAAATAAATGTTTAATAAGTGATCCTTTTTGAAAACCTTCTTGAAGATAGGTAACGTCTGAAGACGTTCCTGTTCTTGAAGACAGGCGTATATTCTGTGTAGGTAATAAATATAAATTAATTATTGCTATTAGCTATTCCATTATCTTTTGTCTGTCATTAATAAAACTAAACCAAACGGTTTATTCTCTTCTAATATTCTCTTTTCTTATTCCTCTAAATAAATGTAAGGGAATACCTAGAAAAAGAAAACAAATTTTTAAACCATCTCTAAAGGTGCTAACGAACTTTCCGCCCTGCACTGAAATTAGCTGCCAAGTTAATATCATATGATACATCACTAATGCCCAAGGGAAGAATGGCCGACAGGCCTAGGCGCCATGAGCGTCGGCAGACTTTTTTCCAGGGGGGGGGGCACATGTTGGAAGATTGCACTCAGATGATATTAATTCGTTATTTTACTGTCAATATTTATAATATTTGTTGCAGATAACCGTATCAAATTGTGCTAAATAAAACTTGCTCTTTACATCAGAATTAAAATAACAGTTTAATAGTCAGTAATTTAGTGCACATTAAGTTCACCAACTTCCAAGGGACCCCTCTTGCCCCCCCCCCTCCTCTTCGCGACGCCCATGCTAGGCGCTGACCGTGAAATTCAGAATGTCTAGCTGCTGGGGGTTCGATCCCCGCCTTTCGCAAGTTTATTTTCTGAGATACAAAATTAACAAACGTGCTTAATTCTCTACAGCTTTTTATCAGGAATGGAGAATACGATGAAGACACACCGCTAGAAATTGAGTTTAGTTGATGGGGGACATGGCAACATTGCTAGGTGCAAAGGTTGCTTCCGCTGAAGTAATCTACAACTGCATTCTGTTCTGCTTAATATATCACTAATTACATTATTCCCTGACATCCAGATCTTGCAACAGTGTATTTTATGACCATGAAAATAGTATTTTACACTATTACGCGTTTATATATTTTAATATGCTAATAGTCTACGAAATTTATAGAGATGCCTTTGAATGTGAATATTTAAAGGGAAATATTAATTTCTGGAGGCATGATTGACAGTTGAGGTAGGCGTGTTCCCCGCTTTATTTTCAGCAATTGCAATTAATATCTTATAAAGCATTCGGTTTTAAAATAATAAAATTGCATTCGTACTGCAGCATTCATAGGACGGCGGGAAAGTTACAACGCTATACGGAATAAAAATATATAAAGAAATAGATTTCATTAGTTTGTATAATGTTATATTTCATACGGGTTGTATAAATAATGATGCTCTCGTTAAGAAAGAAACAAGGAAAGGAAATAAAAAACGAGGAGTGGGATTCGAACTAATGTTAGCCCATCACCCTATACTTGAACGAACACGCCTTAGCCAGTTGCGCTATAAGGGACACACGAACTTCGCCTCGCTGGTTAAACTCACGTCTCTAAGTCTAGCACCCAATTCTGGAATCATTTTAGTTCTAGTCCACAATTTAATAAAACACCATAAGAACACATTTTCTGCAGATGCACTGAAGTTAAATTTGCAAAGTTTGCCCATTAATGTAGAAGGATTGCTGAAATATTGCTTTTTAACCCTTTCAGACCCGAATTTTATCTAGAGATCAAAAAAATTATTTGTGCACATTAAAAGGTTAAAATAGGTATTCTAAACAGAATAAAACAATCAGAATCTCTGTAACTCAATTTATTAATTTTTTACAGTGTGTCCATTACAATGGACAAATAGACTCAAGTGGTGTTAATTACCATCAGCATGAAAATTCTTAAAACAATTTCTCCCTTTAACAAAACACAAATGTACTTTACATTTCTCACAGAATACATGAGTTTTATTCATACACCCTAGCATTTTACATCTAGAGGCTTCTTTTTGGTTATGAAATTCAGGGAAATGACCGATAAGATCTCTGCGAATTATGAAGCCATAGCAGAGACCACTTTTACCACATAATAGAAATAGCTTTATGCCCCAAGGATTAGGTTTACCTTTACAATATTGCTTTACTCCTAAGTGACCTTTGAAGGGTACTATTTGTTCATCGACACATAATACATTTTCTATCTGAAGCTCCAAGCACCTCCTTCTGATGCAGTCATAAAGGGGTCTTACTTTATAAAAGTTGTCCTTACAATTTTCTGGCATAGCTAGGTTATCGACTACATGAAAATTTGACCTCAGTTCAAAAAATCTTTCTCTAGACATAGCTTCTACAAATAAATCTATGTGCAGAGCTGAATCCCAATACATCCTAGCTCTGGGGTACTTCAAGCAACCCATCATTATATGAAGGCCCAAGAAAGATGTTATTTCGGTGACATTTGTATATCTAAATATACTTCCCTTTTGTAGAGAATACATATTTGTCTTTTCAACCATATTTTCTATGCTTTCTTCTGAAATATATTTTGAAAAATATTCAATTGGTGTGGATTCATTTACTGATTGTTCAGTGGAATTAAAAATTTCAGGATTGATCAGATTCATTGGTGTAAATGGTTTCCTTCTCCATTTGATATTGTTCTTCTCAGTAAACAGCCAGTTAGGAGGAATAGTGCATTGTTCAGGGTTTGATGCCTGCTGATGTGTGCCTTGTTGATCCTCTTCATCAACATCACTATTTTCTTGTTCTTCTTCCTCTTGATTTCTAGTAACAATATTGGCACCTGTAAATGGAAAAGTGCTCTGCATATAATAAACTACTCTAAGGAAAATTTAAACTAGGTACTGAGTAATAAGTTATGTTAATATAGTTAATAATCCAATGACAATGTCAAATTTTATCAAGTACCTGGTCTAACAGGTTGTGGAATAGGGACAGAAATGTCACATTCATCTTCGTCACAGTCTGACCATTCAAAATCAGAAACATCTGCTGATATCAGTAAATCCAACATTGCATCAGCATCCTTCTCCACATTGTAATATTCTGAAAATGAATTAACAGAAACAATTTGACTGCATTACAATTTTCTCTACACTACTGAAATAGCACGTAATAGATAAGTGAATATAAAATCTACCTAATCACAAGTAGCATTGTTCATACTATAATTTTACAGTAATATAGAGTATGTATAGCAGGATGTAGTTTATATTGATGAATATTGTAGCAGCTATGTAAATTAAGTAACCCCAAATCCATATAAAACAAAAATGATATCTTATTGTGCCAGTAAATAGCGAGATTAGTTGAAAATGTCAGATTATATTTACACCTGTATACAGTAACCGTTGAGACCGTATGTCCATTTCAGTGGACATGCACTTATGAAAGCTAATAATATATTGATTTCTTGCAGAAAGTGCAATCCTTTGCAATAAAATGTATCTTAAAACATTCAGGATGGAGTAAAAGCTAAGAAAAGCTACCATTCTTGGGTTTAAATACACAAACTTACTAAAAAATGGCACCTACCTTTATCATGTTTCCTGTTAGCAGCCATCTTGCCTACTTCATCTTCCTAAAACTTTCATATTTCGCCACCAGATAGCAGCAATGCCTGACAGAGGTAACTATTAAATGTCCATTGAGATGTGCAAACAGGCTTAACAACTTATACCTTCCCAGAAAGAAAATATCAGCATGTGAAAGTTATGTCCATTGAAATGGACATGGGGTCTGAAAGGGTTAAAACTGTGAGGTGAGTGAGCTAAGAGGAGACATGGCTGTCCCGTCCTTGGGACAGCAAGGGAAGCACATGACTAATTGAATTCTCATACCATCTATGCAAGCATGCCTGAGGTTTAACTGAAGGTGGGTATTTACTTTTGTGAAAGATAGTACACTGTTATTTTGACGTGCCCCCTAAGTACTTTCATGGTAAACAGCCCGCTCAGGTAGACGCTGTAATGCAAAGCATGGGAGATAGTGCACAACTTTCACTTAACGTTACAATTCACACCACGTCCAGCAGCGAAGAAAGCTGGATTGTTGGAGTCACGTGACTAACATGGCTGGACGTCACGTGACTATTTAGAAAGTTGAGCGGGAAAGGTAAGTAAATACATGCGCTCGTTGTCATGCAGGTTTTCACGGCCATTTTCGAACTTAGGACACCACCATCTCACACTCCTCAAAACAAGATTTTCCCCATATGTTGACTGCATTTCCCTGGGGATCTCGATGGGCGTTTATCCCTTACCTACTCCAAAGAAAACGGATCACTCTTCGTTGCTCGTAAGCCGTGGACGAGTTAGGCACCTCAATTTCAGTAAGTTCCTCAAGTTTGGTAAGTTCCTGAATTTGAGTAAGTTCAAGCTTGGTAAGTTCCTGAATTTGAGTAAGTTCTTCAAGTTTGGTAAGTTCCTGAATTTCAGCAAGTTCCTCAAGTTTGGTAAGTTCCTGAATTTGAGTAAGTTCAAGTTCGGTAAGTTCCTGAATTTCAGTAAGTTCCTCAAGTTTGGTAAGTTCCTGAATTTGAGTAAGTTCAAGTTCGGTAAGTTCCTGAATTTCAGTAAGTTCCTCAAGTTTGGTAAGTTCCTGAATTTGAGTAAGTTCAAGTTCGGTAAGTTCCTGAAGTTCAGTAAGTTCCTCAAGTTTGGTAAGTTCCTGAATTTGAGTAAGTTCCTCAAGTTTGGTAAGTTCCTGAATTTGAGTAAGTTCAAGTTCGGTAAGTTCCTGAATTTCAGCAAGTTCCTCAAGTTTGGTAAGTTCCTCAAGTTTGGTAAGTTCCTGAATTTGAGTAAGTTCCTCAAGTTTGGTAAGTTCCTGAATTTCAGCAAGTTCCTCAAGTTTGGTAAGTTCCTGAATTTGAGTAAGTTCAAGTTCGGTAATTTCCTGAATTTCAGTAAATTCCTCAAGTTTGGTAAGTTCCTGAATTTGAGTAGGTTCCTCAAGTTTGGTAAGTTCCTGAATTTGAGTAAGTTCAAGTTCGGTAAGTTCCTGAATTTCAATAAGTTCCTCAAGTTTGGTAAATTCCTGAATTTGAGTAAGTTCAAGTTCGGTAAGTTCCTGAATTTCAGTAAGTTCCTCAAGTTTGGTAAGTTCCTGAATTTGAGTAAGTTCCTCAAGTTTGGTAAGTTCCTGAATTTGAGTAAGTTCAAGTTCGGTAAGTTCCTGAATTTCAGCAAGTTCCTCAAGTTTGGTAAGTTCCTGAATTTGAGTAAGTTCAAGTTTGGTAAGTTCCTGAATTTCAGCAAGTTCCTCAAGTTTGGTAAGTTCCTGAATTTGAGTAAGTTCAAGTTCGACAAGTTCCTGAATTTCATAAGTTCCTCAAGTTTCGTAAGTTCCTGAATTTGAGTAAGTTCCTCAAGTTTGGTAAGTTCCTGAATTTCAGCAAGTTCCTCAAGTTTGGTAAGTTCCTGAATTTGAGTAAGTTAAAGTTCGGTAAGTTCCTGAATTTCAGTAAGTTCCTCAAGTTTGGTAAGTTCCTGAATTTGAGTAAGTTCAAGTTCGGTAATTTCCTGAATTTCAGTAAGTTCCTCAAGTTTGGTAAGTTCCTGAATTTGAGTAGGTTCCTCAAGTTTGGTAAGTTCCTGAATTTGAGTAAGTTCAAGTTCGGCAAGTTCCTGAATTTCAATAAGTTCCTGAATTTGAGTAAGTTCAAGTTCGGTAAGTTCCTGAATTTCAGGAAGTTCCTCAAGTTTGGTAAGTTCCTGAATTTGAGTAAGTTCCTCAAGTTTGGTAAGTTCCTGAATTTGAGTAAGTTCAAGTTCGGTAAGTTCCTGAATTTCAGCAAGTTCCTCAAGTTTGGTAAGTTCCTCAAGTTTGGTAAGGTCCTGAATTTGAGTAAGTTCAAGTTTGGTAAGTTCCTGAATTTCAGCAAGTTCCTCAAGTTTGGTAAGTTCCTGAATTTGAGTACGTTCAAGTTCGACAAGTTCCTGAATTTCAATAAGTTCCTGAATTTGAGTAAGTTCAAGTTCGGTAAGTTCCTGAATTTGAGTAAGTTCAAGTTCGGCAAGTTCCTGAATTTCAATAAGTTCCTGAATTTGAGTAAGTTCAAGTTTGGTAAGTTCCTGAATTTGAGTAAGTTCAAGTTCGGCAAGTTCCTGAATTTCAATAAGTTCCTGAATTTGAGTAAGTTCAAGTTCGGTAAGTTCCTGAATTTCAGGAAGTTCCTCAAGTTTGGTAAGTTCCTGAATTTGAGTAAGTTCAAGTTCGGTAAGTTCCTGAATTTCAGCAAGTTCCTCAAGTTTGGTAAGTTCCTCAAGTTTGGTAAGGTCCTGAATTTGAGTAAGTTCAAGTTTGGTAAGTTCCTGAATTTCAGCAAGTTCCTCAAGTTTGGTAAGGTCCTGAATTTGAGTAAGTTCAAGTTCGGTAAGTTCCTGAATTTCAGCAAGTTCCTCAAGTTTGGTAAGGTCCTGAATTTGAGTAAGTTCAAGTTTGGTAAGTTCCTGAATTTCATAAGTTCCTCAAGTTTGGTAAGTTCCTGAATTTGAGTAAGTTCAAGTTTGGTAAGTTCCTGAATTTCAGTAAGTTCCTCAAGTTTGGTAAGTTCCTGAATTTGAGTAAGTTCAAGTTCGGTAAGTTCCTGAATTTCAGCAAGTTCCTCAAGTTTGGTAAGTTCCTGAATTTGAGTAAGTTCAAGTTTGGTAAGGTCCTGAATTTGAGTAAGTTCAAGTTTGGTAAGTTCCTGAATTTCATAAGTTCCTCAAGTTTGGTAAGTTCCTGAATTTGAGTAAGTTCAAGTTTGGTAAGTTCCTGAATTTCAGTAAGTTCCTCAAGTTTGGTAAGTTCCTGAATTTGAGTAAGTTCAAGTTCGGTAAGTTCCTGAATTTCAGTAAGTTCCTCAAGTTTGGTAAGTTCCTGAATTTGAGTAAGTTCAAGTTTGGTAAGTTCCTGAATTTCAGTAAGTTCCTCAAGTTTGGTAAGTTCCTGAATTTGAGTAAGTTCAAGTTTGGTAAGTTCCTGAATTTCAGCAAGTTCCTCAAGTTTGGTAAGTTCCTGAATTTGAGTAAGTTCAAGTTCGGTAAGTTCCTGAATTTCAGTAAGTTCCTCAAGTTTGGTAAGTTCCTGAATTTGAGTAAGGTCAAGTTTGGTAAGTTCCTGAATTTCAGCAAGTTCCTCAAGTTTGGTAAGTTCCTGAATTTGAGTAAGTTCAAGTTTGGTAAGTTCCTGAATTTCAGTAAGTTCCTCAAGTTTGGTAAGTTCCTGAATTTGAGTAAGTTCAAGTTCGGTAAGTTCCTGAATTTCAGTAAGTTCCTCAAGTTTGGTAAGTTCCTGAATTTGAGTAAGTTCAAGTTTGGTAAGTTCCTGAATTTCAGCAAGTTCCTCAAGTTTGGTAAGTTCCTGAATTTGAGTAAGTTCAAGTTTGGTAAGTTCCTGAATTTCAGTAAGTTCCTCAAGTTTGGTAAGTTCCTGAATTTGAGTAAGTTCAAGTTTGGTAAGTTCCTGAATTTCAGCAAGTTCCTCAAGTTTGGTAAGGTCCTGAATTTGAGTAAGTTCAAGTTTGGTAAGTTCCTGAATTTCATAAGTTCCTCAAGTTTGGTAAGTTCCTGAATTTGAGTAAGTTCAAGTTTGGTAAGTTCCTGAATTTCAGTAAGTTCCTCAAGTTTGGTAAGTTCCTGAATTTGAGTAAGTTCAAGTTCGGTAAGTTCCTGAATTTCAGCAAGTTCCTCAAGTTTGGTAAGTTCCTGAATTTGAGTAAGTTCAAGTTTGGTAAGGTCCTGAATTTGAGTAAGTTCAAGTTTGGTAAGTTCCTGAATTTCATAAGTTCCTCAAGTTTGGTAAGTTCCTGAATTTGAGTAAGTTCAAGTTTGGTAAGTTCCTGAATTTCAGTAAGTTCCTCAAGTTTGGTAAGTTCCTGAATTTGAGTAAGTTCAAGTTCGGTAAGTTCCTGAATTTCAGTAAGTTCCTCAAGTTTGGTAAGTTCCTGAATTTGAGTAAGTTCAAGTTTGGTAAGTTCCTGAATTTCAGTAAGTTCCTCAAGTTTGGTAAGTTCCTGAATTTGAGTAAGTTCAAGTTTGGTAAGTTCCTGAATTTCAGCAAGTTCCTCAAGTTTGGTAAGTTCCTGAATTTGAGTAAGTTCAAGTTCGGTAAGTTCCTGAATTTCAGTAAGTTCCTCAAGTTTGGTAAGTTCCTGAATTTGAGTAAGTTCAAGTTTGGTAAGTTCCTGAATTTCAGCAAGTTCCTCAAGTTTGGTAAGTTCCTGAATTTGAGTAAGTTCAAGTTTGGTAAGTTCCTGAATTTCAGTAAGTTCCTCAAGTTTGGTAAGTTCCTGAATTTGAGTAAGTTCAAGTTCGGTAAGTTCCTGAATTTCAGTAAGTTCCTCAAGTTTGGTAAGTTCCTGAATTTGAGTAAGTTCAAGTTTGGTAAGTTCCTGAATTTCAGCAAGTTCCTCAAGTTTGGTAAGTTCCTGAATTTGAGTAAGTTCAAGTTTGGTAAGTTCCTGAATTTCAGTAAGTTCCTCAAGTTTGGTAAGTTCCTGAATTTGAGTAAGTTCAAGTTTGGTAAGTTCCTGAATTTCAGCAAGTTCCTCAAGTTTGGTAAGTTCCTGAATTTGAGTAAGTTCAAGTTCGGTAAGTTCCTGAATTTCAGTAAGTTCCTCAAGTTTGGTAAGTTCCTGAATTTGAGTAAGTTCAAGTTTGGTAAGTTCCTGAATTTCAGCAAGTTCCTCAAGTTTGGTAAGTTCCTGAATTTGAGTAAGTTCAAGTTCGACAAGTTCCTGAATTTCATAAGTTCCTCAAGTTTCGTAAGTTCCTGAATTTGAGTAAGTTCCTCAAGTTTGGTAAGTTCCTGAATTTCAGCAAGTTCCTCAAGTTTGGTAAGTTCCTGAATTTGAGTAAGTTCTTGAATTTCAGCAACTGCCTGAATTTCAGTAAGTTCCTCAAGTTTGGTAAGTTCCTGAATTTCAGCAAGTTCCTCAAGTTCGGTAAGTTCCTGAATTTCAGCAACTGCCTGAATTTCAGTAAGTTCCTCAAGTTCGGTAAGTTCCTAAATTCCAGTAAAGTCCTGAATTTCAGTAGGTTCCTTTAGTTTAGTAAGTTCCTCGAGTTCGGCAAGTTCCTGAAATTCAGCAAGTTCTTTAAGATAGGTAAGTTCCTGAATATGAGTAAGTTCCTCAAGTTCGGTAAGTTCCTGAATTTCAGTATATTCCTAAAATTCAGTAAGTTCGTTATGCTCAGTAAGTTTCTGCATTTTGTTCCGTTTTCGTTGCAAGAAGTTGTAGGTTTTTTAAATTTAATTTACACAAAAACCGTTGAATTTATTGAAATAGTCAAAGGAAAGAGTTGTTTATTCATTTTTCTATGAATATAGACATAATTCAAGAACCTTCAGTCAATAATTCAGTCAGGTGATGATAAATTTTTTTGAGAAAAATATTCTTTTCTAGAAGACCATAAAGTTTTCAATTTTGATATTAAACTTTCTTGTTATTCACAACATGAGAAATTAGCTATTAAATTCTGGCGGATCATTTCACTTCCAGCCTGTGTATAAATCTTCCTTCTGCAGTGGGGCATCGAGCCATCCATCATGAACAATTTCTATGAAAAGTACCAATTGCCTGTATCTAAGAATTCCATCTCCCAATGGCCAAAGAGCAAAAAGTCTATCATAACCATAAGGTTTACTTTCAATTAATGTATATGTAATTATAGACCACCTCTGTTTTGTACTCAATACTTGATCTGTATTTGGTACCAGCTTATCTACTAATTCTTTTTATGAAGATGAATAATTTGTGTCCATGTTTCTACCTTTTTCAATTGAGGTGCTTAGAATAGCAAGGGCGTAAGTGCCAAAGTATGAATTTTTTGTTTTTCTTGCAACATATAGTATGAAGCCCACTCTTTAATGCCTGTTAAGTGTGAATGATTGATATGCCCTGGATATGAGCGAATTTGCCATTTGAATACAGCTTGGTGTCAGCCCTTACGTGCTTCAGCCAGATCTCGAGTACAAGCCAACCTGCCGGCCGCTACGCAGTGACAGTTGCTCTTGAAGAGAATGTAGCAATAAATCACTTAAGAGAGGGTACTGTTTATTTTCAGGCTTTTACCCCTCATAAATGGTTATTCCTTAACCTTTCAAACATTTTTGTGGTTTTGTAAATAGTTTTTGCCTAGATGTACGGGGTATTTCTTTAGTTCAGTCTGTTGCTGTGTTTAGTGGCTTGCAGCTCTTAGTTTAACTTCTGTTTAGCATTATGTTTCAAGGGTTGTGTTGTTTACTAACAATACCACTGAACAAACCTTTAGTACATTTAGCGTAATGATTTACTTTTATTAAGCACTATGAGTGACAGAGGCAGTGATTCTGTTTCTCATCACGTAAGTCGTCCCAGAAAACGCCGCATGCAGAAAAACCAATGGAAAATGCATATGGCTAAGAAGAAAATGAATACAGGTGAAGAACACGTGAGTTAAAAAACCAAACATGTAGAGGTAGAAGAATCAGCAGCAGTGGATGGTGAAGCTTCACATTACTAACATACTCTGGTTCCTCACGGCACAGCTCAGCGCTTAAACATCTTTGGTGATCTAAACATACTTTCTGTTAACTTACTTCTTTATATTCACTTTAGAAGTATTGTTTGTTAGCATTAGAACAAATATTTGCCAATATCAGTTAAAGTATTGCTTGCAAAATGCTAACTTTAGATGTAAACGTTTTGGTTATATGTAATGCGCATGAAAGCACACGTTATCTAAACTATATTGTTGATGAAATTAAGCTTCTGAAATCTTAAATACCTGCCAAATATCATTTTACATTCCTAACTAACAGTATTAATGCATTAGATTCACATCTGAGCAACTTTTAATCTCTCTATACATAATTTTAATATGTACGGCATCACAGTTTTGTCAAAACAAGCTTTTGGCACATAGGCCCTTGCTATTCTAAGGGCCTCAATTGTATTTGTGTCATGATCAAGAAATAGCAAACTAGCCTCACTTTAACTTCTGCTTATCAGGAACCAAACAGAATATAGTATTGCAAAGGAAAGGAAAGACAAAGTGCACTGAAGCAGTCAAGTTTCTTCACCGGTTTCTCACTCATAGTTATTCGCTGTTCTCTTTGACTTTAACACAGAGTTAGTTAACTTTTCTCTGGAAAAGCTTCATGCAGAGTTAGTAAACATAATGTTAGAGCATGTTTAACATCTGCCGATGAAACCGACCCTAAGAGGCACACCACTCAGCTAAGAACAAAACCACTGTTGTTTGTTGAACACAAGGAAGTTGTGACAAATGTCAAAAGGAAATTAAGTTTTTTTATTGTAAAAAAACTGTTACATTGTAACTTGAGATATGATGTTACATAACATTTTAAATGTACTTCATCAAATTATATACAATATAAGGTTTTTGACATTTAAGTCCAAAAGAAGCTTCTTTTATTGGAATAAGAGTGAAGTTTCTATGGACAGACACCTTCAAGTACTTGTCATTTCCTCTGTCCTCCTGCAAAAAAAGAAATAATGCATTACAATCTCTCACATAATTGTCAAATTCTTATCTAACAAACTCCATTGTTTACACATAGGTACTCAGTGCACACAACTTTTTAATGAGCTGTGTATGTCAAACTGTTTGTACAATATTAATCACTTCTTGGTATCTAATATGAAATGCTCCTTGGACCCTATGGTTTATCGCATCATTATGAGACAGAATATTGACCAATGGAGGGTCGTTCATGTAAATATTTTTGTAAGAGTGTGTAAATTTCTAATTCTTTTAATTTGAGTGTATCAGGGACTTATTTTTTTTTTAATATTCAAGATAGCCAATGTTTTCTCATCACTTTGAGTTCAACCAATGAGAACTGTTGCACGGATGAATACATAAGAATGGCGGTGTTGCGTCATACCGACGCCAAGGACTCTTTATTCATTAGCGTCTGTATGCTCAAGTTGGAAGGATGTATTTTTTTGGTAGTGCGTGAACATGTAACTTTCACCCAAACTTTTATACAGTGTAGATTCTACCAAACTGTGAAGATCGTTGATTAATTAATATGGTGCTAAAAGTGTAAATTAACAAATAAATATGTTGTGATAAAAGGAACGTTGATTTATGCATTCCATTCTGTTACCTCGACCCTGAAGATAAGAGTAGCGTCAAATATCAATCAAACTATTACAACATTCAGTAAAAACATTATTCCTACTACTATATTCCCGCTGCTAGGTAAAGACTCATTTCTAAAAACAGCACCAAAATGGCTTACCCAATGTGGAGCGCGAATTTAGAATGGAATGCAAAATTACGAGTACGATAAAACATCAAAAGACGCCATCTCATCGTGCAGGAAAAGACGCTATTAGACCATCGTTTGATATCAACGATCCGTCAAAACATCGATACACGGAGAATCAACGTGGGAAAAAACACCGGAGATCATCTAGCGAAGCCAACTACCCAGGAGACGTAAATAACTGGACGAAGAACCAGCAGAAAAGAAAGTAGGATCCAAAATTTTTGTTTTTACATACATTTTATTTCCATTTATATGTTTTTAAGAAGTGGCAAGGTAGTGGGACTTTTAACCTTAAGTGAATTAAACAAAGAAATTAAAATGTCGTCGGTACGGCAAATTTAGTGGAAGAGGCAACCTTTTCCCTATAGGGTTAATATGTAGCGAAACTGTTGCCTTGTGGTGAAGAGGGATCTTCAAAGGCTAAGGGAGTAAACCCTGTAAGATAATCAAGGGTAGAGAGGACAGTTTAGGTGAAGTGAAACCAACCACTCTAGGGGAGAAAACCCCAAAATCAAATCTAGGAGGCTGTGGGCTACAGGGTTGCCAACCCGTACAATAATTATGGGGGCATACGATAATTTGAATGTTTGTACTCATGGCTGCCAACCCGTACAATAATTCTGGGGGCATACGATAATTTGAATGTTTGTACTCATGGCTGTCAACCCGTACGATAATTATGGGGGCATACGATAATTTGAATGTTTGTACTCATGGCTGTCAACCCGTACAATAATTATGGAGGTGTATGATAATTTGAATGTTTGTACTCATGGCTGTCAACCCGCACGATAATTATGGGGGCATACGATAATTTGAATGTTTGTACTCATGGCTGTCAACCCGTACGATAATTCTGGGGGCATACGATAATTTGAATGTTTGTACTCATGGCTGTCAACCCGTACGATAATTATGGGGGCATACGATAATTTGAATGTTTGTACTCATGGCTGTCAACCCGTACGATAATTCTGGGGGCATACGATAATTTGAATGTTTGTACTCATGGCTGTCAACCCGTACGATAATTATGGGGGCATACGATAATTTGAATGTTTGTACTCATGGCTGTCAACCCGTACGATAATTATGGGGGCATACGATAATTTGAATGTTTGTACTCATGGCTGTCAACCCGTACGATAATTCTGGGGGCATACGATAATTTGAATGTTTGTACTCATGGCTGTCAACCCGTACGATAATTCTGGGGGCATACGATAATTTGAATGTTTGTACTCATGGCTGTCAACCCGCACGATAATTATGGGGGCATACGATAATTTGAATGTTTGTACTCATGGCTGTCAACCCGTACGATAATTATGGGGGCATACGATAATTTGAATGTTTGTACTCATGGTTGTCAACCCGTACGATAATTCTGGGGGTGTATGATAATTTCGATATCGGTGAAATATCATTTTCACTGGTTTGTCACACCAGCAAAATGAAATTAATTACAAATAGCGACACCACTTTCGCACTGATGGCCTCTCTCCACCCCTCTTAGGCAACCATTTCATAACCTACTAATCCTTCTGGCCTTTATCCTCTTGTTGCCAGTGTGCCAAGATCTGGTAATCTCAATGGAGAAGAAAATTCACAATCAATGGAGAAAACACGGAATACGTGCTATTCCGTGTGAAATAAAGAACGTGCCTGAACCTGACAGTTTCTGGAGTGCTGTTAAACACATGTTACCTTGGTGAAAATACTGATTTCAAAGAACTGGCGGAGTTTGCATTATCAGTGATTTAATTACCTCACAGAAACACTTCTTGCAAAAGGGCTTTTTCCAAACTATGTTTAATAAAAACCAAAATTAGAAACAGATTGGAGCTAGATGCGGTAAATGGACTTATTCGGTCGTCCCAGTTTATGAAAGAATGTGGTGGGTCCGTAAATCTGCAAGCCACCGAGATGTTAAAGTTTATCAAATATGTATAATGCTGTAACAGTTGAGGAACATGATGAAGTTTCAGATGAATAGTGCGAGAAACATAAGTGCTGAATTTGCAATACTGATTGACATCATCAATCTTGTAAGTGGATACCATAAACATCAATACTATTACATTTTTGTAAGTGTTATGCTGATACATTTATTGTTGTAGAGTTTGGTTTATGATGTACGATAATTTTGAATCCAAATCTGTAATTTTGAGTGATCGGTATTCTAAACATTGGCAACCCTGGTGGGCTAATACCCCCTCCCCCCCACTCCAAAATTAACTGATTGAGAAACCAAACGAAGATAGCCAGATTGATAAACCAAGACGACGCAACGAAAAAAGGACTTATTGTATATGGCCACATGTAATGTACGCACCCTGTAAAACTGGGCGCAATAAAACAACTAATGAATGTATTTAGTACCTACAATATAAAAATTGGAGCAATACAAGAAATTAGACAGAAGGAGGCAGGAATGAAAGAATCGGGAGAGCGATAGGAGAAACATGTTTGGAGTGGGGTTCCTAATACACAAAAGTTTAAAATCTTCAAGTTTGCAATTTGACCCAGTAAATGAAAGGATTGTACTTTATGTATGAAAGGAAAGTTTTGTAATACATCCATAATATGCACTGGCCGACAGAAGAGAAAGAGGAACAGTATTATGATGAACTAACAAGAGTACTTCAGAAACAAAACCGATATGATAAAAAGATAATAATGGGAGATTTTAATTGATGCAGTATTATTAGTTATGGTAGGTGTTGTGTTGGAGTGTTTTGTTTCCCATTGTTTGATTGTTTGCATTATATCGTTTGCAGTTGGCCTAGTGCGATTATCTTTTGTCTTCATTGTAAATGTTATATATATTAACGAATAAAATTGTGATAATAAATACACTAATATTATTTCAATTGTGGCCTCCAGAGCAAAGAAGACTATCTCATTAGAAAGACTAAAAGTTAATACATCGACGTAACATATAATTTTCACGGGGGTCGCGTCTCAAGGAAATTTATCAGCTGTAAATTGTGAACATACTTCATACCCGTACCACGACCGAGATAGGAAAGAAAGAGTCATCGCAGTTCATCGAAAGAGTTAGCCGGATCTTTTATACGAGAAAAGAATTCATCATACCGACCCTTCAAAGTGACGACGAGCAGAAGATTCCCTTCATACTGGAGACGGGAGATACCAGCCGGAAGAGACTCCTTCATACTGGCGCCCAGACGCGCGACGGCTCGAATACAGGCGTATAGAGTAAAAATATGTACCTGGATAAAGAGTGAAAAGAAGACATTTTGACGGAGTATCCTTTTTCTTGTGCTCCAGAATTCAAGTAAGACTAGTACTAATTTATGATACTACGCAATAAGAAAATTGTACAGAAGATGGAAAAAGTTGAGAAAGATAATGATAGTGTAGAGAGGGAAGTGAGTGATAAGTTATCAGTAGAAGGTAGAAAGAATGTAGTATGTAAGGAATCTGAATTAGGATTGAAAGAAATATTGGAAGCGATGAACAAAAATACAGCAGATATAAAAGCAGATTTTGTTAGAAATGTAGCAGATTTGAAGGAGGATAATGCCAGAAATATAAATAAATTGTCACAAGAAATTGAATTATGTAAGAAGGAATGTACAGAAAGAATTGAATCAAGTAACAATGATATAGCTAAATTAGGTGAGTTAGTAAGCGTGATAAAATTAGGACAGGAATCAAACACAGTAGAAATAGCTAGGCTAGGAGAATTGATAAATGAAGTTAAGTTAGGACAGGAGAAGACAGTGGTAGAAATGAAAGCTGAATTAAGTAAAGAATTTGATGAAAAACTAGCAGAACAGAATGCAAAAATTGCAAAGGTAGGAGATGAATTGAGAACAGAGATAGTCGTGGTAGAACAGAGTTGTAAAATGTATCAAGATGGAATTAGGTCAAAACAAAATGACATTGATGTAAAAATTGATAGTTTAGAAAATGTTGTAAAGGGTATAAGCGCTGAGATGCAGTCACAGCGAGAAGAATTGAATAAAGTAAAGGAGGAAGCCAATGTAAATGTAAATAGAATAAATGAAACGGTTACAAAGGAAAAAGAATTTACAGGAAGGCTTTCCCAAGTTGTGATTGCTCTACAGGCTGATAGAGTTAATGACAATCATGATCAATTTGTGAGTGAATGCAAAAATATGACCAATACTGATGCACTTGACAATAACAGTAATATGGCGGACTTTCAGGAGAATGATTTAGCTATGCCAATGCACTCCCCTAGTCAAAACCATAATTGTCACGCTAGTCACTTGTTCCATGATCTAACCCCTCCGTCATTTGACGAAGAAGCCGGTGACAATCCAAAAATTTTCATAAAAGAACTGGAGGATTATTTTAGGATCAAACGAATTCCGAACGAGATACGAATGATGGTGGTTAAACGCTGTCTTAAGAAAAACGCATTGGAATGGTTAAGACTAACTTTGGCGTCTCACGAAACATATAGTATGTTTCGAAACCTTTTTATAAATAGATTTTGGGGACCGGGACGTCAAAACCAGATTAAAGTCGAACTGGCTACCGGACATTATGACAGTAAACGTGGTATTTCAATGATGGAGTATTTTTTGAAACTGGTGAACAAATCGAAACTACTCCAACCTCAGTTGAGTGAACAGGAGGTTGTTGAAGCACTTATTCGCCATTATCCACCGCATATAAGAAAAATCATAAAACAAATTTTAGTGGGGAGGGGCATAGAACCCCTGAAAGTTGCCAAAAAAAAAAAAAAAATCGAAACATTGTCAAGAGAAAATATTTTTTGTATTCAACGATGACATGTTTTTCAACACAGTTGTTATATTGTTGTACAATTACATTGTTGTGGGGAGATCATCACAGTACATGCAACATTGTATGGCTGAAAACAATTTTCCCAAAATAGAATTAGTTGCATATACTGTGATGAGGGGCATTTGATGCAGTATTATTAGTTATGGTAGGTGTTGTGTTGGAGTGTTTTGTTTCCCATTGTTTGATTGTTTGCATTATATCGTTTGCAGTTGGCCTAGTGCGATTATCTTTTGTCTTCATTGTAAATGTTATATATATTAACGAATAAAATTGTGATAATAAATACACTAATATTATTTCAATTGTGGCCTCCAGAGCAAAGAAGACTATCTCATTAGAAAGACTAAAAGTTAATACATCGACGTAACATATAATTTTCACGGGGGTCGCGTCTCAAGGAAATTTATCAGCTGTAAATTGTGAACATACTTCATACCCGTACCACGACCGAGATAGGAAAGAAAGAGTCATCGCAGTTCATCGAAAGAGTTAGCCGGATCTTTTATACGAGAAAAGAATTCATCATACCGACCCTTCAAAGTGACGACGAGCAGAAGATTCCCTTCATACTGGTGACGGGAGTTACCAGCCGGAAGAGACTCCTTCATAATGCACAACTAGGGAAGAACAACCAAAACTGTCCCAATGTAGGAAACCATAGTTCACATCATGAGGAGAATGACAGTGGTAATTGGCTGGCCGATTACGCTGTCACAAACAATCTCACAGTGAGTAGTACACAATTCCCCCATAAGATAACATGGCAATCACCAGATGGAATAACAGAAAATTAAATAGATCTCGTTTTGATTGATTCAAGGCATGGAAGAGACATATTAGATGTTAAAACCTGCAGAGGAGTCGATATAGACAGTGATCATTTCTTAGTTAGAATAAAATTTAGACCAAGAATATTAAAGAGAAGAACAGGGAATAATATTAATAACAATAATAAAGTAAAACATAAGTTTGATGTAATAAAACTTAAAAAACCAGAAGTGGCACTAGAGTTCCAAGAAGAAATAGATAAATTTGTAGGGGATAACCCGGCTAAAGAAAATGATTTAGAAGAAGAGTGGAATCAGCTGAAAGAAGGAATGCAGCGGGTGGCAGGAAGAGTGATAGGAGTACAAAAAAGACAAGAGAAAGAGGAGTGGTTTAATAGTGAATGCCAAATTATTTTAGACAAAAGGAATAAAGCAAGAGAGGAAATGCTGTACAAAAGGACAAGGGCAGCAAACGCAGAATACAACATAAGGAGAGAAGCAAATAGGATATTGAGGAAAGCAAAGAAGGAATATGAGGAAGAGAAATTGGCAGAGATACAGACACACAGAATTAGATGTGAGAGTAGGAATACGGAAATACAAAGAGGGTTTCAAAGCAAGAATAACAATGTGCAGAGGGGAAAACAGAGAAATAATAGGTGATGAAACGTTAGGCATGAATACATGGGTACAGGATTTTAAACAGAACAAATGTAGAAATAGAAACTAAAACTGTATTTGATGGCCCAAAAAATAGTATAGCAGGACCTATGAGAAGCATGGTATATGAAATAATTAAGACTCCAGGCACAGACGGAATTGTGAGTGAACTGCTGATAAGTGGCAGAAGAAAGTTACGGGATACAATATATAGACTGATTCTAATGATTTGGGAAAAAGAAGAAATGCCAGTAGAATGGCAAAAAGCGATCACATGCCCAATCCACAAAAAAGGAGATAAACTAACTTGTCAGAACTATAGAGGAATATCTTTATTGAATGAAGTATATAAAGTATTTACAAGCATAATCACCAAATACATAGAAAAGTACACACAAGAGGTTTTGGGGGACTACCAACGTGGTTTGAGGAGAGCAAGATCCACAACAGATCACCTATTTCAATTACAACAAATAATGGAAAAAACACATGAATACATCTACTCTTTATAGATTTTAAACAGGCATACGACAGTATAAATCGGAAGCAATTATTTAGTGTAATGGAGGAATTTGGTATTTCCTCTAAACTGGTTAATTTAATTAAATAACATTACAGAAGACTAACAACCAGATAAAAATTAATGGAAAGATGTGAGATAGCTTTGAAACTAGGGATATTGTTTAGAAAAGCTTACGCAAGCACTTGGTCAGAATTTCGGCAAAGTCCCACTCGGCAGTGTGTACGAATGGTCACGAAAGTTGCCGAAGTTGCTGTGTTAATGCAGCGCTGCCAACAGCAGAATGTCCCTAGGAGTTTGTTGCCAATAGTAAGTTTGAATGTTTTTGCGGGAGTCGGCAGTATGCTGCTGACCTTCTTAGAAGCAACTAGTGCAACGGATCGCTGTATCAGTATCTTACATTTGGCGCCTCTGTGCTTTAATGAGGAGCCATGCATGCAGTTCCTGTACGGCGAGGGCCTGCTGAGGACTCGAATGCTATGCAGGGAATGTGATGTGCCCTAGGGCGAAGCCTACAGTCCCCCATCTGTGCCATCCCAGCGCATGGGGCTCCGTAAATGGATTTTTTCTCCACTCGAAAATTAAAAAATAAGTAAATAAAAATAAATAAATAAAAAAGAATGATAATTAATAAAAATAATATAAATATAATAATATAATACTATTAAATATAATATATAATATTAAATAATAATAATACAATAAAATAATATAATATGTTGTTTTCTAGTGCCTTGCATCTGGCAATGAAGCCATTAGCATTATATTATAATATAAAATAAATAAAAAAGAACGATAAATAATAAAAATAATATAAAGATGATATATATAATATAAATCTAATAACATTAAAAATAATAATATAAAATAAAATAAATAAACAAAAAAAGAACGATAAATAGTAAACATAATAAAAATATAATAATATTAAATATAATAAATATAATATATATAATATATATAATATAATAACATTAAATAATAAAATAATAATAAATATAAGCATAATATATAGTATTATATACAAATAATATATATAATATAAATGTAATAATCATCATCATACGCGATAGCGGTATGTCTGTGGCGGCAACGACGCGAGTGAGTGCATTTGTGTTTAATGTGTTGGCAACGAAAACTAGTGTAGTGTAAAAAGCAATGTTGGCAGATGTGAAAATCGTCTGCTAGTCATGCAGTGAAATCTAGTGGGTGATTGTGAAACTACTGTCGGCGCAAGCGCAGTAAGTAAGTTCGGACTTAGAATCTGGCTGGCAAGTGGAAAGTGAGCTGTTCTAAACTTGAGCCGAAACTAGAAGTGGATTGAGACAAGGGGAGAGATGCACTGTCAACGTCATTGTTTAATCTGGTGTTGGAGAAGCTTGTCAGAAATATTCAGAGTAATCCAGGTGGAAGTATCATGAACAGATCCATGCAATATCTAGCAAATGAAGACCATTTAGTAATGATAGCAGCTTGGTCTGTACAGAGGCCAATCAGCAATTAGAACAAGACAGGAAGAAATTGGGTCTGGAAGTGAATGAGCCGTAATGTAATTGTAATATAACATCTCACATCTGTTCCCCAGCAGCAGCAGCAGCAGCAGTGACTTCACACACTGAACTTGTCTTCAGTGTGAGCTGGCACTACCTGCTGTATCAAATTAAATGCTTATCTTGTACCTAACTCTTTGACCATTACCTGCTTGTGCTGGGCCTTAACCAATGAAATTCATCACCACTATGTGCAGGATGATATGAGCGAATATGAAGTCTGCAAATCCCCTCTCTGGACTGATTCCGTGGAACTGGTTCTTGTTCTGTGGGTTTACTTGAAGTCTTAAACAAACTGCAACAAATAAAAGAACAGAACACTAAATGATGTGTTGCACTTTCTCTACATAACCTTATTATCATACTGAGCCATGTATGGTTCCCCTTCCCAAAGGACTAGAGTGAATGGCGTTTAAGGGCCCGCCGACAGCTAGGTCATTTGGGCTCCAACTCAAATTTTGAAGGCTAAAACACTCACAAACTTCTTGTTAGAAGGCTAAACTAAAACATAAAAGCAAAATGGTAAAACAGTTAAAATGTGAATGTTAAAACAGCGAAGGTTTAAAATGCTAAAACAGTAACAAATACAAGTCTGACTGCACATTAAAAAACCATAAAATTAAGTGCCTAAAAGTGAAACACGAGGTTACACTTGTTTCACAATCCAATTTTGGCAACAAAATGCAACACATAGTAATAAAATCTTCGGAAAGACCGCTTCTTGGTTGTGTTGTTGGCAACGTTTTTGCCCTACTATGTAGGGCTTCTTCAGGGCTAATGCTCTTCTTGACAGCACTGCAGGAACTGTGCTGACTATTCAACTACTCGTTTATTTATATCTTGGTCGTGGAGGTTTGAGCCGGCCCTTTCGTTCTCATTGGCTGATGGTCCACCAATCCTCACATTCTTATCAATGTTTGCCATATAGTGTGGACATGTCTTCCGTCATCCCTGTTGATGCTGTATTTTAATTTAAATATTTCTATGCTTTCTCTGGCCATTCTATGTGTAAAATGGTCATGTAACTAGTAACTGTATTTGGTTGAAATCTATACGGTGTTGCAGGGATATGGCATGTTCAGCCAATGCTGATTCTTCGGGTTGGTTCTCTCCACTTTTGCTGAACCACCACATCCCTTATTAAGAATTCCTCAATACCAAAAGAACTTCACAAGAAACTGACCCCATACGACTCATACATACCGGCCATATGCAGGCTGCCGAAAGTTCATAAAAAGGAAGTACCACTCAGACCCATAGTCAGCGCCATCAAGTCCCCTACGCACACTTTAGCAGGCTTCCTAGCGAAGGGCTTACAGCAAATAACAGGACATGCTTCTTCATTTGTACGAGACTCAGAACACCTGGTAGAAATACTGAAAAACTTCAAACTTGAACCTTGTCATCTTCTGGTCAGCTTCGATATACAATCCCTCTTCACAAAGATACCTATTAAAGATGCGCTCGATATTATTCAAGAAAAGATCCACTTCCATCAACTCCCAGAAGACTGGACAGACTTAATACAACGTTGCCTCACAAATAACTATTTCAGCTTCCAAGACAAATTGTTCCAACAAACTGAAGGCACTGCCATGTGCTCTCCATTCTCACCAGTAGTGGCCAACCTTTTTCTTGAAGCATTCGAAACCACAGCAATAAATACAGCAGACTTGAAACCTTCCCTTTGGCTTAGATACGTAGGCGATACATTAGTAATCTGGCCACACGGTAAAAGCACGATTCCAGACTTCTTAGACCATTTAAACAGCATGCATAAAAATATCCAATTCACAATGGAAATAGAGAATAACGGAAAACAGCCCTTTCTGGATGTTCAAATTGAACGGAAACAAAATAAGCTAACATTTTCAGTATATTGGAAGCCCACGCACACGGACAGATACTTGGACGCTTCATCCCAACATCCCCCAGCTATTAAATGAGCAGTGGTTGACACACTTTTACACAGAGCCAATCGCATTTGCAATGCAGAGAATTTACAAGACAAATATTAAATTACATACAACATGCCCTGGAAGCAAACGGATATCCAAAAAGGCAAATACAAATTCTCTACATAAGCAACAAAAGGCTCACAGAATCAAACTGTACAAGAAAAGAGATGGACAAGGACAAAAGCACAGCATGGTTGCCTTATGTAAAAGGAACGGCCGACAAAATAGCAAAAATATTATTAAAACACAACATCAAAACCAGATATAAATCCACCAAGAAGCTTAGATGGTTTTTACGTCGAGTTAAAGGCAAACAAGACCTCTTGCACAGCACCTTACAAGATCGACTGCAATTGCGGAGCGGCATATATAGGGCACAGGCAGATCAATAAAAATCAGATGGTAGGAACATATCAGAAGTTTAAAACTACACCAACCCGAAGAATCAGCATTGGCTGAACATGCCATATCCATGCAACACCATATAGATTTCAACCAAATACAGTTACTAGTTACATGACCATTTTACACATAGAATGGCCAGAGAAAGCATAGAAATATTTAAATTAAAATACAGCATCAACAGGGATAACGGAAGACATGTCCACACTATATGGCAAACATTGATAAGAATGTGAGGATTGGAGGACCATCAGCCAATGAGAACGAAAGGGCCGGCTCAAACCTCCACGACCAAGATATAAATAAACGAGTAGTTGAATAGTCAGCACAGTTCCTGCAGTGCTGTCAAGAAGAGCATTAGCCCTGAAGAAGCCCTACATAGTAGGGCAAAAACATTGCCAACAACACAATGAAGATTTTATTACTATGGACACCAGCTGCAGAAGCCTACATAACTAAATTAACTGCAAAACCTTACCTACGGGTATGGGTTATCACCTAGAATGGACCGCAGAGTAAAACCCAGGCCCAGGGATTGGTGCTCCGGAGCTTGTTGTGAACATTCAAGCAAGACATGTGACACAGACAGTTGCACATCGCATGTTGGAAACACAGGGGCTGGATCACCATGATTGGAGCGTGTGTCACCTATTCGTAATTGCGTTAGAGTAACCTCCGACTGCCAACATGAGGTTCACAAAGGTGATAGTACTTTCACGAAATACCTGCACATCAAGATATGGTGCTTTGTGACTGGTGGCATTGTCACAACCAGCTACACTATCAGATATATGGCCTGGGCAGCCTTTTCTAAATTCTTTGGTCACTAAGTACAATAAAATGTTCTGAACTTTGAAAGTGAGTGATGAGGATGTAATATTTAAGGGCGTTCAACTACTTAGCCATCAGCACCCTTAGAAAATGGACTATGGCAAAAGTTAGAGCTAAATATCAATACTACTAAGGAAGCAAATACAGTAGAGCTGCAGTCCCACTAACCAAGTTCTGGGTTAACCGAGAGTGAAGTGTGCCACACAATGTGTTGTAAAAAGAGAAATGGTGCACAAAGGAATGATACTAGAGGCTGAAATGGAGAATGATAAAATCAGGCAACTTCAACAGACCTTCTACTGCTAAAACAATAATTGTGTTAAACAGCAGTAAAGAAGCGAGCAAGCTCAATGTAGCTCTTTTTTATGTTGTATTTTTATTTTATTTTTACTTTTATGTACATCATTTTTTCATTTGACAGTACACTAATGCTTTTGTCACACCACATTTTTATTCATTTTGACAGTTTACCATACATAATCTCTCAATTCTTAACAGAGACTGTGTTATCAGAGTTTTTGATTATCCAAGGTACTGTCAGTCGTCCTTGCCCCAGATAAGCGACGCTCTACTGTATACATAAATATACCAAACAAAAGCCAGAATTACGGCAAACTTATAGAAAGTATTACATTTTGATACTTAAAATTCTAAATCCCTAGGTTTATGTTTACAATTGCTAAAAGGTTCAAAACTCTTTCAACTGCTTGTTTGTCTGCCAGGACCTCTGTGAGTCTGACAGACAGCTGCAGAGAGTATCAAAGGTGAGAAACTGCTTGTTTGTCTGCCAGGACCTCTGTGAGTCTGACAGACAGTTGCAGAGAGTATCAAAGGTGAGAAACTGCTTGTTTGTCTGCCAGGACCTCTGTGAGTCTGACAGACAGTTGCAGAGAGTATCAAAGGTGGGAAACTGCTTGTTTGTCTGCCAGGACCTCTGTGAGTCTGACAGACAGTTGCAGAGAGTATCAAAGGTGGGAAACTGCTTGTTTGTCTGCCTGGACCTCTGTGAGTCTGACAGACAGTTGCAGAGAGTATCAAAGGTGAGAAACTGCTTGTTTGTCTGCCAGGACCTCTGTGAGTCTGACAGACAGTTGCAGAGAGTATCAAAGGTGGGAAACTGCTTGTTTGTCTGCCAGGACCTCTGTGAGTCTGACAGACAGTTGCAGAGAGTATCAAAGGTGAGAAACTGCTTGTTTGTCTGCCAGGACCTCTGTGAGTCTGACAGACAGTTGCAGAGAGTATCAAAGGTGAGAAACTGCTTGTTTGTCTGCCAGGACCTCTGTGAGTCTGACAGACAGTTGCAGAGAGTATCAAAGGTGAGAAACTGCTTGTTTGTCTGCCAGGACCTCTGTGAGTCTGACAGACAGTTGCAGAGAGTATCAAAGGTGAGAAACTGCTTGTTTGTCTGCCAGGACCTCTGTGAGTCTGACAGTTGCAGAGAGTATCAAAGGTGGGAAACTGCTTGTTTGTCTGCCAGGACCTCTGTGAGTCTGACAGACAGTTGCAGAGAGTATCAAAGGTGAGAAACTGCTTGTTTGTCTGCCAGGACCTCTGTGAGTCTGACAGACAGTTGCAGAGAGTATCAAAGGTGAGAAACTGCTTGTTTGTCTGCCAGGACCTCTGTGAGTCTGACAGACAGTTGCAGAGAGTATCAAAGGTGGGAAACTGCTTGTTTGTCTGCCAGGACCTCTGTGAGTCTGACTGACAGTTGCAGAGAGTATCAAAGGTGGGAAACTGCTTGTTTGTCTGCCAGGACCTCTGTGAGTCTGACAGACAGTTGCAGAGAGTATCAAAGGTGAGAAACTGCTTGTTTGTCTGCCTGGACCTCTGTGAGTCTGACAGACAGTTGCAGAGAGTATCAAAGGTGAGAAACTGCTTGTTTGTCTGCCAGGACCTCTGTGAGTCTGACAGACAGTTGCAGAGAGTATCAAAGGTGAGAAACTACTTGTGTGTCTGCCAGGACCTCTGTGAGTCTGACAGACAGTTGCAGAGAGTATCAAAGGTGAGAAACTGCTTGTTTGTCTGCCAGGACCTCTGTGAGTCTGACAGACAGTTGCAGAGAGTATCAAAGGTGAGAAACTGCTTGTTTGTCTGCCAGGACCTCTGTGAGTCTGACAGACAGTTGCAGAGTCTCAAATCGCATTTCTGATACAATACGTGATTCTTTCCCATTGGTAGATAGATTTGTGTCCAGTACGAAGAGAATTTTTGTTAAATTTCCTAAAAGAGTTAAGTTGTTTAGATCAACAGCACCTAATATCAGACTTCTTCCTCCAACAATGTTAACTCGATGGGGAACATGGGTCAATGCAGTTTTATATTATGCTGAGCGCTAGAAATAGTTGAAGAGGTTGTTAATTCATTGGACTCGAAAATCAATAGAAATTGTGCAAAATAATCTGTCAGGTACTGGGATCTTAGTTTCATATCTGCCCATTTTTCTTTCTTACCAACAGCCATTACGGCATTGGAAGAGGTAGGATCTCCTTTGCATGAATCACTTCTGTCTTTGAATTAAATTATTTTGTTGTTTAACGACGCTGTCAATTGCCAGGATCACATCAGCGTCGCCGGTGTGCCGGAATTTTGTCCCGCAGGAGTTCTTTTACATGCCAGTAAATCTACTGACATGGAGCTGTCGTTTTTAAGCACACTTAAAAACCATCGGCCTAGGCCGGGTTTGAACCCACGACCTTGGGATCAGTAGGCCAGCGTCTAACCAACTGAGCCACCCAGACCGACTTCTGTCTTTGAAAAAAGAATATGTGATCTAAGTTCGGTTCCTGGTAGCATAGGATAAAAAGTGAAAGAGAAAGTGAATTATGTAATTTCAAAAAATTCTGGCTATAAACAGATGTGCGATATTCGAGACATCCTTGAAAGAAAACCATCTATCACACCAAGAGACTTGACTCTCTCTGTGAAGCAGTTAACATCATTTAAATATGCCCCAATAACATCTTGTGACGTGGAGAGAAGTTTTTCACGTTACAAAAGTGTTTTGTGAGACAACAGACAATGTTTTACAGTTGAAAATTTGTGCAAAGTGTTGGTTGTGAACTGCAATTTAGCAGTTAATACTAGCAGCTTGACTACTTCTGCTTCAACGTCTGGGGAATAAGGTAACTTCATTTATTATTTATACTCACTCGCCTTGTCTACTGCAAAGGGACGTTGTTTAAATTAAATAGTGCATATTTCTTGGCATATTTTCAAGTTTTTAAGAGCATATTTGCATGCATATTTCAGTGTTTTTTAGGGCATGAACTTCTGAGCCCTAGTTATAAGTCACCATTGGGGCATGTGGTCTTCAGCAGAGAGCAATAGATTTTTTCGGACATAAAAATTCTTTGTATTAATGTGCAGCGCTGAGATCAAGTGGTTAGATCACTTGTTTGTACATCCCAGGAGACCTTATGCAGCAGATTCTGCCATTCATTCCGCTGCTCCATTATCACCTCCTTCCACACATCTAGGCATCCCATCCTTACAAGCAGGGTAAACAATAACTTTGCATTAACATCATTTATGATTAAAACAGTATCAATTCCTGTTCTAGCAAACATAACTGGATAATGTTAATGTGCTCAGAAATGATGTAGTAAAAACGGTAAACTCAAACCATTTCTATATAAGTATAACTTAAGATGCTAAAGAATGGCCAGTCATATTAACCACAAATCGTAATACGGAGTAGTAAATTAACCTGTTCCTGAAAACACAAAACGGGGAACTTTGTTATTCACTTCTATTAATTTAGCTCCTTTACTTCTCTCAAAATTAATTGACCATATTATTTTTTTTTCCTAGAAAATCGGAAAGATAAGTATAAGAATTACATGAAAGGTATTTACCTGCAAGGACAAAACAGCTTACACAGGAAATAAAACCGCTAAGGAATGAATTAAAAGGGAAGGTGCCCACCATACAGCAATACACAAACTGTATCACGCCGGTTAAAAATACGTACAATAAGTAAGCATCGATTATCTTTAACTTTTTCGGTGTGTTATTAACATATTCTGTATAAAATTTCCCCAGAACTGTTTTTAACTCCGCCATTTTCCAACTTTATATTTCTTCTTAAAACAACTAGCACCTCGCAATTCATACACACAGATCAAACACGACAGAAACCATCCACATCACAGACAACGTAGCAGCAGTGTTGCCAGTTGTAGATGTAGGGTAAATTCTAATAAATCCCTATTGGGGGAAGTTTAGGAAATGGTAGGGAGTTTATGCAACGTTTGTCAAAACGCGCGGATTTTAGGATTGAATTGATCTTGCAGGAGCCCAGCTTATAAATAATATAAATTTATTATGGTTAAAACTTATCCATTTGTATATGTATCTTTATTCATTAATCACGATGTATGTTCTTAATTATTGTATTGTTTAAATTTGACGAAGCCTATATTTCTATATTGGAAGTCATATTGATTTTAATTAAAACCTACAGAGTGACGTCCTACAACCATCCCATACCGACTTAATGGTTTTCAGCAATTAAAAGCATATGAGTGGCATGTAAAGTCGCCATAATACCTAACTGCTTAATGTGGCTTTACCTCTCGACACAGAAGATCTGAAGAATTAACTATTCATCTGTGATATGCGCTTTAAAGAATGTTCGCAAGCCTTTGATTTGTAAATGCGGGATGTAGCTTTCAACGCTGCTTTGGAGTGGTATACCACTTGAAGTCACCTAACATCCGTACCATTATGTCCAGTGCAGTTTCACTGAAACCAGTCCTATAATAGGTTCACCCGAGCCTGTGAGATGTGAGTGGGACACCCCTTGAATTTTCGAAGGTAAACATAGCATTTTTATTTTTTTCAGGTTAAGATCCTTTAACTGGTTAGGTCATACGAATGAAATGGTGTTCAAATGACCCCAGGGTCTATTGAGCTTAAAGTACCTGACATTCATCTTTCAGGATAAAAGAAAACTCCCGAAAAAAACTTGTTGCAGGTAACTCACCCTAAGATTCGAACTCGGGACCTCTTGAAAGTGAAGCAGACATATGACCCCATACAGCGCAGAAGTGGACTTCTAAATAAATAATGAAAATTGACTGAAAGTTTCAAGCTAGTGGCACCAAGGTTCACCAATTCACTGGGATAATAAATCACTGGCTGTTATTAGGAGCGTCAGCTTCATGTAAGGAAATACATTCTGTTGTTTAAATGTATTTGAAAATAAAAAGAGAACTTGTTGGTTGCATATCAACCAGTTGAACTATTTACATAATCAACCTGCGGCAGTCCGATGTCTGTCTTGAATTATTTCAGTTTGTCTAGTCGATGGAGGGAAATGGGTACTTCCGTGGGTTGGCTGAACCGAAAATCAGCTCCACCTAGACGGAAGGGTGGCGAGTTTTTGATGAGTCAACTTCAAGTCAAAGTGAAATTCTAATACTCAATAGAAGTGTATTTTCTAAGGAAAGTGTGTTGCTGAAAACTTTCGAATTGTAGGTGGTAACATTTGAGTAAGTAGCATGTTAAATACCGTATAGATTAGCTCGTTCTATTAATGATCACAGGTATACGTCTAAAGGGAAAACGACACCGGCTAAAGCGTGAAGTTTGGTCCATGATGAGGGTATCGTTTATATTTTAATAAAGTCAAAGCTTAAACTGTGATAATAATTATGTGCTGTGATAAACAACCATCTTTGATTAATTTTACAGGTTGAATATTATTAGACGCAGTGGGCTCTTAACGATTATCCATTCTGTGTTACTAGGTCAGGCAGCGGTACTACGTTGGTAAGGGTTTATACATTTGTTGAAAAAACGCCCTTTGCCTACTACTTAAAGTGTATTACAAGATTACCTCAAGGATGAAGTGCAGCTGCTAATTGTGCTATTTGGGTGAAGCATTTGAGAACCACGTATTGTTTGCCGCTAATCAACCTTATAATGTATCTCATTTTTTTGGTCATATATTTACCTATAGAAATGTATTTTTCTAAACATTTTACCCAGATCCACGTTTCATATTTAGTTTAGGTAATAAATTGTATTCTATTAGAAATTGGATGTGATTTTATCTGAAATAGACGTTTTTAGGTGCCTTGACTAATAATAAAAAGGACATTTTGGTAATGATGAACAACCGTGGTCCGAAACACCTAACCTCTCAATGTGAGGAAGTACGATCTTGCACTCCAACTGGCTCAGTGTGATGTAACAAATAAATAAAATCTGCATGTACTACCGCGCCATATAGGTTACTACACTGGGACATAATTCAAACTTGACATTTATTCAAATGTCATAATTATGTGCTTCCTTTTTATTACATAAAATTCTTCACATAAAATAACTACAGCCACAGAGTCTTCGAAATAATAGTAAATAAAGATACAAATAAAAATAGAAGAAAAAGGAAGACAGAGAATGTAAATTATAAGAGTAAAGGCATAAAATAAAAGTTAATTACATTTCCAAAGCGTGATGTAAACCGCTCCCACTACCTTTGTATACATGTATTGCATGCTGGGAATAGGAAGTAATGGAAGGGGCAATCTGGGACTTGGCCGACTTAACCTCACTTATCTCCCCTTGCCCCACCACTGCTTCCACTCAGACCATGTGACTGCCCCACCACTGCTTCCACTCAGACCATGTGACTGCCCCGCCACTGCTTCCACTCAGACCATGTGACTGCCCCGCCACTGCTTCCACTCAGACCATGTGACTGCCCCGCCACTGCTTCCACTCAGACCATGTGACTGTCCCGCCACTGCTTCCACTCAGACCATGTGACTGTCCCGCCACTGCTTCCACTCAGACCATGTGACTGCCCCGCCACTGCTTCCACTCAGACCATGTGACTGCCCCAGCACTGCTTCCACTCAGACCATGTGACTGCCCCGCCACTGCTTCCACTCAGACCATGTGACTGTCCCACCACTGCTTCCACTCAGACCATGTGACTGCCCCGCCACTGCTTCCACTCAGACCATGTGACTGTCCCGCCACTGCTTCCACTCAGACCATGTGACTGCCCCGCCACTGCTTCCACTCAGACCACGTGACTGCCCCGCCACTGCTTCCACTCAGACCATGTGACTGCCCCGCCACTGCTTCCACTCAGACCATGTGACTGTCCCACCACTGCTTCCACTCAGACCATGTGACTGCCCCGCCTATATTTCCTTACCCTGTGTCACTGTTTTGTTCTTACAGTAACTTAAAGCACAGTCCTTGGAGATCGGACACATTTCACTATTTTAATAGAATTTCTTTTAGATGTCCTCCGTTATTTTGAATGCACTGTTGTATTTGCTTGAAGTCACTTAGAACTTTTCATAGCTACAGAACATGGTCGCCCAGGCGGTGATTGGTTTTTGAAGCTACCTTCTGTAAGCCATTGTTGCATTCAATAATGAATAGGATCCTTTAAAGGTGCATCACATTGATGAAGTTCCCTGGGTTTGTGTGATTGAACTGATTCTCTTTCACTGTCCAGCGCTCCATGACTTACTGACTGACACAACAAACGTGAACTAATTTCCAAGTTGCTCTGCAATCCTGCCACATTCTTACAACAGAAAAACTGTCAGATTCAAAATAGGCATTAATTGAAACCTGCTTAATGTTTGTGTATGTGACATTAATGCTTCACAGCCAGCAAATTCTTCTTAAGAGTAGATTGGTGTTGTGTTTGAAATAAATTAATAAAATGTATTCCTTCCCAGTGTAACTTCGTTTCCTTGTCCCTTAAAAGAAGAATTAGAATATACTCCTTTTTCACATCCAACCTAGCCTTTCCCTGTCCCATTCCTTTAAAATAAGAATAAATTAAAAGGTCCAGTGTTTGAGGATGGGAATTGTTCTTCAGTCAGGATCATTCCCAAAGTAATAGAAATCTAAATATTAACACACTGTGAACATTATTGCTGCTGTTCTAAAGGTAAACATTTGCTGATGTGACCTTAGATGTCAAAGGTGGCATACAAATAAAACAAAGAAGTTAAAATGCATTTGTTTCAAGTGCAAATGATTCTCTGCCTTAATCCTTTAAAATATTATATACACTAAATATGAAAAAGTCAAATAATGACAAGTTTGTGACACTAGTGATGCACATTGTTGTTTTTTCCTTTAAAGTAAAATAAATTAACATATATTTGTTTTATACCAGTTGTAACATTTCCCCTGTACGCATGTATTGCTACTGCTGTTCCTTCCTCTACGTACAAGGGCTGTTCAATAAAGAATGACCACAATTTTTTTTGACAACGTACCTTTACTCATCCTCATAATTTTGATGGTCCTTCTCAAAATAGTCTCCCATGAATGCGATGCACTTGTCCCAGCATTTCTGCCTGTCTTCAAAGACATGGTGGAAACCATTTTTTGAGAGATCCTTTAAAACCGCCTCTGCAGCCTTCACCACTGCTTCTGATGATGGATAATGCCTCCCACGAAGGCATTTCTTCAAGTTAGGTAGTAGAAAAAAGTCACATGGGGCTAAGTCCGGACTATAGGGAGGGTGAGGGATGCATTTCATGTTGATTTTTGCAAGATATTCAGGAACAACATTGGCAATATGCAGCCGCGCATTATCATGGTGCAGCATCCAGCCTGCTTCACGGAAATGTGATCTTTTGCGCCTGATATGGACTTGCAATGTTCTCAGGACGTCCCTGTAGTATTGTCCAGTTACTGATGTGTGTGCAGGTACAACATGCTAATAAACCATTCCACGAATATCAAAGAATGAGATGACCATAACTTTCAAAGCACAAGCAACCACTTTTGCTTTTTTGGGGGTTGGTGTTGGAGATTTCCACTCTGAGCTTAGCTGTTTGCTCTCACGATCAAAATGATGTAGCCAAGTTTCATCAGCAGTGACCTGCATGCAAATGTGCTTTTGTTTGAGAATCAACAGTCTTGGAACCCATCGCGCACAAACATGTCTGTCACCAACGTGTGGCTGGCACCCAATGAAATGTTCAGTATTTCAGAAAGTGATCTTCGTCTATCTCTCTCACAATGGCAGCAGCAGTGTTGATGTTTTCTTCTGCAAGAGCAGTAACTGGAGCACCAGGTCCACCTTCCTTTGAAATTGATTGTCTCCCCTCTTTTTTAAACATTTCAAACCACCTTCGAGCTGTGCTGTAGGGAAGAACAGACTCTCCATAGGCCTCCTGTAACATTGTATAGGCCTCAACTGAAGATTTGTTGAGACAAAAGCAGAATTTCAAAGCCGCATATTGTTCCTCGCATGTTACCTCCATTGCAGCGGTAGGCGATACTGAAATGTCTGAACTTGCCTGGTTCTGACAGGCAGGAACCAGCAGTACCAACAATGAAACTACGATGGCGTTTTTGTTTCACATTAAGCTAACAGAATATAATAAGATTGAATTTTAGTGCGAAAAATTGTGACCATAGTAAAATTATAATCATTCTTTATTGAATAGTCCTCATAATTTTCCCGGCATTATGACTTATATTATATTCAGCTCTTAATGTTAAAAGATTAGGACAGAGAAAGAATAATTTGCATATGAAAGGAATATATACTAATTTATTTGTATTTTAAAATAAAGAACTTTACAATGTGCTTTAATTATGTGATAAGTTTGCCATTATTTGACCGCTCTTACATTTACATGGTTATTCATAGATTTATTATTTATTTTAAAGGATGGAATCATAGAAAGGATATTTTGTACGTGAAATGGATACATGTTATAGTTGGTGAAGAGGTGTGTGTGAACATATGTGCAATAGCAGCTATTTTACATCATTAGGCTGACCACATATGTAGGTAATGGCAGCTGTTGAGATGTGAACTATGAGAGGCTTAAAGTGCCACCTAATAGCACAAGGACAGACTAACCAGAGGTTACAGGTAAAGCAGTTTGTCGGAAATTTAACGTTGAGTAACCAGAGGTAAATACGTGAACAAGCTTTTGGAAAAGAGTGAAAGTTCTGCCATGTTGAGTGACAGAGAGTGGAATTTGAATGCCAGCACATGAGGAGGCTCAGAACAACTTGAGCAGTGTGAGAGTCACACTCAAAGTTGTGAGCAACTCTTGTTCAAACTCTTAATCTTTATTTTTTAAACAAACCAAGTACATCATAATGTACTGAATTTTCTGTCACTTTTCAACATAGTCTCAATTTGTGTACACACATTTCTAGCATTGTTGTGCAAGTTTGAGGACATGCTTGTGTCAGAACTCAGTTCCAAGTGCCCAAAGAAACGGACGCATGCTTCCTGAATATCCTCCACCATGTTGTAGCATTGGTTCCTTAACAGAACTGAAGACATGCCACTCAGAGGAAGAGTTTCCAGTTCAAACATGCTCATCTTCTCTTCAGCAGTGTGGGGACAGACATTATCCTGTTGTAGGGTCTTCTTCGGAGCTTGAAGGACACTTAGTGGTTGTGCACTCTTGCTCGATGGAGAAGAGACTTTGTGTTTCATCCTCCACCATACAGCAATGACCATCTTTCCTTACTCCTCAAGAAATTCAGAGACAGGGACATAGATGGTTCCAATATGACACAGGAATGCAAGCGACATTCCAGTGCCAAAGGGGGAACAGAGTTTCAGCACAGTACCCTCTACTTCGATAACAAGATGTTTAGGGACATACATTCCCAATAAGAAAATACTCAATTGTAGCCCCTCAGTCATGTTATAAGATGATTGTATGATATTCTGACCCACCCTGTAAATCTTCTCCCATATTTAATGTTCTTTGTGGTAAGTGGGCTGGCTTCAGGACCTTCATGTTCTTATTTCATGATGCTGAGTCCAGAAATGTGCACAACAACCAATTTGTTTGAGAGGTAGAACTGGAACTTAAAAATTCAATGCCACAACTGGGATTTGAACCACAGACCTTCCGCTTACCGGGCGGCTGCTCTACCACTGAGCTATTGTGACAAACTGCCAGAATGGCACTAAATTCTCAAACCAGTTCATATTTCTCCTGCAGTCGCCCGGTAAGCGGAAGGTCTGTGGTTCAAATCCCAGTTGTGGCATTGAATTTTTAAGTTCCAGTTCTACCTCTCAAACTTTGCCCACACACGGCTTGTGTGTTTAAAAACACCAACAGTAAGTTTGTTGGCATAAATAAATAATAACCAATTTGTTTGTTTGAATTTGAGCAAGGTCAGGCTTGTTGCTGTTTTCAGTTCTCCTCACATAAATCTTGTCACAATTTTTGCATTGGATCCAGATTTATAATCTTTTCTTCTGACAAAGCATGAGATTTTCTTGACTTGATTACATTCTTGGTTTTTTTTTAAAGATTCTTTATTGTTCTACATGTTCCATTACAATATGTAATACTACATGTTGGGTTTGCTTACAAAGTAAACTGATAAATACATCTTAATTTAACATTAATAATTACATAGATTGATATAGTTCAATTATTTTTTGTCATATCAATTGCATTGGCATAATGAATATATTCTTTAAAATAACTTTTAGCAATTTCGACTTTAGTTGGTGGCCATTTTCCTCTTCTTTGAATTATTTTCCTTCTGAATGCTCTTCTTTTTTCTTCGAGATTTTTGCAGTCATAAATTATATGGTCTGTTGTTTGCTCTCCTCCATTACATGAACAACTTGGGTCGTCTGTGATGTGGAACCTATAGTAGTATGCTTTAAGTCTTCCGTGTCCTGTCAGTAGTGTTGTAAGGTTTGCCGTTAGATTTATCCTTAACTTCAGTCTGTCTGCTACAGTAGGAAAGTATTGCTTTGTTTCCTGACCTTTAGTTGTTTCTTGCCATTGACTTTCCCAATGTTTTAGACTTTCTTGTCTTAGCGTTCTTCTAACAAAACTCTTTGGAAGTCTATTATAGCTGCATTCCTCTTCGTTTGTAATTGCTCTCTTTGCTAGTCGGTCTGCAATTTCATTGCCTTGTATCCCTATGTGTGCTTTGACCCACCAAATTTCTACATTCCAGTTTTGTTTTTCTAAAATTTTTAACATTGTTCTAATTGCTTCTGTTAGGTAACTGTGAATTTTGTAGTTATGCAATGATTGTAATGTGACTCTACTGTCCGTGTATATCGCTGCAGTTTTGTTATCTTCTTCAGTTAAGTAAATATTTTCAACAGTTTCTAATGCTTTCAACACTGCAAATTGTTCAGCTTGGTTATTGGAGCACTGTTTATCTAACTTATATTGTAGCTGATATTTCAGTTTGTTCTGATGATAAATTGCTACTCCAGAACCAACTCCTTCTTCTGTTTTACTGCCATCTGTATAAATTTCCAGTGCATATGTTTTATTCTGATTTATTTCTTTTATTATTGGTATGTCGGCTGGATGACACCATTTCCTATATTCTACAGGTTTGTCTAATTTGTTCTCGGAGTTTTGTTTCAATATTGTATATTCATTGGCGATTTCCTGAAGTTTGATTGTAATTGGTGTAAGTCCCGTTATAATGGATAGTGCTTCAGTAGATGTGGTCCTGAATGCTTTAGCAATTTTGATATTTATTTGTCTTTGCACTCTTGTAAACTTATTTGCATTATATTTTCTGTCAATGGCTTCTATCCATACTGGAGCTGCATAAGATAGTAATGGTAAAATTGCACCGTTGTACATAGTCTTTAAAGCCTGGTGTTTCAGTCCCCAATCTAGTTTTGCTGATTTAGATAAAATGTGTATCAATTTATTGGCTTTCTCTGTTACATACTGAATGTGATCATTAAAGGTGAAATTTTTATCAATGATTATTCCCAAATATTTGACGTTTTCTACTTGTTTTATTTGTCTGTTATTGATAAAGATGCTTATATCCCTTTCCACTCTACGTTTGCGTGTTATTAGCATTGTTTTCGACTTTTGCTCATTAAAAATAATTTTATTATTCTTAGCCCACGTTTCAATCTTTTTCAGGTCTACATTATTGTAATTTTCGGCTTCCAAGTTGGTTTTACCTCTAGTTATTATTAATAAATCATCCGCAAATGCCACTACCTTTGTATGGCTCGAGTATTCAATATTCAAGAGCGAATTGTATTGCAAATTCCAAAAGCCTGGTCCGCAGCAAGATCCTTGTGGACATCCCTTGCTTACATTTTTTTCAAGTTTTACATTATTAACTGTCAATACTGCACTTCTATGACTGAAATAACTTTTAGCAAGGTAGTATAAGTTACTCGGGCAGTTAAATTCCCTCAATGTATACAATATACTCAGCCACCAGGCTGCGTCAAAAGCTCCCTGAACATCCAGGCTGGTTAAAATTACCATCTGACCATCTTCCAGGGTTTTCTTTATGTATTTTTTAACTGTCATTGCAGCATCTACTGTGCTTGTTTGTGGAGTGAAACCAAATTGGTTGTTATTCATTAAGTTTTGTGAATGTGCATGGTACATTATTCTGTCGATTAAAAGTTTTTCTAGTAGTTTCCCTCCTACATTCAGTAAACTGATTGGTCGGAATTTTGTTACTTCTGAACTCTTTTCCTTTCCTGGTTTAACAATAGGTATTAATTTGGCTTTCTTCCATTGCTTAGGAAAGTTTCCTTTTGTTAGACAATTGTTGTAGATGGTTGTCATATATTTTGGAAACACATTAAAGACCTTAAGTAATATTTTACTTGTAATTCCATCTTCTCCAGGAGTTTGTATTTGGTGGATGTTTCAGTGATAACTGTTTGACCAGGTTAGCAGCTGATTGTTGCAAGGTCGACAATTATGTCCATATCTACCTCCAATACCAAGCTGCTTGGACGCTCTTGGTTCATATAAAAGATCCGATGGCATTCCACCCAAAAGTTGGATCTGTGAAGAACGTAACTCAAAATATCTAATGTGTTACACTCACATGACTTTCTCTACTCTTGTACTAACCATTCTTACAAACTCTTATTCCTATATCTTCTTCATGTTAATACAGATATCTGATGTGTTACACTCACATGACTTTCTCTACTCTTGTACTAACCATTCTTACAAACTCTTATTACTATATCTTCTTCATGTTAATACAGATATCTGATGTGTTACACTCACATGACTTTCTCTACTCTTGTACTAACCATTCTTACAAACTCTTATTACTATATCTTCTTCATGTTAATACAGATATCTGATGTGTTGCACTCACATGACTTTCTCTACTCTTGTACTAACCATTCTTACAAACTCTTATTCCTATATCTTCTTCATGTTAATACAGATATCTGATGTGTTACACTCACATGACTTTCTCTACTCTTGTACTAACCATTCTTACAAACTCTTATTCCTATATCTTCTTCATGTTAATACAGATATCTGATGTGTTACACTCACATGACTTTCTCTACTCTTGTACTAACCATTCTTACAATCTCTTATTCCTATATCTTCTTCATGCTAATACAGATATCTGATGTGTTACACTCACATGAGTTTCTCTACTCTTGTACTAACCATCCTTACAAACTCTTATTCCTATATCTTCTTCATGTTAATACAGATATCTGATGTGTTACACTCACATGACTTTCTCTACTCTTGTACTAACCATTCTTACAAACTCTTATTTCTATATCTTCTTCATATTAATACAGATATCTGATGTGTTACACTCACATGACTTTCTCTACTCCTGTATTAACCATTCTTACAAACTCTTATTCCTATATCTTCTTCATGTTAATACAGATATCTGACCTGTTACACTCACATGACTTTCTCTACTCTTGTACTAACCATTCTTACAAACTCTTATTCCTATATCTTCTTCATGCTAATACAGATATCTAATGTGTTACACTCACATGACTTTCTCTACTCTTGTACTAACCATTCTTACAAACTCTTATTCCTATATCTTCTTCATGTTAATACAGATATCTGATGTGTTACACTCACATGACTTTCTCTACTCTTGTACTAACCATTCTTACAAACTCTTATTCCTATATCTTCTTCATGTTAATACAGATATCTGATGTGTTACACTCACATGACTTTCTCTACTCTTGTACTAACCATTCTTACAAACTCTTATTCCTATATCTTCTTCATGCTAATACAGATATCTGATGTGTTACACTCACATGACTTTCTCTACTCTTGTACTAACCATTCTTACAAACTCTTATTACTATATCTTCTTCATGTTAATACAGATATCTGATGTGTTACACTCACATGACTTTCTCTACTCTTGTACTAACCATTCTTACAAACTCTTATTCCTATATCTTCTTCATGTTAATACAGATATCTGATGTGTTACACTCACATGACTTTCTCTACTCTTGTACTAACCATTCTTACAAACTCTTATTCCTATATCTTCTTCATGTTAATACAGATATCTGATGTGTTACACTCACATGACTTTCTCTACTCTTGTACTAACCATTCTTACAAACTCTTATTCCTATATCTTCTTCATGTTAATACAGATATCTGATGTGTTACACTCACATGACTTTCTCTACTCTTGTACTAACCATTCTTACAAACTCTTATTCCTATATCTTCTTCATGTTAATACAGATATCTGATGTGTTACACTCACATGACTTTCTCTACTCTTGTACTAACCATTCTTACAAACTCTTATTCCTATATCTTCTTCATGTTAATACAGATATCTGATGTGTTACACTCACATGACTTTCTCTACTCTTGTACTAACCATTCTTACAAACTCTTATTCCTATATCTTCTTCATGTTAATACAGATATCTGATGTGTTACACTCACATGACTTTCTCTACTCTTGTACTAACCATTCTTACAAACTCTTATTCCTATATCTTCTTCATGCTAATACAGATATCTGATGTGTTACACTCACATGACTTTCTCTACTCTTGTACTAACCATTCTTACAAACTCTTATTCCTATATCTTCTTCATGTTAATACAGATATCTGATGTGTAACACTCACATGACTTTCTCTACTCTTGTACTAACCATTCTTACAAACTCTTATTCCTATATCTTCTTCATGTTAATACAGATATCTGATGTGTTACACTCACATGACTTTCTCTACTCTTGTACTAACCATTCTTACAAACTCTTATTCCTATATCTTCTTCATGTTAATACAGATATCTGATGTGTTACACTCATATGACTTTCTCTACTCTTGTACTAACCATTCTTACAAACTCTTATTCCTATATCTTCTTCATGTTAATACAGATGTCTGATGTGTTACACTCACATGACTTTCTCTACTCTTGTACTAACCATTCTTACAAACTCTTATTCCTATATCTTCTTCATGTTAATACAGATATCTGACCTGTTACACTCACATGACTTTCTCTACTCTTGTACTAACCATTCTTACAAACTCTTATTTCTATATCTTCTTCATGTTAATACAGATATCTGATGTGTTACACTCACATGACTTTCTCTACTCTTGTACTAACCATTCTTACAAACTCTTATTCCTATATCTTCTTCATGTTAATACAGATATCTGATGTGTTGCACTCACATGACTTTCTCTACTCTTGTACTAACCATTCTTACAAACTCTTATTCCTATATCTTCTTCATGTTAATACAGATATCTGATGTGTTACACTCACATGACTTTCTCTACTCTTGTACTAACCATTCTTACAAAGTTATTCCTATATCTTCTTCATGTTAATACAGATATCTGATGTGTTACACTCACATGACTTTCTCTACTCTTGTACTAACCATTCTTACAAAGTTATTCCTATATCTTCTTCATGTTAATACAGATATCTGATGTGTTGCATTCACATGACTTTCTCTACTCTTGTACTAACCATTCTTACAAACTCTTATTCCTATATCTTCTTCATGTTAATACAGATATCTGATGTGTTACACTCACATGACTTTCTCTACTCTTGTACTAACCATTCTTACAAACTCTTATTCCTATATCTTCTTCATGTTAATACAGATATCTGATGTGTTACACTCACATGACTTTCTCTACTCTTGTACTAACCATTCTTACAATCTCTTATTCCTATATCTTCTTCATGCTAATACAGATATCTGATGTGTTACACTCACATGACTTTCTCTACTCTTGTACTAACCATTCTTACAAACTCTTATTCCTATATCTTCTTCATGTTAATACAGATATCTGATGTGTTGCACTCACATGACTTTCTCTACTCTTGTACTAACCATTCTTACAATCTCTTATTCCTATATCTTCTTCATGCTAATACAGATATCTGATGTGTTACACTCACATGACTTTCTCTACTCTTGTACTAACCATTCTTACAAACTCTTATTCCTATATCTTCTTCATGTTAATACAGATATCTGATGTGTTGCACTCACATGACTTTCTCTACTCTTGTACTAACCATTCTTACAAACTCTTATTCCTATATCTTCTTCATGTTAATACAGATATCTGATGTGTTACACTCACATGACTTTCTCTACTCTTGTACTAACCATTCTTACAAACTCTTATTCCTATATCTTCTTCATGTTAATACAGATATCTGATGTGTTACACTCACATGACTTTCTCTACTCTTGTACTAACCATTCTTACAAAGTTATTCCTATATCTTCTTCATGTTAATACAGATATCTGATGTGTTACACTCACATGACTTTCTCTACTCTTGTACTAACCATTCTTACAAAGTTATTCCTATATCTTCTTCATGTTAATACAGATATCTGATGTGTTGCATTCACATGACTTTCTCTACTCTTGTACTAACCATTCTTACAAAGTTATTCCTATATCTTCTTCATGTTAATACAGATATCTGATGTGTTACACTCACATGACTTTCTCTACTCTTGTACTAACCATTCTTACAAACTCTTATTCCTATATCTTCTTCATGTTAATACAGATATCTGATGTGTTACACTCACATGACTTTCTCTACTCTTGTACTAACCATTCTTACAAACTCTTATTCCTATATCTTCTTCATGTTAATACAGATATCTGATGTGTTACACTCACATGACTTTCTCTACTCTTGTACTAACCATTCTTACAAACTCTTATTGCTATATCTTCTTCATGTTAGTTGAGATAAATGTTTACAGAAATTATCTTATTGCATATTTCCTTGTAGGTACAAGGGGAATATGAGAATACAGCAGGCTTTGAGTGATAGTCAACTCTTTTAAAGCTTTGAGATCCCATTCTCTTTGCACGGTTAACAAATAAAAAATGAACAATGTTGTTGCATTTCATGAAAGTTTTAAGTTTTCCGAAACTGACACAAGAAGGAATATCTCCCAAATGGTTCACTCTACAAAACAATTTATTCTGACAAATTGTGTGTTTTAGCGAGATCTATATTTTTTGTATAGTAAGATTTTGTCTATCTCTTATGATTTACGAGTTATTCAAAAGTCATCCCGAGTAAAGAGGGCTACATAGGCTATAGACAGAAAATTCAATATATATATTTCATTTGTGGTAAAAATATCTTAAACATATGACATTTTAATCAAAATTGTTAGAGCTATTTTCAAGAAAATCAAAATGTTTGAAAAATGTTCCATGTAAAGGGTAATTTAGGGTGAGAGTATTTTCTTCAAAATCTTTGTGTCGCTTCCTTGAAGGACATAAAACTTAAATACCACTTTTTGGTTTTTAACCAACTTTTTGTATTTGAGTTATGCTGTCCACAGACTGACACACCCACACATAGACCTTTTTCTAACACGGCTATTTTAGGATTCAGGGGTTCTCAACACACATATTTCCGGTGAAATCTGGATATCAAATTTTTGGGTGGAATACAATACTTCCTATACTTATGAGTAGAGAAGGTAAAAATGTGATGTGACCGTCACATGACTTCCTCTACTTTTGTACAAGCTCTTTTATAAACACATGTTCCTTTATCTTCATGTTAATTGCCTGAGTAATCTTATCTTGTATCGCTTGTCAATACAATGGGAATACGCTAGGCTTAATTGTAGTCTTATCTTTTTACATGGACAAAGAGATAGCTGAAAAAGTGAAGGACTTCCTACTTGCAAAAAGTATAAAATTTAAACCAATAATAAATATCTCAAAAATATTAATCTCCAAAACAAAGTATTTGACATAAATTGTGTTTTCATGAGATGTATACTTTTAAGTAGTAATACTTAGTGTATTTCTTACATTTTATCAGTTTTACAAAATCATTCAGAATAAAGAGAACTCCAGAGAATATTCACAGAAAATTCAATATATACATTTCATTTGTCATGGAAATATATTAAATATATGGTATTTTAATCAAAATTGTTTGGGCAATTTTTTAAAAAATGCAAGTTTTGAAAACATTTTTTGTGTTAACAGTAGTTTGGGGTGATGGTATTTACTTGAAAATGTTAAGAAGATGCTGAACTGAAATACCAATTTTGGTATACAACCAACATTTTTCTTTTAGGTTACACTACACACAGACATTTTTCTAAAAATGCTTTCTTTTTTTTATTCAGGAAAGCTTAAAGTATATCTTTCCAATGGAATCTTTGTATCACTTTCTTATTTAGTACTTAGTGATAAAGGCAAAGTGTAACAATGTTTATTTTTGGTTTTCTTAAACATTACATTAACAATTCTTATTAAAATACTATAAGTCAAAGATGTTTTCATGATAAATGAAATGTATATGTTGAATTTCCTGGGAATACTCTCTCAAGTCCTCTTATTAACATTTGTATAACTAATAAACCATAAGAGATACTAAACAAAGTACTACATAAAAAATATGCATCTCATTAAAACATACAATTTATGTTAGATACAAGATTAGTACCAAAAATAAGTTCTTGAACGTGTTAGGGCTGCAGGGAAACTGTCATTGTGACTGTTGGGCACAGTGTTGTGTTTGTTGCTTTCGCTGCACTACACAGCGACTGGAGTGTTAAGTCCTGGCTTGGCAGGGAAACTGTCAGTGTGACTTTTGGGCACAGTGTTGTGTTTGTTGCTTTCCCTGCACTACACAGCGACTGGAGTGTTAAGTCCTGACTTGGCAGGGAAACTGTCAGTGTGACTGTTGGGCACAGTGTTGTGTTTGTTGCTTTCCCTGCACTACACAACCACTGGAGTGTTGTCTGGACTTGGCAGGGAAACTGTCAGTGTGACTGTTGGGCACAGTGTTGTGTTTGTTGCTTTCCCTGCACTACACAGCGACTGGAGTGTTAAGTCCTGACTTGGCAGGGAAACTGTCAGTGTGACTGTTGGGCACAGTGTTGCGTTTGTTGCTTTCCCTGCACTACACAGCCAGTGGAGTGTTAAGTCCTGACTTGGCAGGGAAACTGTCAGTGTGACTGTTGGGCACAGTGTTGTGTTTGTTGCTTTCCCTGCACTACACAGCCACTGGAGTGTTAAGTCTGGGCTTGGCAGGGAAACTGTCAGTCTGACTGTTGGGCACAGTGTTGTGTTTGTTGCTTTCCCTGCACTACACAGCGACTGGAGTGTTAAGTCCTGACTTGGCAGGGAAACTGTCAGTGTGACTGTTGGGCACAGTGTTGTGTTTGTTGCTTTCCCTGCACTACACAACCACTGGAGTGTTGTCTGGACTTGGCAGGGAAACTGTCAGTGTGACTGTTGGGCACAGTGTTGTGTTTGTTGCTTTCCCTGCACTACACAGCGACTGGAGTGTTAAGTCCTGACTTGGCAGGGAAACTGTCAGTGTGACTGTTGGGCACAGTGTTGTGTTTGTTGCTTTCCCTGCACTACACAGCCACTGGAGTGTTAAGTCTGGGCTTGGCAGGGAAACTGTCAGTGTGACTGTTGGGCACAGTGTTGTGTTTGTTGCTTTCCCTGCACTACACAGCCAGTGGAGTGTTGTCTGGGCTTGGCAGGGAAACTGTCAGTGTGACTGTTGGGCACAGTGTTGTGTTTGTTGCTTTCCCTGCACTACACAGCCAGTGGAGTGTTAAGTCCTGACTTGGCAGGGAAACTGTCAGTGTGACTGTTGGGCACAGTGTTGTGTTTGTTGCTTTCCCTGCACTACACAGCCAGTGGAGTGGTAAGTCCTGACTTGGCAGGGAAACTGTCAGTGTGACTGTTGGGCACAGTGTTGTGTTTGTTGCTTTCCCTGCACTACACAGCGACTGGAGTGTTAAGTCCTGACTTGGCAGGGAAACTGTCAGTGTGACTGTTGGGCACAGTGGTGTGTTTGTTGCTTTCCCTGCACTACACAGCGACTGGAGTGTTAAGTCCTGACTTGGCAGGGAAACTGTCAGTGTGACTGTTGGGCACAGTGTTGTGTTTCTTGCTTTCCCTGCACTACACAGCCAGTGGAGTGTTAAGTCCTGACTTGGCAGGGAAACTGTCAGTGTGACTGTTGGGCACAGTGTTGTGTTTCTTGCTTTCCCTGCACTACACAGCCAGTGGAGTGTTAAGTCCTGACTTGGCAGGGAAACTGTCAGTGTGACTGTTGGGCACAGTGTTGTGTTTCTTGCTTTCCCTGCACTACACAGCCAGTGAAGTGTTAAGTCCTGACTTGGCAGGGAAACTGTCAGTGTGACTGTTGGGCACAGTGTTGTGTTTGTTGTTTTCCCTGCACTACACAGCCACTGGAGTGTTGAGTCCTGACTTGGCAGGGAAACTGTCAGTGTGACTGTTGGGCACAGTGTTGTGTTTGTTGTTTTCCCTGCACTACACAGCCACTGGAGTGTTGAGTCCTGACTTGGCAGGGAAACTGTCAGTGTGACTGTTGGGCACAGTGTTGTGTTTGTTGCTTTCCCTGCACTACACAGCCAGTGGAGTGTTGTCTGGGCTTGGCAGGGAAACTGTCAGTGTGACTGTTGGGCACAGTGTTGTGTTTGTTGTTTTCCCTGCACTACACAGCCACTGGAGTGTTGAGTCCTGACTTGGCAGGGAAACTGTCAGTGTGACTGTTGGGCACAGTGTTGTGTTTGTTGCTTTCCCTGCACTACACAGCCAGTGGAGTGTTGTCTGGGCTTGGCAGGGAAACTGTCAGTGTGACTGTTGGGCACAGTGTTGTGTTTGTTGCTTTCCCTGCACTACACAACCACTGGAGTGTTGTCTGGACTTGGCAGGGAAACTGTCAGTGTGACTGTTGGGCACAGTGTTGTGTTTGTTGCTTTCCCTGCACTACACAGCCAGTGGAGTGTTAAGTCCTGACTTGGCAGGGAAACTGTCAGTGTGACTGTTGGGCACAGTGTTGTGTTTGTTGCTTTCCCTGCACTACACAGCCAGTGGAGTGTTGTCTGGGCTTGGCAGGGAAACTGTCAGTGTGACTGTTGGGCACAGTGTTGTGTTTCTTGCTTTCCCTGCACTACACAGCCAGTGGAGTGTTAAGTCCTGACTTGGCAGGGAAACTGTCAGTGTGACTGTTGGGCACAGTGTTGTGTTTGTTGCTTTCCCTGCACTACACAGCCAGTGGAGTGTTGTCTGGGCTTGGCAGGGAAACTGTCAGTGTGACTGTTGGGCACAGTGTTGTGTTTGTTGCTTTCCCTGCACTACACAGCCAGTGGAGTGTTAAGTCCTGACTTGCCAGGGAAACTGTCAGTGTGACTGTTGGGCACAGTGTTGTGTTTGTTGCTTTCCCTGCACTACACAGCCAGTGGAGTGTTAAGTCCTGACTTGGCAGGGAAACTGTCTGTTGTGACTGTTGGGCACAGTGTTGTGTTTGTTGCTTTCCCTGCACTACACAGCCACTGGAGTGTTAAGTCTGGGCTTGGCAGGGAAACTGTCAGTGTGACTGTTGGGCACAGTGTTGTGTTTGTTGCTTTCCCTGCACTACACAGCCAGTGGAGTGTTGTCTGGGCTTGGCAGGGAAACTGTCAGTGTGACTGTTGGGCACAGTGTTGTGTTTGTTGCTTTCCCTGCACTACACAGCCAGTGGAGTGTTAAGTCCTGACTTGCCAGGGAAACTGTCAGTGTGACTGTTGGGCACAGTGTTGTGTTTGTTGCTTTCCCTGCACTACACAGCCAGTGGAGTGTTAAGTCCTGACTTGGCAGGGAAACTGTCAGTGTGACTGTTGGGCACAGTGTTGTGTTTGTTGCTTTCCCTGCACTACACAGCCAGTGGAGTGTTGTCTGGACTTGGCAGGGAAACTGTCAGTGTGACTGTTGGGCACAGTGTTGTGTTTGTTGCTTTCCCTGCACTACACAGCCAGTGGAGTGTTAAGTCCTGACTTGGCAGGGAAACTGTCAGTGTGACTGTTGGGCACAGTGTTGTGTTTGTTGCTTTCCCTGCACTACACAGCCAGTGGAGTGTTAAGTCCTGACTTGGCAGGGAAACTGTCAGTGTGACTGTTGGGCACAGTGTTGTGTTTGTTGCTTTCCCTGCACTACACAGCCAGTGGAGTGTTAAGTCCTGACTTGGCAGGGAAACTGTCAGTGTGACTGTTGGGCACAGTGTTGTGTTTGTTGCTTTCCCTGCACTACACAGCCACTGGAGTGTTAAGTCCTGACTTGGCAGGGAAACTGTCAGTGTGACTGTTGGGCACAGTGTTGTGTTTGTTGTTTTCCCTGCACTACACAGCCAGTGGAGTGTTAAGTCCTGACTTGGCAGGGAAACTGTCAGTGTGACTGTTGGGCACAGTGTTGTGTTTGTTGCTTTCCCTGCACTACACAGCCAGTGGAGTGTTAAGTCTGGGCTTGGCAGGGAAACTGTCAGTGTGACTGTTGGGCACAGTGTTGTGTTTCTTGCTTTCCCTGCACTACACAGCCAGTGAAGTGTTAAGTCCTGACTTGGCAGGGAAACTGTCAGTGTGACTGTTGGGCACAGTGTTGTGTTTGTTGCTTTCCCTGCACTACACAGTCAGTGGAGTGTTAAGTCCTGACTTGGCAGGGAAACTGTCAGTGTGACTGTTGGGCACAGTGTTGTGTTTGTTGCTTTCCCTGCACTACACAGCCAGTGGAGTGTTGTCTGGACTTGGCAGGGAAACTGTCAGTGTGACTGTTGGGCACAGTGTTGTGTTTGTTGCTTTCCCTGCACTACACAGCCAGTGGAGTGTTGTCTGGACTAGGCAGGGAAACTGTCAGTGTGACTGTTGGGCACAGTGTTGTGTTTGTTGCTTTCCCTGCACTACACAGCCAGTGGAGTGTTGTCTGGGCTTGGCAGGGAAACTGTCAGTGTGACTGTTGGGCACAGTGTTGTGTTTGTTGCTTTCCCTGCACTACACAGCCACTGGAGTGTTGTCTGGGCTTGGCAGGGAAACTGTCAGTGTGACTGTTGGGCACAGTGTTGTGTTTGTTGCTTTCCCTGCACTACACAGCCAGTGGAGTGTTGTCTGGACTTGGCAGGGAAACTGTCAGTGTGACTGTTGGGCACAGTGTTGTGTTTGTTGCTTTCCCTGCACTACACAGCCAGTGGAGTGTTGTCTGGGCTTGGCAGGGAAACTGTCAGTGTGACTGTTGGGCACAGTGTTGTGTTTGTTGCTTTCCCTGCACTACACAGCCAGTGGAGTGTTGTCTGGACTTGGCAGGGAAACTGTCAGTGTGACTGTTGGGCACAGTAGTGTGTTTGTTGCTTTCCCTGCACTACACAGCTAGTGGAGTGTTGTCTGGACTAGGCAGGGAAACTGTCAGTGTGACTGTTGGGCACAGTGTTGTGTTTGTTGCTTTCCCTGCACTACACAGCCACTGGAGTGTTAAGTTCTGACTTGGCAGGGAAACTGTCAGTGTGACTGTTGGGCACAGTAGTGTGTTTGTTGCTTTCCCTGCACTACACAGCCAGTGGAGTGTTGTCTGGACTTGGCAGGGAAACTGTCAGTGTGACTGTTGGGCACAGTGTTGTGTTTGTTGCTTTCCCTGCACTACACAGCCACTGGAGTGTTAAGGCTGGGCTTGGCAGCCAGTTGTAATGGGGTTCCGGTTTGCATTGTTATTTAGTTTGTGAATGCAAAAGGCACTAAACCAGTCTAAGTGAATGGTATTTGATGGAAAAGTATGGAGAGACTTGTATGGATATAGGAATGTCCGCAAGTGGTATAGAGTGGCAACATTCTGATTCACACAAACCGAAAAAATTCAATAGAAGACAGTTTGCTGTTAAAGTGATGGCAACTGTGTTTTGGAATCAAAGAGAGAGATGGCTCCTGGGACAACAAATACGGACAGGTATTGTGTGACACTAAAACACCTCAAACAGACGATTGAAGAGAAATGTTGAGCAAGGGCATAACCCTTCTCCTCGACAATGCACACCAATGTCAAAACGTGGATCTTGGACAGCGTTACATATCCACTCTATAGTTGAGACTTAATGCTCAGTGACAGTTGCTTGTTTCTCAAGTTGAAGGAACATGCTTCTGTAAGGCGCTTCAGCTATGGCGACAAGGTAAACATGTGGTCCAGCACTTCCTCAATAGCATTGCAGCAAGCTGGTGCGACATGGACATGAATAACTGTCACAGAACTACAGAATTGCAGTATGTGGAAAAGTAAACAAAAATGGCTAAGCTTCAAAACTGTGTACCATATAGTGAAAATAAACATCTGCTTATATTTAAAAGAAAAAATCGATTTTACTTTTGAGTTTATTCTTATAAAATTAAGAGTTGTGTGTGTGTGTGTGTGTGCATGCGTGCGTGCGAGAAAGGTGCTTATCTGTGCTGTTATAGTTCGAATACAGGATAATATGAGTATGTATAATGATTTTTTGCAGGTGAAATATGGCTGCAGTGAACGTGTATTCAACGAATGTGACGACAGAGAACCTAAGTAGGCATGACATGCTGGCGTGGGTGAATGATTGTCTGGCCTCCAACTTCACAAAGATAGAGGAGCTGTGTACCGGCGCTGCCTACTGCCAGTTCATGGACATGCTCTTTCCTGGTAATACTCATTTTTTTATTACACATGTATGCTTTTCCAAAATACATATTGAGAGAAATACTTTTTAAAATTTCCTGCAGTGTCTTTCATTAGTATACAAAGCTTTGAAGTATAGAGAGATTTGTAATATCACTCCAAAGATAAATAATGGTTGTGCTAAATTTTAAAAGCCTAAACTATTTGTGAGCTGAATGGAATATTTATTTTAAGAAGCACAGAAGTACAAGGTGCTAAACCTAGTTTCACTAATAACCAGTAACAATTACATCTTCTTTGTACAATATTTGTGAGAGGACAAACTGCTTCAAATATATAACTGTCAAAACTAATTTGAAGTTTGTATTGTAGTTAATTACTATAATACCTCCTTTTAAAGTTACATTTTGCAGGTTAAGGTGCCCTAGGGGCTTGAATTTCCAGGAATATTTTAATACAGGTTGTTTTTGAAAAATGAAAAAACAGAAGATGAATTTTGACCCATATTTGCTGTTAAAGCATGTATGTTAGCTGTGCAGTGCCAAGAACACATTCTCTGCTATGGACTACATCCACCCAGTAACACTCACTCAAGCCATATTGCATACATAATCTGTTTGTGTGCATGCAGTAAGACATTTCAATTAGGGATCTTCCAAGGATGTTACACAAAGATTTTAAACAAAATGTCCCATATCCCAACTAACATGAAACAAATTGCGTAAGCTTTCATGACCGGTGTATAAAATATAGAATGAATATTCAGGCTTGTGGGTCTTGGTCTAGTGGAAATTCTTCTTGCATACGTTTCGCTCGAAACTGCGTCGAACATTATATCAGTGGTGTGACCGTAGTACTCTGCTACTATCGGCAAACTGCAGCGAACTGATCGGCGCCGTTTGATTTCACAGGTTTTATATACTTAGCATGTCGGCATGTGACGGTTGGTCTGGTCTTTGTTTACTGGTTCGGCTGGGCTAAAGTGGGGGCTGCTTCCATTGTTGTCGATGGTCTGGCATTTACTGTAGCTGAAGCTGTTGATGACGCATGATCTTGAATTTGTCTCTGGTCAGGTTTTTTGCATGCTTTGTATAATGCTGGAGGCCAAGCTTTATTTAAGCGCTTTGTTTCTTTCTTTCTATTGGAGTAATCATTATGTTTGAAAATCTCAATAGCTGCATGACTTAACAGGATAGCTGTGTATAATGTGTTCCCCCAGCGTAGTAGTGCCAGTAATGTGTGTGTTTACTGTACGTTGTGTGGCCCATATATGGACAGAGCCACACGAGCGCGGAATTTTGTGAATACATGCATTACAGAACACAAGATGTTGCTGTTTAGGACAAACAGAAAAGTCTGCAGTTGCAGAACATGTATTACTAGCACTACTACGCTGGGGGAACACATTATACACAGCTATCCTGTGTTCCACAGTTCACTATTACGTTCAGTTAAGTCATGAAACCATAGAGATTTTCAAACATAATGATTACTCCAATAGAAACAAAGCGCTTAAATAAAGCTTGGCCTCCAGCATTATACAAAGCATGCAAAAAACCTGACCAGAGACAAATTCAAGACCAGACGCCATCAACAGCTTCAGCTACAGTAAATGCCAGACCATTGACAACAATGGAAGCAGCCCCCACTTTAGCCCAGCCCACGTAGCAGCCGAACCAATAGACAAAACCGGACCAACTGTCATATGCCCATACATGCTAAGTATATAAAGCCTGTGAAACCAAATGGCTCCGATCAGTTCGCCAAAAGTAGCAGAGTACTACAGTCACACTGCTGATGATGTTCGACGCAGTTTCAAACGAAACGTATGGAGGAAGAATTTCCACTAGACCACGGCCCACAAGCCTGAATATTCATTCTGTATTTTTTAACACGAAACATTTTTGTTGTTTTTGACTTTCTCAGAGGTTGTTCTATGTTAATTAAAATACTGTGTGTTCAAGATAGTTTCATGGCAGACAATGTATACAAGGCTCACTATGAAAGTTTTTAGATGTGAGAAAATGAAAGTTGATTCACTCGAATTGGATGTAGAACATGTTGACCCTCTCCTTTGTGAGTGAACTGGTATCAGGTAGTGACTCTCCCACTCTAGGAATACCAGCAGCACAAGGATGAACAACCCTTAGTGTGCAGGCAATGGAACTGGAAGAGAGCATTTTTGCTCAACAATTTTCTATGATATTGTAAGTGGATTAAACCAGTGGCAAAGTCTTGAATGTTTGCAACTGGCTTTTGGAGACAATGTTCCTTCCCATGCCAAGGTTTTCCAGTGGTTTCAGAAACTTAAAAGGGGCCATTCATCTTTAAAAAATGAGAGAAGTGCCTGTCTAGCAACAGCAATGACTGAGGAAAACATCACAGTGTTGAGAAAAATGCTTCATGAAAATAATCACGTAACATTTAAAGAAATTGCACATTGGTTCGTCAGCAGTTTTGAAAATCCTCCACGAATTTCTTTGTGTGAGGAAGGTTGTATCTCAATGGGTGTCTCACAATTTGACAGGAATAAAAACATGCCCGTGTTGAATGGTGCAGGAAAATATGAAGAAGATCCAAAGGAGTGTACTCGATGGGTCTTGGACATTGTCACAGATGACAAAACCTGAATTTATTAATTTGATTGAGAGACCAAGCTGCAATCAGTGGTGCGGATCTTCTCAGATGACAGTCCATTATCAAAAGTGAAGCATCACCAAAGTGTCCACAAGAAAATAACGGCTTCATCTTTCCTAAAGGCTGGTCTTGTGGCAACCGTTGCTCTGGAGGAGCAGAGCATGGTACACCACAGTTTGCTTGTCTAAGGGTTTTGTCAAGCTTCAAGAGCAGCGGCCGCGCCAGGACTGCACGACATTGCATTCACACACACTGCCAACATTACTGTTCAGTTCCTGGAATCCACAGAGGTCAAACTTGTGATTCATCCACCATATGGTCCTGACCTGGCCCCAAGCCACTTTTTTCATTCCTGATGGTAAACAATTGCATGCGTGGAAATAGGTTTTGAACCCCTGGAGATGCTGTTACCACTTAGGAAGGGGACCTTGCAGCCATCGAAGAAAGCTTACAGAAGTGGTTATGGTGAATGCATAAGGGTATACAGTGTGGTGGCAAGTACTCTGGAAAAAAATGCAACAATCAGAATCACTTTAAAAATTATTCTTGGTGTATCTCAAAACTTTTGTAGTGAGCCTCATATATTGAATTTTCTGGTAGTTTTTGTTTACAGTTTTTTTTTAATATCCAGGTAATTGACCAATGACTTGTATGCTCATTCCATCGTCAGATTTGCCAAACTGATGAAGAAATTCACACAAGTGTTAAATATGTACTAGAAATGTGTGGAAGGGTGTTGTTCGTGGAACCAACAATTTCTTGCTGCAGAATTGGGACGCATTTCTGTGCAAATATTTACCATTGTTACTTTAAAGTACGTAGCAGTAGTGAGTATGAGGGTACTTCAAAAAGTAAGTTACACTTGTCCCAGGCTAAGACCATTGTACAACAGGAATGGAGCTTTGTCAGGTTAGAGTTCATGTTCTAGAGTTCTGATATGTGCATCACTGTGTACAAGCTAAATGGTGCATCAACTCCAAAGTTGAATTACAAGGGATGATATTATTGTGGACAAAATGTTGAAATTGCACACAGATTATGCACTTTAGAATTCTGGCTGTATAAAGACCAAATCACATCTAATCCAAGCCAAAAATTTGATTAAGCCTGCAGAGCCATTGGTGATATTAATTGGGATGGAAGGCCAACAATATCAACTACAGAGGACAATATCCAGGTAATTGACCAATGACTCGTATGCTCATTCCATCGTCAGATTTTCCAAACTGATGAAGAAATTCACACAAGGTTCTCGAATGCTTCCGTGACCAAGGAGCTGAGGAATTAAATGACAGGTAGAATGTTCAGACCGTTGTTTAGAGATACTTGGTAACTATCTTGAAAAATAGTGTCATATATGTGTGACACTTTGCATCGAAGTTACTTAATCATGTGTAAGTTACTTTTTGAAATCCCCTCATAGAATCAGTGTATAGAGAAAGAAGCTAGATTGTTTGTTTACTACATTTAATGATTGCTTTCTTTTTCAGGAAGTGTGGTTATGAAACGTATCAAATTTAAAACTAATCTTGAACATGAATACATCCAGAATTTTAAGATCCTTCAAGCAGCGTTTAAGAAGATGGGTGTGGATAAGGTGAGCATCCTTTTGTGTACAGGATATGTTGTAGATAATTGCTACTTGACTGAGCGAGTTAGTGTAACCATCAGCTCAACAGTGTGGCATGACAAAATGAACAGGTGCTCGCAGGAACAGGCTTCAGCTTATCAATTCCAAAAACTAAATTTGATGCTTCTATTCACTGCAGTACATTACCAGCTCAGCTAACCTTAAGAAAACCTGTCTGATAAGATACAACATTGTCATTTTATCACTATTTGAACATGTGCATGTGTGACGCTCAAAATTCAGCAGGTAAACCATTTTCTTGTTACTTTCCAATATTTACAGATTAAGAATGAATATAATTTGACTTAAGCCAAAAAGGTGAGTTGATTAATAACACTATACAACACTTATAGTTTACTGGAACATGTTTCGAAGGCTTCACTTTCCTTCACCAAAGATTGATAATGAAGGAAAGTCAGTCTCCAAAACATGTTCCGGTAAAATATAAGTGTTACATAGTGTTATTAATTGACTCACCTTTTTGGTTTAAATACTAATTTTTTGTTTGGATTATCTGGAATTTTGGATTCACAGGATTTGGATTAGCAGGATTCAACTGTATATGTGCATATATTTATTTACTTTAATGTAGGTAGATTGTGTTATGAATTGAGGAAAAAGGATTTTGTTACTGTTAGTACAAGTTATAGTCTGAACCACGTGGATGTTGATTTGGTTGAAACCATGTGATTGCTTCACCTGTAAAACAAAAGCACATGAAACTTTGTGACTGTATGTGCATATGTTGTCCAAACCTCCCGATGTTCCGATTTTGCCATTGTGTTTAGGAAGACTAAAGTAAACCTAGCCAGGAAACAAAGTGGCAAGCTGTTTATTAGGCAACAGTTGAAAGTAACTGACCTGAGCTGCATTTGTCACATGAAATGCTCCGTGAGGCTTTAGCTTACAGGAGACACATTGCTTTTGAGAAAATGTTTTTAGAACCAGAAGAATTTAACACCATCTCTGTTAAGAGAGGTACAGGCATAATGAATTGGCTTGAAGATAATTCATGTAGTACAATAAAGCCAGGGCTATAGTGGAACAAGATAAAACACTGAATGTTGTGTACTTGTTTAGAAGTGTCATCTTTCAAACTAGAAGTCTATGAGGGTACTTCAAAAAGTAAGTTACACATGCTGTCCCATGCTAAGACCATTGTGCTTTGTCAGATTAGAGTTGATGTTCTGGGATTCCTGCTGACAGTTGCAATGGTACTGATAACAGCTGCATCACTCTGTGCGAGCAAAGTGATCATCAACTGGAAATGTGCTCCAAAGTTGAAGTACACAGGATGGCATGATTCTTGTGGACAAAGTGTTGAAATTGCACAGATTCACAGTGAAATTCTTGCAGTATAAAGATCAAACACAATGTCACATCTAATGATAGTGAAGTAGAGCCAATAATCTAACCAAGGCTTACAGACGGTGATACAGTTTGGGAAGGAAGGCTATAAACATCCACCACAAACAACAATGTCCAGATAATCGGTCGATGAACTCATGTGCTCATTCCATTGTTTGATTTGTCAAAGATGAGGAGATTTGCACAATGATGTTCAAATGCCTCCATGACCAAGTAGTGGATTTCTGTCACTGTGGAATTAAACGACTGGTAAAATGTGCAGACCATTTGAGAGGTAGAATCAACACAGAAAAATTCAATGCTATAGCCACATGTGAAGTAGAAACTCCGTGGTTCAAATCCCAGGCATGGCATTGAATTTTTCGGTCCTGATTTTGTCTCTCAAACATTGTCCACACATGGCTTGCTTGTTTAAAAACACCAGCAGTAAGTTGGTTGGCATAATATAACAATTACCATCATTCAGACCATTGTTTAAAGAGACTTTGTGACTATGTTGAAAAATAGTTGATGTATCTGTGCCACTTTGCAGTGAAGTGCAGTATTCAATAAAAGTTACTTGGCCTGCAATTATATGTAACTTACTTTTTGAAGTCCCTTCATACAATGCCATTGAACCACTTGTTTTCCTGTGATGTGAAATATGCATGTGCACAAGCTGTACTGTCCGTATGAGGCAATGTCGCACTGCTGCTATTGGTTAGTAGTGGATATGTCAGGAGGTTTGGACCTACCATATTGTATTATATGTGTGTGTGTGTGTCTGCCTGTGTTTAAGATAAATTGTGCTTAGGAAAACATAGTTCTATTGAAATCAAATGCTTTATTGCAGGTTATTCCTGTAGATAAATTGATTAAAGGAAGGTTTCAGGACAATTTTGAATTTCTTCAGTGGTTTAAGAAGTTCTTTGATGCCAATTATGATGGTAGAGATTATGATGCTTACGAAGCTCGAGGCTGTATCCCACTGGGCAGTGGGAGTAGGAATGGGAGCTTGCATCAACTTCCGGTGGTGTGTGCTCCAACCAGACCAGTGCAAGCAAAGTCCCATCATGCTCCTCCATCTCGCCCAGCCATTGTGAGACAGCCTGGTAATATTCTCCTTTTGTTCACCTGTATGTAGCTTCTGAACCAGTCAACGTCACTTAACAGCAATTAGAATCACAACTCATTCTATTTAATTAGTTTGGTTACAGTCATTTGTCTTTTAAATTGGCTGGTTTAAAAAGATAGTAACATTTCCAGTTGAGCATGTTTTTAACAAAACAAGAAGTTGAGCTCATATTGTTGGGGATAATTTTAATCCCCAATATTACTATTGAGTTTTAATAACAGGTAGCAGCCTCAGCGGGAAGGAAAGAGCTCTCCAAGTAAGTTACCCCTGGTTGTGGTTTTAGGAACTTAAAGGTTGAAACATATCCTGCGACTATTTGACTAAAAGCTTCACTTATCTTAGTAATTGCTGCAAGTTTTTGAAATATTATGCAGACATGTTTGATGATGACTTCATCATATCTTCAGTCCTCTTGCTTATAACCTACTCGCTATACTGGTAGCTCAATGGTTAGAGTAGATGTGCATCAAGCAGAAGATCTGGCGTTCAGATCCTGGCTATGGCATTGAATTTTTCAGTCCTGATTCTATCTCTCAAACATTGTCCACACATGACTTGTGTGTAACACCAGCAGTAAGTTGGTTGGTATAAAATAACATTGAATTTTTCAGTCCTGATTCTCCCTCTCAAACATTGTCCACACATGACTTGTGTATAACACTAGCAGTAAGTTGGTTGGTATAAAATAACATTGAATTTTTCAGTCCTGATTCTCCCTCTCAAACATTGTCCACACATGACTTGTGTGTAACACCAGCAGTAAGTTGGTTGGTATAAAATAACATTGAATTTTTCAGTCCTGATTCTATCTCTCAAACATTGCCCACACATGACTTGTGTATAACACCAGCAGTAAGTTGGTTGGTATAAAATAACATTGAATTTTTCAGTCCTGATTCTCCCTCTCAAACATTGTCCACACATGACTTGTGTGTAACACCAGCAGTAAGTTGGTTGGTATAAAATAACATTGAATTTTTCAGTCCTGATTCTCCCTCTCAAACATTGTCCACACATGACTTGTGTAATAACACCAGCATTAAGTTGGTTGGTATAAAATAACATTGAATTTACAGGTCTTTTTGTCAAACTAAAGCCTTTGAGAATGGATTGATAACTATAGTTCATCACATGCAAAGTAATTTACTAAAGCGCGTTTCACCCTTAGAAGACAGTACATGTTAAATGGAGCGCAGTGTTGCAACATGTACTAGTTGCGAATCTTTCCCCGCGAGCGACTCGAGGTGGCCGGAGTCCTGCACTTAGTCCTTCAATTGCTGCTTGACGAGATGGGCACTTTTAACTTTGGTATCCCTCCATGCCTTTGTTACTGTATGACCTAAATTTACAAATGACTCGTCTGTATAAACAACTGATTTCCCCTGTTCCCTAAACCTTTGTACGTCTTTTAGATATTTATGTCGCCATCTGATGATATCGATATCGTCTCTTTCTATTAATATGCACTTGTTACCCCTTCTTTCATATTCCAACCCCAAATCATGTAAGAACCGACTAAGAGTGGCCCTTGAGAAATTTGATAGGGTCTCATCACTGTTGAATCGTGACAAAATTATATTCAGCATGGGTGGAATATTTGCAAACTGTAAAGAATGAACAATTCGCCGCAATCCACCTTGCACTATTCAATCATATTGCGTTAACCTAGCGTTTTGTGTAGTCCCGCCCTTTTTGCTTTCTTTTTCGATATCGTTCTTAGAGGTGCTTTCATTAGTTCCTTTTTAATCATACACACTACTGCTTCTGAACACCCGATAGCCTTAGCTGTTTCTTTTACTGCGTTACTTACACGCATTTTGCTTCAAAAATAATATAACACATTCATAATTATTTGGCGTTCCTTACTTCTTAATTTACCAATATATCGTCTCTTCCTAGCTTCCCCCCTCCATAACTACAAATATTTACAAAAATATTAAACAAATAACGCAATAACAGCTCACAGTTACACACACAGCTTCTTTCGAACTAATGTTAGTGCTGCTCCTTATACTATCTTCTGTGTCAGGCCTGACGCTGAATAGATGAATACCTTTTGTTTGCCTTACTGGATAAAAGAAAGAGGTTACTGCCTTTTGGTTTATTTTAAAAACTTTCTCCAACCTTCCTCAACATTTGTTCTCGCTGGTTCCCTGATGTAAACTCAATAACAAAAAAGTTTCACACTCCGTAACTTTTGCAGTGCACAGATATAAAATTTTCTGAAAACATTTCATTTTAAAAATTATAACACTTAACTGGGTAAACGTAGAGAATTCAAAGTGGGCAGGTAGTAGCACTATAGATTACTCTACCTAAGAACAAAATATAGATGCATTCTAGCAGTTAGTTTGTTAGTTAGTGCGTGATGAGTATAGAAACAGGAAATATCGGACTTCTATTGAAAAAAACGTTTTCTGAAGAAATATGGGCCTATAGAAATGTATAATGACTCTAAAAAGGATATAACCTGATAGAGAAAAAAATTCTGCATGGGATAATGTGTTCAAATCTGAAATTTATAACAAATGAATATTTATACCATGCTATTAGGAATCTGGCAACTCCGCGAGGGTAGAAAAGGACGCGGCTAATGGCAACTTGTATGCGCTAGATAGAGACAGAGATGTCCCATTTAACTCCATACTGTCTTCTAAGAGTGGAACGCTATATAGTAATGTCGCAGTACCTAATGGGTGATCCAAAATACTCTGAACTAGCTGCACTGTGTTTTGCCTGTCAATGTCCTCAGCACTTATTGCTGATTGCCGCTGCCATAGAACCCCAGATGACACCATACAACATTTTAAAACTACTTTTAAAGGCTTTACTCACCAATGTTATTAAAGGAAATACTGCAACTGTGCAGCAATTGTCTTTTACTAACTGCCAGTATTGTAGCTTAACTAACCATACAGACTGAGTAGGCCAATCTGTGCTGTAGAAGTTTCAAGGATTATAATTACATAGACTTAATCCAGTAAATGCTAGTGTTCCGAATACATCAAATCTAGGTGAAGAGATTTACTCTTTTGTAAATAAGTGACATTGACTGGTTGGCACAACTTTATGTTCACCTTTTTTTCCAATGGCACTGCATGTGTTATATTTTTTTCCAGGCCGAGGGCTGTAGCTGATCTGATTCCTTCAGTTCTGTTTTTATTTTCATTATTATTGCACATTGTTATGTTTTGTTTTGCATGAGATCCCTTTTTTTTATTTGCAGATTGTGCCAATAGATAGGCTTATCAAAGGAAGGTTTCAAGATAATTTTGAATTTCTGCAATGGTTCAAAAAGTTTTTTGATGCCAACTATTCTGGTGCTGAGTATGATGCCTTATCTGCACGAGGGGGGGATCAGTTGGGAAGTGGGGGCTCATCTGCACCGCGTGGTTCAGGGCCTGTCACAAAACGCTCAGCAGTAGCTCGCCCAGAATCTGCTGCATCAACAAATTCTTCCCGTATCTCTTCTGGACGAATGGGTAATTAGTAACCTTGCTTTTGGTTGATAATGCTGCTTTATATAAGATATGTTTGTTGCATGTGCATTTTGCTGAAATGAGGTAGGGGAAACTACACAGGTAAAGTATTCAAAATGTTCTCGGGCTTCTAGCCAGGTGTAGGGATACATAGCCATCGACGTTTCGGGAGTGTACATCTCTCCCACCATCAGGATACTGAATCAATATCCTGATGATGGGATATCCTAGAAGCCAGAGAACATCTTGAGTATGTTCGTCGCCAGGAAAGCTTCAAATCATATTATACACACATAAATATTGTGGGTTGTGTATGGCAAGATTTTATATGATCCACATTTCATGTACAAAATAGGAGACAATTGTAAAAGTGAATTGCTATATTTAGCTCTATATGTATAACAATAGGTAACCTAAATGGCTTCTAGGAGTTTTTGTCAACAAATAATTCCTCTAAAATATTCTGACCAACAGAGTTTGTGGCTGCAAGTTTTGTTAATCCTTTTCATCTTCATTGATTTTAGCCAAGAGCAAATTTCTTAAACATTTTACATATTGGAGTTCAGTGAAATTTTGTAGAGAATCCAAGCACAGTTCGGTGATGTTTCTTTGAGTAAAACACAAGTATATTCTCTCAAGCTTCCACAGTCAGCTTTATAAATATCTTGGCTATGTGCTTTTGCTGTGTCAAGTTAGCTTTTGACCATCCTGTCGTGGTGGTCTTCAACGGGCAAACTACACCACACATTGCATCTAGAGCTTTTTATACAGGGTGTACTGTTGGTGGTTCAAATCCCAGTTATGGCATTGAATTTTTAAGTCCCAGTTCTACCTCTCAAACATTGCCCACACACGGTTTGTGTGTTTAAAAACACCAACAGTAAGTTTGTTGGCGTAAATAAATAATAATTACCATCTGAAGGTTAATTAATCCTGGGACATAAAGTACTTACAATAGTAAGTCACCATTGGGGTAATTGTCTCTGATGTGAGACTGCCTTTGTGGTTTACTGGGAAAAAATACGAACTGGTTTGAGAATTCAGTGTCGTTCTGGCAGGTTGTCACAATAGCTCAATGGTTAGAGCACCCACCTGGTAAGCAGAAGGTCTGTGGTTCAAATCCCAGCTGTGGCATTGAATTTTTAAGTTCCAGTTCTACCTCTCATCACAGCATTGATAAAAGTGTTTCATGAAAATAATCACATAACATTTAAACAAATTGAGTAAGCATTGTAGATTGGTTTTCCCATAGTTTTGAAAATCCTCCATGATCTCCTTTGTGCGAGGAAGGTCACACCCCGATGGGTGTCTCAGGATTTGACAGAAGAACAAAAACATGCCCATGTTGAACGGTGTGAAAAAATGCTGAGAAGATTCAAAGTAGGGGACTCTAGATGGGTTTCCGACGTTGTTACAGATGATGAAACCTGGATTTGTTAGTTTGATCCAGAGCTCAAGTTACAGTCAGCGGTATTATCTTCTGTGATGACAATCCACCGACAAAACTGAAGTGTCTCCAAAGTGTCCACAAGAAAATGCTGACTTCATTTTTCTTAAAGGCTGGTCTTGTGGCAACCATTTCTCTGGAGGAGCAGAGCACAGCTTGTTGTTGAAGCATTTGCCAAGCTTCAAGAACAGCGGCCACATCACCACTGTGTTCATACACAAGGCCAACATTGCCACCATGTGATATTTTTCTATTGCCAATGGTAAAAAATTACATGCATGGCAAGATATTTTCCATTGAAGAAAACACTGCGTGAGTGCTTCCACAAGTGGTTGCGGTGTATACAGCATGGTAGCATATGACTGAGAGCTTGAAGCCATTGAAGAAAACATGGCATGAGTGCTTCCACAAGTGGTTACAGTGGTGGCGTATGAATTGGAGCTTGAAGCCATCGAAGAAAATATGGCATGAGTGCTTCCACAAGTGGTTACAGTGGTGGCGTATGAATTGGAGCTTGAAGCCATCGAAGAAAATATGGCATGAGTGCTTCCACAAGTGGTTACAGTGGTGGCGTATGAATTGGAGCTTGAAGCCATCGAAGAAAATATGGCATGAGTGCTTCCACAAGTGGTTACAGTGGTGGCGTATGAATTGGAGCTTGAAGCCATCGAAGAAAATATGGCATGAGTGCTTCCACAAGTGGTTACAGTGGTGGCGTATGAATGGGAGCTTGAAACCACTGAAGAAAATATGGCGTGAGTGCTTCCACAAGTGGTTACAGTGGTGCCATATGAATGGGAGCTTGAAACCACTGAAGAAAACATGCCGTGAGTGCTTCCACAAGTGGTTACAGTGGTGCCATATGAATGGGAGCTTGAAACCACTGAAGAAAACATGCCGTGAGTGCTTCCACAAGTGCTTACAGTGGTGCCATATGAATGGGAGCTTGAAACCACGGAAGAAAACATGCCGTGAGTGCTTCCACAAGTGGTTACAGTGGTGCCATATGAATGGGAGCTTGAAACCACTGAAGAAAACATGCCGTGAGTGCTTCCACAAGTGGTTACAGTGGTGGCATATGAATGGGAGCTTGAAACCACTGAAGAAAACATGCCGTGAGTGCTTCCACAAGTGGTTACAGTGGTGGCATATGAATGGGAGCTTGAAGCCATTGAAGAAAACATGCCGTGAGTGCTTCCACAAGTGGTTACAGTGGTGGCATATGAATGGGAGCTTGAAGCCATTGAAGAAAACATGCCGTGAGTGCTTCCACAAGTGGTTACAGTGGTGGCATATGAATGGGAGCTTGAAGCCATTGAAGAAAACATGCCGTGAGTGCTTCCACAAGTGGTTACAGTGGTGGCATATGAATGGGAGCTTGAAGCCATTGAAGAAAACATGCCATGAGTGCTTCCACAAGTGGTTACAGTGGTGGCGTATGAATGGGAGCTTGAAGCCATTGAAGAAAACACGGCATGAGTGCTTCCACGTTATATTTGAAGAGTTGCAGAAAAGGACTCGCAACATGGAAGTAAAGTGTTTCCGTGGCCATGTAATATAATGTGTTGTTACACCTGTAGAGTGCAGCATTTCCAGCTATGTCTGTGCTTGGGTAATATAAAGGAGAAGTGTTAAAATGAAGTAGGAATGGGCATTTTTATACAGGGTGGGACAAGTGAATCGTGCGTGTGATCCACTTCATATCAATGCAGGACAGTGTTGCCCTCTACTATATATATTACTATTCTGTAATTCCCTTCGTGTGCACCTAAATGGAACTAATTCAAATTGCTATGTTAGTTAAGGCTGGGCGTCCATTTAAAGCTGAATGCCATGTTTCAAATCCGAGAGACTGCATTTAAATATACCTGTGGTAAAGGATGGGGAGGGCTCATGTAAAATACCTGGTGCGGTGCATGCATGGGTGATGAAAGGGTTGCATGGTTTCTGCTTTTTGTTCTAAAAATACTACAATAGTACTGAAATGAATAGCATATTGGCCCAAAAATAAGCTGCACTTTTGGTCCAGATGTGAATAGCAAAAGGTTGGGTTGGGTTGGGTGTCCCATATAAACCAAGACCATTCGCACAGCGCTACGAGTCAGCTCGGCCAAATGTATGTCATGCTGCTTTAAGTGTGTATACATCTTATCTGGCAAGTGCATTATACAGACATTGTATCTGGGTAAGTTGAGCGAGTTCTGTTTCTGGTTTCAGTTCATCCAATTTGTTGGATACACTTTTTGTTTCAGTTCAGTTTATCCATCCAATTTAACATATACGTGTTATGGATTTGTCCAGTATTTTAAAAGTTCAATTATAGTACTATAAAAGTTAAACAATAATTACTTAAAACTTTCAGTGTACTCCACAAGTAAAAATCACAGATATTGTAGCAAAACTTTCAGTGTACTCCACAAGTAAAAATCACAGATATTGTAGCTCTGTATGCATAAGAAATCAAAACCCCACTTGTGTTAATTTTGTGAGTGATTTATTTAGTGACTGTTGTGATCTGACTTTTCCTCTGTTAAAATTGTCTGTGTGCATGTATGTTTTCTATTGAGTACTGAGACAGTAGTTGCACACTTCTTGATAATTATGTGAATCTGTGCTTGTGAGTGTGGCACTTCACCAGGAAATTCCACACGCCCATTGAGTAGTCGACTTGTACAGTGTTGCAATGATAAATGTCTCAGTATGTTAACAGGTGATAACGTTCACTCTGTTCACTAGCTCATGGCCTTAAGTGATTGAAGGGGAGAGGAGAGACATTCCAAGTTTTGTAAACTTCCACGCAAACCTTGTTCTGTCTCACCTTGAATGCTATTCACGCTATGTTTACTCTCTGCTAATTTGAGTTGTAAAACTGTATGAGTGTTGAAAGTAATGAAGTAGACAAACCCCTGCCTAGGGGTGCTGTGATATTGGTTGTATTCAGAGTGACAGTACTGTGTATAAAACAGATCTTCGTAGGATGATTTATACAGACAAACCCAGAGGTTGTTAAAGAGGACGCGCAGTCTCGTTTGCTTGCCACCATACATGTGTGGTCTCAATCACATACAACTAATCTAAAATAAGAACAAATTTAAACTAAAAGGTCCACTTATGTTAATATTGCAAGGTGATACACTGCTGACTAGTGTCAAGTTGCAACTTGAGTATACTGCAGGCTAGTTTCAAGCTGCAACTTGAGTACCATCTTACAGTATCATTAAGATAAATGCCATTAGTTTCTAATTTGTTCTTATTTTAGATTCTGTTGCTCCACTGTTAGTAGCTTCAATTTTTCCTTAATTAACATAGAACTAAATTGAAAAATATGTTGATATTCCTAAACACATTCTGCACCAATTTGTAATTATGTTAATTGTAGGACTAGTTCCGGAATAATGGGGAGGACCCTCTCCGAAATTAGTCCTGTGATTAACATAATTACAAGTTGGAGCAGAATGTGTTTAGAAATAACAAATTTTTCAATTTAGTTTCAATTTATCAAGTACTCCACTGTTTTAAACACTTCATTTATATCCATTTTATACACAGAACTAGCTTGGGCCAAGGCAAATGTAACAAATCCTTACAGGATATTCAGGATGTAATGCTCAAGGATATATCGCTTGTGACCGAAACAGACTGACAGAGTTTTTGAAAAATATAGGAAAGGTACAAAATGATAAGTTAAATGTCCTCCATGAACTGAAAATAACATTTAAGTTCTGCTTTTTTCAGGAGCTTCTTTGCTTTAATCTTACATGAATACACAGCCCAAGATTGGCTCTACTATTGTAAGCATGATTAGAAGTACGACTCCCACTTCAGATATCGCTACATTCCTACAGGGACCATGAGCTGGGGAACAAACTGTAGACCGGTGCACACCGCTTGCAAGGTCAACAACTATGTGTGCACTTCCAGCACTGCACCTTAAGTCTCGGAATTTAAACACGCTGATGGTACAGTGTTGGTTAACATGGGAGACCCCATATTCACTACCTTAGCTCTGTACGTACCTTGTTGTTTCTCTGTTAACTCCCATGTATGGAGTAGACAAGCCCTGGATCAGAGAGAGTAACCAGCAAGTGAGGAAGTACATGATATGCTTAGCTCTGTGCGTACCTTGTTGTTTCTCTGGTAACTCCCATGTATCGGTCAGGAGTAGACAAGTCCTGGATCAGAGAGAGTAACCAGCAAGTGAGGAAGTACATGACATGCTTAGCTCTGTACGTACCTTGTTGTTTCTCTGTTAACTCCCATGTATGGGTCAGAAGTAGACAAGTCCTGGATCAGAGAGAGTAACCAGCAAGTGAGGAAGTACATGACATGCTTAGCTCTGTACGTACCTTGTTGTTTCTCTGTTAACTCCCATGTATGGGTCAGAAGTAGACAAGTCCTGGATCAGAGAGAGTAACCAGCAAGTGAGGAAGTACATGACATGCTTAGCTCTGTACGTACCTTGTTGTTTCTCTGTTAACTCCCATGTATGGAGTAGACAAGTCCTGGATCAGAGAGAGTAACCAGCAAGTGAGGAAGTACATGACATGCTTAGCTCTGTACGTACCTTGTTGTTTCTCTGTTAACTCCCATGTATGGGTCAGAAGTAGACAAGTCCTGGATCAGAGAGAGTAACCAGCAAGTGAGGAAGGACATGACATGCTTAGCTCTGTACGTACCTTGTTGTTTCTCTGGTAACTCCCATGTATGGAGTAGACAAGTCCTGGATCAGAGAGAGTAACCAGCAAGTGGGGAAGTACATGACATGCTTAGCTCTGTACGTACCTTGTTGTTTCTCTGTTAACTCCCATGTATGGGTCAGAAGTAGACAAGTCCTGGATCAGAGAGAGTAACCAGCAAGTGAGGAAGGACATGACATGCTTAGCTCTGTACGTAGCTTGTTGTTTCTCTGTTAACTCCCATGTATGGGTCAGAAGTAGACAAGTCCTGGATCAGAGAGAGTAACCAGCAAGTGAGGAAGGACATGACATGCTTAGCTCTGTACGTACCTTGTTGTTTCTCTGTTAACTCCCATGTATGGGTCAGAAGTAGACAAGCCCTGGATCAGAGAGAGTAACCAGCAAGTGAGGAAGGACATGACATGCTTAGCTCTGTACGTACCTTGTTGTTTCTCTGTTAACTCCCATGTATGGAGTAGACAAGTCCTGGATCAGAGAGAGTAACCAGCAAGTGAGGAAGGACATGACATGCTTAGCTCTGTACGTACCTTGTTGTTTCTCTGTTAACTCCCATGTATGGGTCAGAAGTAGACAAGTCCTGGATCAGAGAGAGTAACCAGCAAGTGAGGAAGGACATGACATGCTTAGCTCTGTCCGTACCTTGTTGTTTCTCTGGTAACTCCCATGTATGGGTCAGAAGTAGACAAGCCCTGGATCAGGGAGAGTAACCAGCAAGTGAGGAAGGACATGACATGCTTAGCTCTGTACGTACCTTGTTGTTTCTCTGGTAACTCCCATGTATGGGTCAGAAGTAGAAAAGCCCTGGATCAGGGAGAGTAACCAGCAAGTGAGGAAGGACATGACATGCTTAGCTCTGTACGTACCTTGTTGTTTCTCTGGTAACTCCCATGTATGGGTCAGAAGTAGACAAGCCCTGGATCAGGGAGAGTAACCAGCAAGTGAGGAAGGACATGACATGCTTAGCTCTGTACGTACCTTGTTGTTTCTCTGTTAACTCCCATGTATGGGTCAGAAGTAGACAAGTCCTGGATCAGAGAGAGTAACCAGCAAGTGGGGAAGGACATGACATGCTTAGCTCTGTACGTACCTTGTTGTTTCTCTGTTAACTCCCATGTATGGGTCAGGAGTAGACAAGTCCTGGATCAGAGAGAGTAACCAGCAAGTGAGGAAGGACATGATATGCTTAGCTCTGTACGTACCTTGTTGTTTCTCGGGTAACTCCCATGTATGGGTCAGAAGTAGACAAGTCCTGGATCAGAGAGAGTAACCAGCAAGTGAGGAAGGACATGACATGCTTAGCTCTGTACGTACCTTGTTGTTTCTCTGTTAACTCCCATGTATGGAGTAGACAAGTCCTGGATCAGAGAGAGTAACCAGCAAGTGAGGAAGGACATGACATGCTTAGCTCTGTACGTACCTTGTTGTTTCTCTGTTAACTCCCATGTATGGGTCAGAAGTAGACAAGTCCTGGATCAGAGAGAGTAACCAGCAAGTGAGGAAGTACATGACATGCTTAGCTCTGTACGTACCTTGTTGTTTCTCGGGTAACTCCCATGTATGGGTCAGAAGTAGACAAGTCCTGGATCAGAGAGAGTAACCAGCAAGTGAGGAAGGACATGACATGCTTAGCTCTGTACGTACCTTGTTGTTTCTCTGTTAACTCCCATGTATGGAGTAGACAAGTCCTGGATCAGAGAGAGTAACCAGCAAGTGAGGAAGGACATGACATGCTTAGCTCTGTACGTACCTTGTTGTTTCTCTGTTAACTCCCATGTATGGGTCAGAAGTAGACAAGTCCTGGATCAGAGAGAGTAACCAGCAAGTGAGGAAGTACATGACATGCTTAGCTCTGTACGTACCTTGTTGTTTCTCGGGTAACTCCCATGTATGGGTCAGAAGTAGACAAGTCCTGGATCAGAGAGAGTAACCAGCAAGTGAGGAAGGACATGACATGCTTAGCTCTGTACGTACCTTGTTGTTTCTCTGTTAACTCCCATGTATGGAGTAGACAAGTCCTGGATCAGAGAGAGTAACCAGCAAGTGAGGAAGGACATGACATGCTTAGCTCTGTACGTACCTTGTTGTTTCTCTGTTAACTCCCATGTATGGGTCAGAAGTAGACAAGTCCTGGATCAGAGAGAGTAACCAGCAAGTGAGGAAGTACATGACATGCTTAGCTCTGTACGTACCTTGTTGTTTCTCGGGTAACTCCCATGTATGGGTCAGAAGTAGACAAGTCCTGGATCAGAGAGAGTAACCAGCAAGTGAGGAAGGACATGACATGCTTAGCTCTGTACGTACCTTGTTGTTTCTCTGTTAACTCCCATGTATGGAGTAGACAAGTCCTGGATCAGAGAGAGTAACCAGCAAGTGAGGAAGGACATGACATGCTTAGCTCTGTACGTACCTTGTTGTTTCTCTGTTAACTCCCATGTATGGGTCAGAAGTAGACAAGTCCTGGATCAGAGAGAGTAACCAGCAAGTGAGGAAGTACATGACATGCTTAGCTCTGTACGTACCTTGTTGTTTCTCTGTTAACTCCCATGTATGGGTCCGAAGTAGACAAGCCCTGGATCAGAGAGACTAACCAGCAAGTAAGGAAGGACATGATATGCTTAGCTCTGTACGTACCTTGTTGTTTCTCTGTTAACTCCCATGTATGGAGTAGACAAGTCCTGGATCAGAGAGAGTAACCAGCAAGTAAGGAAGGACATGACATGCTTAGCTCTGTGTGTACCTTGTTGTTTCTCTGTTAACTCCCATGTATGGAGTAGACAAGTCCTGGATCAGAGAGAGTAACCAGCAAGTGAGGAAGGACATGACATGCTTAGCTCTGTACGTACCTTGTTGTTTCTCTGTTAACTCCCATGTATGGAGTAGACAAGTCCTGGATCAGAGAGAGTAACCAGCAAGTGAGGAAGTACATGACATGCTTAGCTCTGTACGTACCTTGTTGTTTCTATGTTAACTCCCATGTATGGAGTAGACAAGTCCTGGATCAGAGAGAGTAACCAGCAAGTGAGGAAGTACATGACATGCTTAGCTCTGTACGTACCTTGTTGTTTCTCTGTTAACTCCCATGTATGGGTCAGAAGTAGACAAGTCCTGGATCAGAGAGAGTAACCAGCAAGTGAGGAAGGACATGACATGCTTAGCTCTGTGCGTACCTTGTTGTTTCTCTGTTAACTCCCATGAATGGGTCAGAAGTAGACAAGTCCTGGATCAGAGAGAGTAACCAGCAAGTGAGGAAGGACATGACATGCTTAGCTCTGTACGTACCTTGTTGTTTCTATGTTAACTCCCATGTATGGGTCAGAAGTAGACAAGCCCTGGATCAGAGAGAGTAACCAGCAAGTGAGGAAGTACATGACATGCTTAGCTCTGTGCGTACCTTGTTGTTTCTCTGTTAACTCCCATGTATGGGTCAGAAGTAGACAAGTCCTGGATCAGAGAGAGTAACCAGCAAGTGAGGAAGGACATGACGGGCTTAGCTCTGTACGTACCTTGTTGTTTCTATGTTAACTCCCATGTATGGGTCAGAAGTAGACAAGCCCTGGATCAGAGAGAGTAACCAGCAAGTGAGGAAGTACATGACATGCTTAGCTCTGTGCGTACCTTGTTGTTTCTCTGTTAACTCCCATGTATGGGTCAGAAGTAGACAAGTCCTGGATCAGGGAGAGTAACCAGCAAGTGAGGAAGGACATGACATGCTTAGCTCTGTACGTACCTTGTTGTTTCTCTGGTAACTCCCATGTATGGAGTAGACAAGTCCTGGATCAGAGAGAGTAACCAGCAAGTGAGGAAGTACATGACATGCTTAGCTCTGTACGTACCTTGTTGTTTCTCTGTTAACTCCCATGTATGGGTCAGAAGTAGACAAGTCCTGGATCAGAGAGAGTAACCAGCAAGTGAGGAAGTACATGACATGCTTAGCTCTGTACGTACCTTGTTGTTTCTCTGTTAACTCCCATGTATCGGTCAGAAGTAGACAAGTCCTGGATCAGAGAGAGTAACCAGCAAGTGAGGAAGGACATGACATGCTTAGCTCTGTACGTACCTTGTTGTTTCTCTGTTAACTCCCATGTATGGAGTAGACAAGTCCTGGATCAGAGAGAGTAACCAGCAAGTGAGGAAGGACATGACATGCTTAGCTCTGTACGTACCTTGTTGTTTCTCTGTTAACTCCCATGTATGGAGTAGACAAGCCCTGGATCAGAGAGAGTAACCAGCAAGTGAGGAAGGACATGACATGCTTAGCTCTGTACGTACCTTGTTGTTTCTCTGTTAACTCCCATGTATGGAGTAGACAAGTCCTGGATCAGGGAGAGTAACCAGCAAGTGAGGAAGTACATGACATGCTTAGCTCTGTACGTACCTTGTTGTTTCTCTGTTAACTCCCATGTATGGGTCAGAAGTAGACAAGTCCTGGATCAGAGAGAGTAACCAGCAAGTGAGGAAGGACATGATATGCTTAGCTCTGTGCGTACCTTGTTGTTTCTCTGTTAACTCCCATGTATGGGTCAGAAGTAGACAAGTCCTGGATCAGAGAGAGTAACCAGCAAGTAAGGAAGCACATGACATGCTTAGCTCTGTACGTGCCTTGTTGTTTCTCTGTTAACTCCCATGTATGGAGTAGACAGGTCCTGGATCAGAGAGAGTAACCAGCAAGTGAGGAAGTACATGACATGCTTAGCTCTGTACGTACCTTGTTGTTTCTCTGTTAACTCCCATGTATGGGTCAGAAGTAGACAAGTCCTGGATCAGAGAGAGTAACCAGCAAGTGAGGAAGGACATGACATGCTTAGCTCTGTGCGTACCTTGTTGTTTCTCTGTTAACTCCCATGTATGGGTCAGAAGTAGACAAGTCCTGGATCAGAGAGAGTAACCAGCAAGTGAGGAAGGACATGACATGCTTAGCTCTGTACGTACCTTGTTGTTTCTCTGTTAACTCCCATGTATGGGTCAGAAGTAGACAAGCCCTGGATCAGAGAGAGTAACCAGCAAGTGAGGAAGGACATGACATGCTTAGCTCTGTACGTACCTTGTTGTTTGTCTGTTAACTCCCATGTATGGAGTAGACAAGTCCTGGATCAGAGAGAGTAACCAGCAAGTGAGGAAGGACATGACATTCTTAGCTCTGTGCGTACCTTGTTGTTTCTCTGTTAGCTCACATGTATGGAGTAGACAAGTCCTGGATCAGAGAGAGTAACCAGCAAGTGAGGAAGGACATGACATGCTTAGCTCTGTACGTACCTTGTTGTTTCTCTGTTAACTCCCATGTATGGAGTAGACAAGCCCTGGATCAGAGAGAGTAACCAGCAAGTGAGGAAGGACATGACATGCTTAGCTCTGGACGTACCTTGTTGTTTCTCTGTTAACTCCCATGTATGGAGTAGACAAGTCCTGGATCAGAGAGAGTAACCAGCAAGTGAGGAAGGACATGACATGCTTAGCTCTGTGCGTACCTTGTTGTTTCTCTGTTAACTCCCATGTATGGAGTAGACAAGTCCTGGATCAGAGAGAGTAACCAGCAAGTGAGGAAGTACATGACATGCTTAGCTCTGTACGTACCTTGTTGTTTCTCTGTTAACTCCCATGTATGGATCAGAAGTAGACAAGTCCTGGATCAGAGAGAGTAACCAGCAAGTGAGGAAGGACATGACAAGCTTAGCTCTGTGCGTACCTTGTTGTTTCTCTGTTAACTCCCATGTATGGGTCAGAAGTAGACAAGTCCTGGATCAGAGAGAGTAACCAGCAAGTGAGGAAGGACATGACATGCTTAGCTCTGTACGTACCTTGTTGTTTCTCTGTTAACTCCCATGTATGGGTCAGAAGTAGACAAGTCCCGGATCAGAGAGAGTAACCAGCAAGTGAGGAAGTACATGATATGCTTAGCTCTGTGCGTACCTTGTTGTTTCTCTGTTAACTCCCATGTATGGGTCAGAAGTAGACAAGTCCTGGATCAGAGAGAGTAACCAGCAAGTGAGGAAGTACATGACATGCTTAGCTCTGTGCGTACCTTGTTGTTTCTCTGTTAACTCCCATGTATGCGTCAGAAGTAGACAAGCCCTGGATCAGAGAGAGTAACCAGCAAGTGAGGAAGGACATGACATGCTTAGCTCTGTACGTACCTTGTTGTTTCTCTGTTAACTCCCATGTATGGGTCAGAAGTAGACAAGCCCTGGATCAGAGAGAGTAACCAGCAAGTGAGGAAGTACATGACATGCTTAGCTCTGTACGTACCTTGTTGTTTCTCTGTTAACTCCCATGTATGGGTCAGAAGTAGACAAGCCTTGGATCAGGGAGAGTAACCAGCAAGTGAGGAAGGACATGACATGCTTAGCTCTGTACGTACCTTGTTGTTTCTCTGTTAACTCCCATGTATGGGTCAGAAGTAGACAAGCCTTGGATCAGGGAGAGTAACCAGCAAGTGAGGAAGTACATGACATGCTTAGCTCTGTACCTACCTTGTTGTTTCTACGTTAACTCCCATGTATGGGTCAGAAGTAGACAAGCCCTGGATCAGAGAGAGTAACCAGCAAGTGAGGAAGTACATGACATGCTTAGCTCTGTGCGTACCTTGTTGTTTCTCTGTTAACTCCCATGTATGGGTCAGAAGTAGACAAGTCCTGGATCAGGGAGAGTAACCAGCAAGTGAGGAAGGACATGACATGCTTAGCTCTGTACGTACCTTGTTGTTTCTCTGGTAACTCCCATGTATGGAGTAGACAAGTCCTGGATCAGAGAGAGTAACCAGCAAGTGAGGAAGTACATGACATGCTTAGCTCTGTACGTACCTTGTTGTTTCTCTGTTAACTCCCATGTATGGGTCAGAAGTAGACAAGTCCTGGATCAGAGAGAGTAACCAGCAAGTGAGGAAGTACATGACATGCTTAGCTCTGTACGTACCTTGTTGTTTCTCTGTTAACTCCCATGTATCGGTCAGAAGTAGACAAGTCCTGGATCAGAGAGAGTAACCAGCAAGTGAGGAAGGACATGACATGCTTAGCTCTGTATGTACCTTGTTGTTTCTCTGTTAACTCCCATGTATGGAGTAGACAAGTCCTGGATCAGAGAGAGTAACCAGCAAGTGAGGAAGGACATGACATGCTTAGCTCTGTACGTACCTTGTTGTTTCTCTGTTAACTCCCATGTATGGAGTAGACAAGCCCTGGATCAGAGAGAGTAACCAGCAAGTGAGGAAGGACATGACATCCTTAGCTCTGTACGTACCTTGTTGTTTCTCTGTTAACTCCCATGTATGGAGTAGACAAGTCCTGGATCAGGGAGAGTAACCAGCAAGTGAGGAAGTACATGACATGCTTAGCTCTGTACGTACCTTGTTGTTTCTCTGTTAACTCCCATGTATGGGTCAGAAGTAGACAAGTCCTGGATCAGAGAGAGTAACCAGCAAGTGAGGAAGGACATGATATGCTTAGCTCTGTGCGTACCTTGTTGTTTCTCTGTTAACTCCCATGTATGGGTCAGAAGTAGAGAAGTCCTGGATCAGAGAGAGTAACCAGCAAGTAAGGAAGCACATGACATGCTTAGCTCTGTACGTGCCTTGTTGTTTCTCTGTTAACTCCCATGTATGGAGTAGACAAGTCCTGGATCAGAGAGAGTAACCAGCAATGAGGAAGTACATGACATGCTTAGCTCTGTACGTACCTTGTTGTTTCTCTGTTAACTCCCATGTATGGGTCAGAAGTAGACAAGTCCTGGATCAGAGAGAGTAACCAGCAAGTGAGGAAGGACATGACATGCTTAGCTCTGTGCGTACCTTGTTGTTTCTCTGTTAACTCCCATGTATGGGTCAGAAGTAGACAAGTCCTGGATCAGAGAGAGTAACCAGCAAGTGAGGAAGGACATGACATGCTTAGCTCTGTACGTACCTTGTTGTTTCTCTGTTAACTCCCATGTATGGGTCAGAAGTAGACAAGCCCTGGATCAGAGAGAGTAACCAGCAAGTGAGGAAGGACATGACATGCTTAGCTCTGTACGTACCTTGTTGTTTGTCTGTTAACTCCCATGTATGGAGTAGACAAGTCCTGGATCAGAGAGAGTAACCAGCAAGTGAGGAAGGACATGACATGCTTAGCTCTGTGCGTACCTTGTTGTTTCTCTGTTAACTCACATGTATGGAGTAGACAAGTCCTGGATCAGAGAGAGTAACCAGCAAGTGAGGAAGGACATGACATGCTTAGCTCTGTACGTACCTTGTTGTTTCTCTGTTAACTCCCATGTATGGAGTAGACAAGCCCTGGATCAGAGAGAGTAACCAGCAAGTGAGGAAGGACATGACATGCTTAGCTCTGGACGTACCTTGTTGTTTCTCTGTTAACTCCCATGTATGGAGTAGACAAGTCCTGGATCAGAGAGAGTAACCAGCAAGTGAGGAAGGACATGACATGCTTAGCTCTGTACGTACCTTGTTGTTTCTCTGTTAACTCCCATGTATGGGTCAGAAGTAGACAAGTCCTGGATCAGAGAGAGTAACCAGCAAGTGAGGAAGGACATGACATGCTTAGCTCTGTACGTACCTTGTTGTTTCTCTGTTAACTCCCATGTATGGGTCAGAAGTAGACAAGTCCTGGATCAGAGAGAGTAACCAGCAAGTGAGGAAGGACATGATATGCTTAGCTCTGTGCGTACCTTGTTGTTTCTCTGTTAACTCCCATGTATGGGTCAGAAGTAGACAAGTCCTGGATCAGAGAGAGTAACCAGCAAGTAAGGAAGCACATGACATGCTTAGCTCTGTACGTGCCTTGTTGTTTCTCTGTTAACTCCCATGTATGGAGTAGACAAGTCCTGGATCAGAGAGAGTAACCAGCAAGTGAGGAAGTACATGACATGCTTAGCTCTGTACGTACCTTGTTGTTTCTCTGTTAACTCCCATGTATGGATCAGAAGTAGACAAGTCCTGGATCAGAGAGAGTAACCAGCAAGTGAGGAAGGACATGACAAGCTTAGCTCTGTGCGTACCTTGTTGTTTCTCTGTTAACTCCCATGTATGGGTCAGAAGTAGACAAGTCCTGGATCAGAGAGAGTAACCAGCAAGTGAGGAAGGACATGACATGCTTAGCTCTGTACGTACCTTGTTTTTTCTCTGTTAACTCCCATGTATGGGTCAGAAGTAGACAAGTCCCGGATCAGAGAGAGTAACCAGCAAGTGAGGAAGTACATGATATGCTTAGCTCTGTGCGTACCTTGTTGTTTCTCTGTTAACTCCCATGTATGGGTCAGAAGTAGACAAGTCCTGGATCAGAGAGAGTAACCAGCAAGTGAGGAAGTACATGACATGCTTAGCTCTGTGCGTACCTTGTTGTTTCTCTGTTAACTCCCATGTATGGGTCAGAAGTAGACAAGCCCTGGATCAGAGAGAGTAACCAGCAAGTGAGGAAGTACATGACATGCTTAGCTCTGTACGTACCTTGTTGTTTCTCTGTTAACTCCCATGTATGGGTCAGAAGTAGACAAGCCCTGGATCAGAGAGAGTAACCAGCAAGTGAGGAAGTACATGACATGCTTAGCTCTGTACGTACCTTGTTGTTTCTCTGTTAACTCCCATGTATGGGTCAGAAGTAGACAAGCCTTGGATCAGGGAGAGTAACCAGCAAGTGAGGAAGGACATGACATGCTTAGCTCTGTACGTACCTTGTTGTTTCTCTGTTAACTCCCATGTATGGGTCAGAAGTAGACAAGCCTTGGATCAGGGAGAGTAACCAGCAAGTGAGGAAGTACATGACATGCTTAGCTCTGTACCTACCTTGTTGTTTCTACGTTAACTCCCATGTATGGGTCAGAAGTAGACAAGTCCTGGATCAGAGAGAGTAACCAGCAAGTGAGGAAGGACAGGACATGCTTAGCTCTGTGCGTACCTTGTTGTTTCTCTGGTAACTCCCATGTATGGGTCAGAAGTAGACAAGTCCTGGATCAGAGAGAGTAACCAGCAAGTGAGGAAGGACATGACATGCTTAGCTCTGTGCGTACCTTGTTGTTTCTCTGTTAACTCCCATGTATGGGTCAGAAGTAGACAAGTCCTGGATCAGGGAGAGTAACCAGCAAGTGAGGAAGGACATGACATGCTTAGCTTTGTACGTACCTTGTTGTTTCTCTGGTAACTCCCATGTATGGAGTAGACAAGTCCTGGATCAGAGAGAGTAACCAGCAAGTGAGGAAGTACATGACATGCTTAGCTCTGTACGTACCTTGTTGTTTCTCTGTTAACTCCCATGTATGGGTCAGAAGTAGACAAGTCCTGGATCAGAGAGAGTAACCAGCAAGTGAGGAAGTACATGACATGCTTAGCTCTGTACGTACCTTGTTGTTTCTCTGTTAACTCCCATGTATCGGTCAGAAGTAGACAAGTCCTGGATCAGAGAGAGTAACCAGCAAGTGAGGAAGGACATGACATGCTTAGCTCTGTACGTACCTTGTTGTTTCTCTGTTAACTCCCATGTATGGAGTAGACAAGTCCTGGATCAGAGAGAGTAACCAGCAAGTGAGGAAGTACATGACATGCTTAGCTCTGTACGTACCTTGTTGTTTCTCTGTTAACTCCCATGTATGGAGTAGACAAGTCCTGGATCAGAGAGAGTAACCAGCAAGTGAGGAAGTACATGACATGCTTAGCTCTGTACGTACCTTGTTGTTTCTCTGTTAACTCCCATGTATGGGTCAGAAGTAGACAAGTCCTGGATCAGAGAGAGTAACCAGCAAGTGAGGAAGGACATGACATGCTTAGCTCTGTACGTACCTTGTTGTTTCTCTGGTAACTCCCATGTATGGAGTAGACAAGTCCTGGATCAGAGAGAGTAACCAGCAAGTGGGGAAGTACATGACATGCTTAGCTCTGTACGTACCTTGTTGTTTCTCTGTTAACTCCCATGTATGGGTCAGAAGTAGACAAGTCCTGGATCAGAGAGAGTAACCAGCAAGTGAGGAAGGACATGACATGCTTAGCTCTGTACGTAGCTTGTTGTTTCTCTGTTAACTCCCATGTATGGGTCAGAAGTAGACAAGTCCTGGATCAGAGAGAGTAACCAGCAAGTGAGGAAGGACATGACATGCTTAGCTCTGTACGTACCTTGTTGTTTCTCTGTTAACTCCCATGTATGGGTCAGAAGTAGACAAGCCCTGGATCAGAGAGAGTAACCAGCAAGTGAGGAAGGACATGACATGCTTAGCTCTGTACGTACCTTGTTGTTTCTCTGTTAACTCCCATGTATGGAGTAGACAAGTCCTGGATCAGAGAGAGTAACCAGCAAGTGAGGAAGGACATGACATGCTTAGCTCTGTACGTACCTTGTTGTTTCTCTGTTAACTCCCATGTATGGGTCAGAAGTAGACAAGTCCTGGATCAGAGAGAGTAACCAGCAAGTGAGGAAGGACATGACATGCTTAGCTCTGTACGTACCTTGTTGTTTCTCTGTTAACTCCCATGTATGGGTCAGAAGTAGACAAGTCCTGGATCAGAGAGAGTAACCAGCAAGTGAGGAAGGACATGACATGCTTAGCTCTGTCCGTACCTTGTTGTTTCTCTGGTAACTCCCATGTATGGGTCAGAAGTAGACAAGCCCTGGATCAGGGAGAGTAACCAGCAAGTGAGGAAGGACATGACATGCTTAGCTCTGTACGTACCTTGTTGTTTCTCTGGTAACTCCCATGTATGGGTCAGAAGTAGAAAAGCCCTGGATCAGGGAGAGTAACCAGCAAGTGAGGAAGGACATGACATGCTTAGCTCTGTACGTACCTTGTTGTTTCTCTGGTAACTCCCATGTATGGGTCAGAAGTAGACAAGCCCTGGATCAGGGAGAGTAACCAGCAAGTGAGGAAGGACATGACATGCTTAGCTCTGTACGTACCTTGTTGTTTCTCTGTTAACTCCCATGTATGGGTCAGAAGTAGACAAGTCCTGGATCAGAGAGAGTAACCAGCAAGTGGGGAAGGACATGACATGCTTAGCTCTGTACGTACCTTGTTGTTTCTCTGTTAACTCCCATGTATGGAGTAGACAAGCCCTGGATCAGAGAGAGTAACCAGCAAGTGAGGAAGGACATGACATCCTTAGCTCTGTACGTACCTTGTTGTTTCTCTGTTAACTCCCATGTATGGAGTAGACAAGTCCTGGATCAGGGAGAGTAACCAGCAAGTGAGGAAGTACATGACATGCTTAGCTCTGTACGTACCTTGTTGTTTCTCTGTTAACTCCCATGTATGGGTCAGAAGTAGACAAGTCCTGGATCAGAGAGAGTAACCAGCAAGTGAGGAAGGACATGATATGCTTAGCTCTGTGCGTACCTTGTTGTTTCTCTGTTAACTCCCATGTATGGGTCAGAAGTAGAGAAGTCCTGGATCAGAGAGAGTAACCAGCAAGTAAGGAAGCACATGACATGCTTAGCTCTGTACGTGCCTTGTTGTTTCTCTGTTAACTCCCATGTATGGAGTAGACAAGTCCTGGATCAGAGAGAGTAACCAGCAATGAGGAAGTACATGACATGCTTAGCTCTGTACGTACCTTGTTGTTTCTCTGTTAACTCCCATGTATGGGTCAGAAGTAGACAAGTCCTGGATCAGAGAGAGTAACCAGCAAGTGAGGAAGGACATGACATGCTTAGCTCTGTGCGTACCTTGTTGTTTCTCTGTTAACTCCCATGTATGGGTCAGAAGTAGACAAGTCCTGGATCAGAGAGAGTAACCAGCAAGTGAGGAAGGACATGACATGCTTAGCTCTGTACGTACCTTGTTGTTTCTCTGTTAACTCCCATGTATGGGTCAGAAGTAGACAAGCCCTGGATCAGAGAGAGTAACCAGCAAGTGAGGAAGGACATGACATGCTTAGCTCTGTACGTACCTTGTTGTTTGTCTGTTAACTCCCATGTATGGAGTAGACAAGTCCTGGATCAGAGAGAGTAACCAGCAAGTGAGGAAGGACATGACATGCTTAGCTCTGTGCGTACCTTGTTGTTTCTCTGTTAACTCACATGTATGGAGTAGACAAGTCCTGGATCAGAGAGAGTAACCAGCAAGTGAGGAAGGACATGACATGCTTAGCTCTGTACGTACCTTGTTGTTTCTCTGTTAACTCCCATGTATGGAGTAGACAAGTCCTGGATCAGAGAGAGTAACCAGCAAGTGAGGAAGGACATGACATGCTTAGCTCTGTACGTACCTTGTTGTTTCTCTGTTAACTCCCATGTATGGGTCAGAAGTAGACAAGTCCTGGATCAGAGAGAGTAACCAGCAAGTGAGGAAGGACATGACATGCTTAGCTCTGTACGTACCTTGTTGTTTCTCTGTTAACTCCCATGTATGGGTCAGAAGTAGACAAGCCCTGGATCAGAGAGAGTAACCAGCAAGTGAGGAAGGACATGACATGCTTAGCTCTGTACGTACCTTGTTGTTTGTCTGTTAACTCCCATGTATGGAGTAGACAAGTCCTGGATCAGAGAGAGTAACCAGCAAGTGAGGAAGGACATGACATGCTTAGCTCTGTGCGTACCTTGTTGTTTCTCTGTTAACTCACATGTATGGAGTAGACAAGTCCTGGATCAGAGAGAGTAACCAGCAAGTGAGGAAGGACATGACATGCTTAGCTCTGTACGTACCTTGTTGTTTCTCTGTTAACTCCCATGTATGGAGTAGACAAGTCCTGGATCAGAGAGAGTAACCAGCAAGTGAGGAAGGACATGACATGCTTAGCTCTGTACGTACCTTGTTGTTTCTCTGTTAACTCCCATGTATGGGTCAGAAGTAGACAAGTCCTGGATCAGAGAGAGTAACCAGCAAGTGAGGAAGGACATGACATGCTTAGCTCTGTACGTACCTTGTTGTTTCTCTGTTAACTCCCATGTATGGGTCAGAAGTAGACAAGTCCTGGATCAGAGAGAGTAACCAGCAAGTGAGGAAGGACATGATATGCTTAGCTCTGTGCGTACCTTGTTGTTTCTCTGTTAACTCCCATGTATGGGTCAGAAGTAGACAAGTCCTGGATCAGAGAGAGTAACCAGCAAGTAAGGAAGCACATGACATGCTTAGCTCTGTACGTGCCTTGTTGTTTCTCTGTTAACTCCCATGTATGGAGTAGACAAGTCCTGGATCAGAGAGAGTAACCAGCAAGTGAGGAAGTACATGACATGCTTAGCTCTGTACGTACCTTGTTGTTTCTCTGTTAACTCCCATGTATGGATCAGAAGTAGACAAGTCCTGGATCAGAGAGAGTAACCAGCAAGTGAGGAAGGACATGACAAGCTTAGCTCTGTGCGTACCTTGTTGTTTCTCTGTTAACTCCCATGTATGGGTCAGAAGTAGACAAGTCCTGGATCAGAGAGAGTAACCAGCAAGTGAGGAAGGACATGACATGCTTAGCTCTGTACGTACCTTGTTTTTTCTCTGTTAACTCCCATGTATGGGTCAGAAGTAGACAAGTCCCGGATCAGAGAGAGTAACCAGCAAGTGAGGAAGTACATGATATGCTTAGCTCTGTGCGTACCTTGTTGTTTCTCTGTTAACTCCCATGTATGGGTCAGAAGTAGACAAGTCCTGGATCAGAGAGAGTAACCAGCAAGTGAGGAAGTACATGACATGCTTAGCTCTGTGCGTACCTTGTTGTTTCTCTGTTAACTCCCATGTATGGGTCAGAAGTAGACAAGCCCTGGATCAGAGAGAGTAACCAGCAAGTGAGGAAGTACATGACATGCTTAGCTCTGTACGTACCTTGTTGTTTCTCTGTTAACTCCCATGTATGGGTCAGAAGTAGACAAGCCCTGGATCAGAGAGAGTAACCAGCAAGTGAGGAAGTACATGACATGCTTAGCTCTGTACGTACCTTGTTGTTTCTCTGTTAACTCCCATGTATGGGTCAGAAGTAGACAAGCCCTGGATCAGAGAGAGTAACCAGCAAGTGAGGAAGGACATGACATGCTTAGCTCTGTGCGTACCTTGTTGTTTCTCTGTTAACTCCCATGTATGGGTCAGAAGTAGACAAGCCTTGGATCAGGGAGAGTAACCAGCAAGTGAGGAAGGACATGACATGCTTAGCTCTGTACGTACCTTGTTGTTTCTCTGTTAACTCCCATGTATGGGTCAGAAGTAGACAAGCCTTGGATCAGGGAGAGTAACCAGCAAGTGAGGAAGTACATGACATGCTTAGCTCTGTACCTACCTTGTTGTTTCTACGTTAACTCCCATGTATGGGTCAGAAGTAGACAAGTCCTGGATCAGAGAGAGTAACCAGCAAGTGAGGAAGGACATGACATGCTTAGCTCTGTGCGTACCTTGTTGTTTCTCTGGTAACTCCCATGTATGGGTCAGAAGTAGACAAGTCCTGGATCAGAGAGAGTAACCAGCAAGTGAGGAAGGACATGACATGCTTAGCTCTGTGCGTACCTTGTTGTTTCTCTGTTAACTCCCATGTATGGGTCAGAAGTAGACAAGTCCTGGATCAGGGAGAGTAACCAGCAAGTGAGGAAGGACATGACATGCTTAGCTTTGTACGTACCTTGTTGTTTCTCTGTTAACTCCCATGTATGGGTCCGAAGTAGACAAGCCCTGGATCAGAGAGACTAACCAGCAAGTAAGGAAGGACATGATATGCTTAGCTCTGTACGTACCTTGTTGTTTCTCTGTTAACTCCCATGTATGGAGTAGACAAGTCCTGGATCAGAGAGAGTAACCAGCAAGTGAGGAAGTACATGACATGCTTAGCTCTGTACGTACCTTGTTGTTTCTCTGTTAACTCCCATGTATCGGTCAGAAGTAGACAAGTCCTGGATCAGAGAGAGTAACCAGCAAGTGAGGAAGGACATGACATGCTTAGCTCTGTACGTACCTTGTTGTTTCTCTGTTAACTCCCATGTATGGGTCAGAAGTAGACAAGTCCTGGATCAGAGAGAGTAACCAGCAAGTGAGGAAGTACATGACATGCTTAGCTCTGTACGTACCTTGTTGTTTCTCTGTTAACTCCCATGTATGGAGTAGACAAGTCCTGGATCAGAGAGAGTAACCAGCAAGTGAGGAAGTACATGACATGCTTAGCTCTGTACGTACCTTGTTGTTTCTCTGTTAACTCCCATGTATGGGTCAGAAGTAGACAAGTCCTGGATCAGAGAGAGTAACCAGCAAGTGAGGAAGGACATGACATGCTTAGCTCTGTACGTACCTTGTTGTTTCTCTGGTAACTCCCATGTATGGAGTAGACAAGTCCTGGATCAGAGAGAGTAACCAGCAAGTGGGGAAGTACATGACATGCTTAGCTCTGTACGTACCTTGTTGTTTCTCTGTTAACTCCCATGTATGGGTCAGAAGTAGACAAGTCCTGGATCAGAGAGAGTAACCAGCAAGTGAGGAAGGACATGACATGCTTAGCTCTGTACGTAGCTTGTTGTTTCTCTGTTAACTCCCATGTATGGGTCAGAAGTAGACAAGTCCTGGATCAGAGAGAGTAACCAGCAAGTGAGGAAGGACATGACATGCTTAGCTCTGTACGTACCTTGTTGTTTCTCTGTTAACTCCCATGTATGGGTCAGAAGTAGACAAGCCCTGGATCAGAGAGAGTAACCAGCAAGTGAGGAAGGACATGACATGCTTAGCTCTGTACGTACCTTGTTGTTTCTCTGTTAACTCCCATGTATGGAGTAGACAAGTCCTGGATCAGAGAGAGTAACCAGCAAGTGAGGAAGGACATGACATGCTTAGCTCTGTACGTACCTTGTTGTTTCTCTGTTAACTCCCATGTATGGGTCAGAAGTAGACAAGTCCTGGATCAGAGAGAGTAACCAGCAAGTGAGGAAGGACATGACATGCTTAGCTCTGTACGTACCTTGTTGTTTCTCTGTTAACTCCCATGTATGGGTCAGAAGTAGACAAGTCCTGGATCAGAGAGAGTAACCAGCAAGTGAGGAAGGACATGACATGCTTAGCTCTGTCCGTACCTTGTTGTTTCTCTGGTAACTCCCATGTATGGGTCAGAAGTAGACAAGCCCTGGATCAGGGAGAGTAACCAGCAAGTGAGGAAGGACATGACATGCTTAGCTCTGTACGTACCTTGTTGTTTCTCTGGTAACTCCCATGTATGGGTCAGAAGTAGAAAAGCCCTGGATCAGGGAGAGTAACCAGCAAGTGAGGAAGGACATGACATGCTTAGCTCTGTACGTACCTTGTTGTTTCTCTGGTAACTCCCATGTATGGGTCAGAAGTAGACAAGCCCTGGATCAGGGAGAGTAACCAGCAAGTGAGGAAGGACATGACATGCTTAGCTCTGTACGTACCTTGTTGTTTCTCTGTTAACTCCCATGTATGGGTCAGAAGTAGACAAGTCCTGGATCAGAGAGAGTAACCAGCAAGTGGGGAAGGACATGACATGCTTAGCTCTGTACGTACCTTGTTGTTTCTCTGTTAACTCCCATGTATGGGTCAGGAGTAGACAAGTCCTGGATCAGAGAGAGTAACCAGCAAGTGAGGAAGGACATGATATGCTTAGCTCTGTACGTACCTTGTTGTTTCTCGGGTAACTCCCATGTATGGGTCAGAAGTAGACAAGTCCTGGATCAGAGAGAGTAACCAGCAAGTGAGGAAGGACATGACATGCTTAGCTCTGTACGTACCTTGTTGTTTCTCTGTTAACTCCCATGTATGGAGTAGACAAGTCCTGGATCAGAGAGAGTAACCAGCAAGTGAGGAAGGACATGACATGCTTAGCTCTGTACGTACCTTGTTGTTTCTCTGTTAACTCCCATGTATGGGTCAGAAGTAGACAAGTCCTGGATCAGAGAGAGTAACCAGCAAGTGAGGAAGTACATGACATGCTTAGCTCTGTACGTACCTTGTTGTTTCTCGGGTAACTCCCATGTATGGGTCAGAAGTAGACAAGTCCTGGATCAGAGAGAGTAACCAGCAAGTGAGGAAGGACATGACATGCTTAGCTCTGTACGTACCTTGTTGTTTCTCTGTTAACTCCCATGTATGGAGTAGACAAGTCCTGGATCAGAGAGAGTAACCAGCAAGTGAGGAAGGACATGACATGCTTAGCTCTGTACGTACCTTGTTGTTTCTCTGTTAACTCCCATGTATGGGTCAGAAGTAGACAAGTCCTGGATCAGAGAGAGTAACCAGCAAGTGAGGAAGTACATGACATGCTTAGCTCTGTACGTACCTTGTTGTTTCTCGGGTAACTCCCATGTATGGGTCAGAAGTAGACAAGTCCTGGATCAGAGAGAGTAACCAGCAAGTGAGGAAGGACATGACATGCTTAGCTCTGTACGTACCTTGTTGTTTCTCTGTTAACTCCCATGTATGGAGTAGACAAGTCCTGGATCAGAGAGAGTAACCAGCAAGTGAGGAAGGACATGACATGCTTAGCTCTGTACGTACCTTGTTGTTTCTCTGTTAACTCCCATGTATGGGTCAGAAGTAGACAAGTCCTGGATCAGAGAGAGTAACCAGCAAGTGAGGAAGTACATGACATGCTTAGCTCTGTACGTACCTTGTTGTTTCTCGGGTAACTCCCATGTATGGGTCAGAAGTAGACAAGTCCTGGATCAGAGAGAGTAACCAGCAAGTGAGGAAGGACATGACATGCTTAGCTCTGTACGTACCTTGTTGTTTCTCTGTTAACTCCCATGTATGGAGTAGACAAGTCCTGGATCAGAGAGAGTAACCAGCAAGTGAGGAAGGACATGACATGCTTAGCTCTGTACGTACCTTGTTGTTTCTCTGTTAACTCCCATGTATGGGTCAGAAGTAGACAAGTCCTGGATCAGAGAGAGTAACCAGCAAGTGAGGAAGTACATGACATGCTTAGCTCTGTACGTACCTTGTTGTTTCTCTGTTAACTCCCATGTATGGGTCCGAAGTAGACAAGCCCTGGATCAGAGAGACTAACCAGCAAGTAAGGAAGGACATGATATGCTTAGCTCTGTACGTACCTTGTTGTTTCTCTGTTAACTCCCATGTATGGAGTAGACAAGTCCTGGATCAGAGAGAGTAACCAGCAAGTAAGGAAGGACATGACATGCTTAGCTCTGTGTGTACCTTGTTGTTTCTCTGTTAACTCCCATGTATGGAGTAGACAAGTCCTGGATCAGAGAGAGTAACCAGCAAGTGAGGAAGGACATGACATGCTTAGCTCTGTACGTACCTTGTTGTTTCTCTGTTAACTCCCATGTATGGAGTAGACAAGTCCTGGATCAGAGAGAGTAACCAGCAAGTGAGGAAGTACATGACATGCTTAGCTCTGTACGTACCTTGTTGTTTCTATGTTAACTCCCATGTATGGAGTAGACAAGTCCTGGATCAGAGAGAGTAACCAGCAAGTGAGGAAGTACATGACATGCTTAGCTCTGTACGTACCTTGTTGTTTCTCTGTTAACTCCCATGTATGGGTCAGAAGTAGACAAGTCCTGGATCAGAGAGAGTAACCAGCAAGTGAGGAAGGACATGACATGCTTAGCTCTGTGCGTACCTTGTTGTTTCTCTGTTAACTCCCATGAATGGGTCAGAAGTAGACAAGTCCTGGATCAGAGAGAGTAACCAGCAAGTGAGGAAGGACATGACATGCTTAGCTCTGTACGTACCTTGTTGTTTCTATGTTAACTCCCATGTATGGGTCAGAAGTAGACAAGCCCTGGATCAGAGAGAGTAACCAGCAAGTGAGGAAGTACATGACATGCTTAGCTCTGTGCGTACCTTGTTGTTTCTCTGTTAACTCCCATGTATGGGTCAGAAGTAGACAAGTCCTGGATCAGAGAGAGTAACCAGCAAGTGAGGAAGGACATGACGGGCTTAGCTCTGTACGTACCTTGTTGTTTCTATGTTAACTCCCATGTATGGGTCAGAAGTAGACAAGCCCTGGATCAGAGAGAGTAACCAGCAAGTGAGGAAGTACATGACATGCTTAGCTCTGTGCGTACCTTGTTGTTTCTCTGTTAACTCCCATGTATGGGTCAGAAGTAGACAAGTCCTGGATCAGGGAGAGTAACCAGCAAGTGAGGAAGGACATGACATGCTTAGCTCTGTACGTACCTTGTTGTTTCTCTGGTAACTCCCATGTATGGAGTAGACAAGTCCTGGATCAGAGAGAGTAACCAGCAAGTGAGGAAGTACATGACATGCTTAGCTCTGTACGTACCTTGTTGTTTCTCTGTTAACTCCCATGTATGGGTCAGAAGTAGACAAGTCCTGGATCAGAGAGAGTAACCAGCAAGTGAGGAAGTACATGACATGCTTAGCTCTGTACGTACCTTGTTGTTTCTCTGTTAACTCCCATGTATCGGTCAGAAGTAGACAAGTCCTGGATCAGAGAGAGTAACCAGCAAGTGAGGAAGGACATGACATGCTTAGCTCTGTACGTACCTTGTTGTTTCTCTGTTAACTCCCATGTATGGAGTAGACAAGTCCTGGATCAGAGAGAGTAACCAGCAAGTGAGGAAGGACATGACATGCTTAGCTCTGTACGTACCTTGTTGTTTCTCTGTTAACTCCCATGTATGGAGTAGACAAGCCCTGGATCAGAGAGAGTAACCAGCAAGTGAGGAAGGACATGACATGCTTAGCTCTGTACGTACCTTGTTGTTTCTCTGTTAACTCCCATGTATGGAGTAGACAAGTCCTGGATCAGGGAGAGTAACCAGCAAGTGAGGAAGTACATGACATGCTTAGCTCTGTACGTACCTTGTTGTTTCTCTGTTAACTCCCATGTATGGGTCAGAAGTAGACAAGTCCTGGATCAGAGAGAGTAACCAGCAAGTGAGGAAGGACATGATATGCTTAGCTCTGTGCGTACCTTGTTGTTTCTCTGTTAACTCCCATGTATGGGTCAGAAGTAGACAAGTCCTGGATCAGAGAGAGTAACCAGCAAGTAAGGAAGCACATGACATGCTTAGCTCTGTACGTGCCTTGTTGTTTCTCTGTTAACTCCCATGTATGGAGTAGACAGGTCCTGGATCAGAGAGAGTAACCAGCAAGTGAGGAAGTACATGACATGCTTAGCTCTGTACGTACCTTGTTGTTTCTCTGTTAACTCCCATGTATGGGTCAGAAGTAGACAAGTCCTGGATCAGAGAGAGTAACCAGCAAGTGAGGAAGGACATGACATGCTTAGCTCTGTGCGTACCTTGTTGTTTCTCTGTTAACTCCCATGTATGGGTCAGAAGTAGACAAGTCCTGGATCAGAGAGAGTAACCAGCAAGTGAGGAAGGACATGACATGCTTAGCTCTGTACGTACCTTGTTGTTTCTCTGTTAACTCCCATGTATGGGTCAGAAGTAGACAAGCCCTGGATCAGAGAGAGTAACCAGCAAGTGAGGAAGGACATGACATGCTTAGCTCTGTACGTACCTTGTTGTTTGTCTGTTAACTCCCATGTATGGAGTAGACAAGTCCTGGATCAGAGAGAGTAACCAGCAAGTGAGGAAGGACATGACATTCTTAGCTCTGTGCGTACCTTGTTGTTTCTCTGTTAACTCACATGTATGGAGTAGACAAGTCCTGGATCAGAGAGAGTAACCAGCAAGTGAGGAAGGACATGACATGCTTAGCTCTGTACGTACCTTGTTGTTTCTCTGTTAACTCCCATGTATGGAGTAGACAAGCCCTGGATCAGAGAGAGTAACCAGCAAGTGAGGAAGGACATGACATGCTTAGCTCTGGACGTACCTTGTTGTTTCTCTGTTAACTCCCATGTATGGAGTAGACAAGTCCTGGATCAGAGAGAGTAACCAGCAAGTGAGGAAGGACATGACATGCTTAGCTCTGTGCGTACCTTGTTGTTTCTCTGTTAACTCCCATGTATGGAGTAGACAAGTCCTGGATCAGAGAGAGTAACCAGCAAGTGAGGAAGTACATGACATGCTTAGCTCTGTACGTACCTTGTTGTTTCTCTGTTAACTCCCATGTATGGATCAGAAGTAGACAAGTCCTGGATCAGAGAGAGTAACCAGCAAGTGAGGAAGGACATGACAAGCTTAGCTCTGTGCGTACCTTGTTGTTTCTCTGTTAACTCCCATGTATGGGTCAGAAGTAGACAAGTCCTGGATCAGAGAGAGTAACCAGCAAGTGAGGAAGGACATGACATGCTTAGCTCTGTACGTACCTTGTTGTTTCTCTGTTAACTCCCATGTATGGGTCAGAAGTAGACAAGTCCCGGATCAGAGAGAGTAACCAGCAAGTGAGGAAGTACATGATATGCTTAGCTCTGTGCGTACCTTGTTGTTTCTCTGTTAACTCCCATGTATGGGTCAGAAGTAGACAAGTCCTGGATCAGAGAGAGTAACCAGCAAGTGAGGAAGTACATGACATGCTTAGCTCTGTGCGTACCTTGTTGTTTCTCTGTTAACTCCCATGTATGCGTCAGAAGTAGACAAGCCCTGGATCAGAGAGAGTAACCAGCAAGTGAGGAAGGACATGACATGCTTAGCTCTGTACGTACCTTGTTGTTTCTCTGTTAACTCCCATGTATGGGTCAGAAGTAGACAAGCCCTGGATCAGAGAGAGTAACCAGCAAGTGAGGAAGTACATGACATGCTTAGCTCTGTACGTACCTTGTTGTTTCTCTGTTAACTCCCATGTATGGGTCAGAAGTAGACAAGCCTTGGATCAGGGAGAGTAACCAGCAAGTGAGGAAGGACATGACATGCTTAGCTCTGTACGTACCTTGTTGTTTCTCTGTTAACTCCCATGTATGGGTCAGAAGTAGACAAGCCTTGGATCAGGGAGAGTAACCAGCAAGTGAGGAAGTACATGACATGCTTAGCTCTGTACCTACCTTGTTGTTTCTACGTTAACTCCCATGTATGGGTCAGAAGTAGACAAGCCCTGGATCAGAGAGAGTAACCAGCAAGTGAGGAAGTACATGACATGCTTAGCTCTGTGCGTACCTTGTTGTTTCTCTGTTAACTCCCATGTATGGGTCAGAAGTAGACAAGTCCTGGATCAGGGAGAGTAACCAGCAAGTGAGGAAGGACATGACATGCTTAGCTCTGTACGTACCTTGTTGTTTCTCTGGTAACTCCCATGTATGGAGTAGACAAGTCCTGGATCAGAGAGAGTAACCAGCAAGTGAGGAAGTACATGACATGCTTAGCTCTGTACGTACCTTGTTGTTTCTCTGTTAACTCCCATGTATGGGTCAGAAGTAGACAAGTCCTGGATCAGAGAGAGTAACCAGCAAGTGAGGAAGTACATGACATGCTTAGCTCTGTACGTACCTTGTTGTTTCTCTGTTAACTCCCATGTATCGGTCAGAAGTAGACAAGTCCTGGATCAGAGAGAGTAACCAGCAAGTGAGGAAGGACATGACATGCTTAGCTCTGTACGTACCTTGTTGTTTCTCTGTTAACTCCCATGTATGGAGTAGACAAGTCCTGGATCAGAGAGAGTAACCAGCAAGTGAGGAAGGACATGACATGCTTAGCTCTGTACGTACCTTGTTGTTTCTCTGTTAACTCCCATGTATGGAGTAGACAAGCCCTGGATCAGAGAGAGTAACCAGCAAGTGAGGAAGGACATGACATCCTTAGCTCTGTACGTACCTTGTTGTTTCTCTGTTAACTCCCATGTATGGAGTAGACAAGTCCTGGATCAGGGAGAGTAACCAGCAAGTGAGGAAGTACATGACATGCTTAGCTCTGTACGTACCTTGTTGTTTCTCTGTTAACTCCCATGTATGGGTCAGAAGTAGACAAGTCCTGGATCAGAGAGAGTAACCAGCAAGTGAGGAAGGACATGATATGCTTAGCTCTGTGCGTACCTTGTTGTTTCTCTGTTAACTCCCATGTATGGGTCAGAAGTAGAGAAGTCCTGGATCAGAGAGAGTAACCAGCAAGTAAGGAAGCACATGACATGCTTAGCTCTGTACGTGCCTTGTTGTTTCTCTGTTAACTCCCATGTATGGAGTAGACAAGTCCTGGATCAGAGAGAGTAACCAGCAATGAGGAAGTACATGACATGCTTAGCTCTGTACGTACCTTGTTGTTTCTCTGTTAACTCCCATGTATGGGTCAGAAGTAGACAAGTCCTGGATCAGAGAGAGTAACCAGCAAGTGAGGAAGGACATGACATGCTTAGCTCTGTGCGTACCTTGTTGTTTCTCTGTTAACTCCCATGTATGGGTCAGAAGTAGACAAGTCCTGGATCAGAGAGAGTAACCAGCAAGTGAGGAAGGACATGACATGCTTAGCTCTGTACGTACCTTGTTGTTTCTCTGTTAACTCCCATGTATGGGTCAGAAGTAGACAAGCCCTGGATCAGAGAGAGTAACCAGCAAGTGAGGAAGGACATGACATGCTTAGCTCTGTACGTACCTTGTTGTTTGTCTGTTAACTCCCATGTATGGAGTAGACAAGTCCTGGATCAGAGAGAGTAACCAGCAAGTGAGGAAGGACATGACATGCTTAGCTCTGTGCGTACCTTGTTGTTTCTCTGTTAACTCACATGTATGGAGTAGACAAGTCCTGGATCAGAGAGAGTAACCAGCAAGTGAGGAAGGAAGTGACATGCTTAGCTCTGTACGTACCTTGTTGTTTCTCTGTTAACTCCCATGTATGGAGTAGACAAGCCCTGGATCAGAGAGAGTAACCAGCAAGTGAGGAAGGACATGACATGCTTAGCTCTGGACGTACCTTGTTGTTTCTCTGTTAACTCCCATGTATGGAGTAGACAAGTCCTGGATCAGAGAGAGTAACCAGCAAGTGAGGAAGGACATGACATGCTTAGCTCTGTACGTACCTTGTTGTTTCTCTGTTAACTCCCATGTATGGGTCAGAAGTAGACAAGTCCTGGATCAGAGAGAGTAACCAGCAAGTGAGGAAGGACATGACATGCTTAGCTCTGTACGTACCTTGTTGTTTCTCTGTTAACTCCCATGTATGGGTCAGAAGTAGACAAGTCCTGGATCAGAGAGAGTAACCAGCAAGTGAGGAAGGACATGATATGCTTAGCTCTGTGCGTACCTTGTTGTTTCTCTGTTAACTCCCATGTATGGGTCAGAAGTAGACAAGTCCTGGATCAGAGAGAGTAACCAGCAAGTAAGGAAGCACATGACATGCTTAGCTCTGTACGTGCCTTGTTGTTTCTCTGTTAACTCCCATGTATGGAGTAGACAAGTCCTGGATCAGAGAGAGTAACCAGCAAGTGAGGAAGTACATGACATGCTTAGCTCTGTACGTACCTTGTTGTTTCTCTGTTAACTCCCATGTATGGATCAGAAGTAGACAAGTCCTGGATCAGAGAGAGTAACCAGCAAGTGAGGAAGGACATGACAAGCTTAGCTCTGTGCGTACCTTGTTGTTTCTCTGTTAACTCCCATGTATGGGTCAGAAGTAGACAAGTCCTGGATCAGAGAGAGTAACCAGCAAGTGAGGAAGGACATGACATGCTTAGCTCTGTACGTACCTTGTTTTTTCTCTGTTAACTCCCATGTATGGGTCAGAAGTAGACAAGTCCCGGATCAGAGAGAGTAACCAGCAAGTGAGGAAGTACATGATATGCTTAGCTCTGTGCGTACCTTGTTGTTTCTCTGTTAACTCCCATGTATGGGTCAGAAGTAGACAAGTCCTGGATCAGAGAGAGTAACCAGCAAGTGAGGAAGTACATGACATGCTTAGCTCTGTGCGTACCTTGTTGTTTCTCTGTTAACTCCCATGTATGGGTCAGAAGTAGACAAGCCCTGGATCAGAGAGAGTAACCAGCAAGTGAGGAAGTACATGACATGCTTAGCTCTGTACGTACCTTGTTGTTTCTCTGTTAACTCCCATGTATGGAGTAGACAAGCCCTGGATCAGAGAGAGTAACCAGCAAGTGAGGAAGTACATGACATGCTTAGCTCTGTACGTACCTTGTTGTTTCTCTGTTAACTCCCATGTATGGGTCAGAAGTAGACAAGCCTTGGATCAGGGAGAGTAACCAGCAAGTGAGGAAGGACATGACATGCTTAGCTCTGTACGTACCTTGTTGTTTCTCTGTTAACTCCCATGTATGGGTCAGAAGTAGACAAGCCTTGGATCAGGGAGAGTAACCAGCAAGTGAGGAAGTACATGACATGCTTAGCTCTGTACCTACCTTGTTGTTTCTACGTTAACTCCCATGTATGGGTCAGAAGTAGACAAGTCCTGGATCAGAGAGAGTAACCAGCAAGTGAGGAAGGACATGACATGCTTAGCTCTGTGCGTACCTTGTTGTTTCTCTGGTAACTCCCATGTATGGGTCAGAAGTAGACAAGTCCTGGATCAGAGAGAGTAACCAGCAAGTGAGGAAGGACATGACATGCTTAGCTCTGTGCGTACCTTGTTGTTTCTCTGTTAACTCCCATGTATGGGTCAGAAGTAGACAAGTCCTGGATCAGGGAGAGTAACCAGCAAGTGAGGAAGGACATGACATGCTTAGCTTTGTACGTACCTTGTTGTTTCTCTGGTAACTCCCATGTATGGAGTAGACAAGTCCTGGATCAGAGAGAGTAACCAGCAAGTGAGGAAGTACATGACATGCTTAGCTCTGTACGTACCTTGTTGTTTCTCTGTTAACTCCCATGTATGGGTCAGAAGTAGACAAGTCCTGGATCAGAGAGAGTAACCAGCAAGTGAGGAAGTACATGACATGCTTAGCTCTGTACGTACCTTGTTGTTTCTCTGTTAACTCCCATGTATCGGTCAGAAGTAGACAAGTCCTGGATCAGAGAGAGTAACCAGCAAGTGAGGAAGGACATGACATGCTTAGCTCTGTACGTACCTTGTTGTTTCTCTGTTAACTCCCATGTATGGAGTAGACAAGTCCTGGATCAGAGAGAGTAACCAGCAAGTGAGGAAGGACATGACATGCTTAGCTCTGTACGTACCTTGTTGTTTCTCTGTTAACTCCCATGTATGGAGTAGACAAGCCCTGGATCAGAGAGAGTAACCAGCAAGTGAGGAAGGACATGACATCCTTAGCTCTGTACGTACCTTGTTGTTTCTCTGTTAACTCCCATGTATGGAGTAGACAAGTCCTGGATCAGGGAGAGTAACCAGCAAGTGAGGAAGTACATGACATGCTTAGCTCTGTACGTACCTTGTTGTTTCTCTGTTAACTCCCATGTATGGGTCAGAAGTAGACAAGTCCTGGATCAGAGAGAGTAACCAGCAAGTGAGGAAGGACATGATATGCTTAGCTCTGTGCGTACCTTGTTGTTTCTCTGTTAACTCCCATGTATGGGTCAGAAGTAGACAAGTCCTGGATCAGAGAGAGTAACCAGCAAGTAAGGAAGCACATGACATGCTTAGCTCTGTACGTGCCTTGTTGTTTCTCTGTTAACTCCCATGTATGGAGTAGACAAGTCCTGGATCAGAGAGAGTAACCAGCAATGAGGAAGTACATGACATGCTTAGCTCTGTACGTACCTTGTTGTTTCTCTGTTAACTCCCATGTATGGGTCAGAAGTAGACAAGTCCTGGATCAGAGAGAGTAACCAGCAAGTGAGGAAGGACATGACATGCTTAGCTCTGTGCGTACCTTGTTGTTTCTCTGTTAACTCCCATGTATGGGTCAGAAGTGGACAAGTCCTGGATCAGAGAGAGTAACCAGCAAGTGAGGAAGTACATGACATGCTTAGCTCTGTGCGTACCTTGTTGTTTCTCTGTTAACTCCCATGTATGGGTCAGAAGTAGACAAGCCTTGGATCAGGGAGAGTAACCAGCAAGTGAGGAAGGACATGACATGCTTAGCTCTGTACGTACCTTGTTGTTTCTCTGTTAACTCCCATGTATGGATCAGAAGTAGACAAGTCCTGGATCAGAGAGAGTAACCAGCAAGTGAGGAAGGACATGACAAGCTTAGCTCTGTGCGTACCTTGTTGTTTCTCTGGTAACTCCCATGTATGGGTCAGAAGTAGCCAAGTCCTGGATCAGAGAGAGTAACCAGCAAGTGAGGAAGGACATGACAAGCTTAGCTCTGTGCGTACCTTGTTGTTTCTCTGGTAACTCCCATGTATGGGTCAGAAGTAGACAAGTCCTGGATCAGGGAGAGTAACCAGCAAGTGAGGAAGGACATGACATGCTTAGCTCTGTATGTACCTTGTTGTTTCTCTGTTAACTCCCATGTATGGGTCAGAAGTAGACAAGTCCCGGATCAGAGAGAGTAACCAGCAAGTGAGGAAGTACATGATATGCTTAGCTCTGTGCGTACCTTGTTGTTTCTCTGTTAACTCCCATGTATGGGTCAGAAGTAGACAAGTCCTGGATCAGAGAGAGTAACCAGCAAGTGAGGAAGGACATGATATGCTTAGCTCTGTACGTACCTTGTAGTTTCTCTGTTAACTCCCATGTATGGGTCAGAAGTAGACAAGTCCTGGATCAGAGAGAGTAACCAGCAAGTGAGGAAGGACATGACATGCTTAGCTCTGTATGTACCTTGTTGTTTCTCTGTTAACTCCCATGTATGGGTCCGAAGTAGACAAGTCCTGGATCAGAGAGAGTAACCAGCAAGTGAGGAAGTACATGACATGCTTAGCTCTGTACGTACCTTGTTGTTTCTCTGTTAACTCCCATGTATGGGTCCGAAGTAGACAAGTCCTGGATCAGAGAGAGTAACCAGCAAGTGAGGAAGGACATGACATGCTTAGCTCTGTGCGTACCTTGTTGTTTCTCTGTTAACTCCCATGTATGGGTCAGAAGTAGACAAGCCTTGGATCAGGGAGAGTAACCAGCAAGTGAGGAAGGACATGACATGCTTAGCTCTGTACGTACCTTGTTGTTTCTCTGTTAACTCCCATGTATGGGTCAGAAGTAGACAAGCCTTGGATCAGGGAGAGTAACCAGCAAGTGAGGAAGTACATGACATGCTTAGCTCTGTACCTACCTTGTTGTTTCTATGTTAACTCCCATGTATGGGTCAGAAGTAGACAAGCCCTGGATCAGAGAGAGTAACCAGCAAGTGAGGAAGGACATGACATGCTTAGCTCTGTACGTACCTTGTTGTTTCTATGTTAACTCCCATGTATGGGTCAGAAGTAGACAAGTCCTGGATCAGAGAGAGTAACCAGCAAGTGAGGAAGGACATGACATGCTTAGCTCTGTACCTACCTTGTTGTTTCTATGTTAACTGCCATGTATGGGTCAGAAGTAGACAAGTCCTGGATCAGAGAGAGTAACCAGCAAGTGAGGAAGGACATGACATGCTTAGCTCTGTACGTACCTTGTTGTTTCTCTGTTAACTCCCATGTATGTGTCAGAAGTAGACAAGCCCTGGATCAGAGAGAGTAACCAGCAAGTGAGGAAGGACATGACATGCTTAGCTCTGTACGTACCTTGTTGTTTCTCTGTTAACTCCCATGTATGGGTCAGAAGTAGACAAGTCCTGGATCAGAGAGAGTAACCAGCAAGTGAGGAAGGACATGACATGCTTAGCTCTGTGCGTACCTTGTTGTTTCTCTGTTAACTCACATGTATGGAGTAGACAAGTCCTGGATCAGAGAGAGTAACCAGCAAGTGAGGAAGGACATGACATGCTTAGCTCTGTACGTACCTTGTTGTTTCTCTGTTAACTCCCATGTATGGAGTAGACAAGCCCTGGATCAGAGAGAGTAACCAGCAAGTGAGGAAGGACATGATATGCTTAGCTCTGTACGTACCTTGTTGTTTCTCTGTTAACTCCCATGTATGGGTCAGAAGTAGACAAGTCCTGGATCAGAGAGAGTAACCAGCAAGTGAGGAAGGACATGACATGCTTAGCTCTGTACGTACCTTGTTGTTTCTCTGTTAACTCCCATGTATGGGTCCGAAGTAGACAAGTCCTGGATCAGAGAGAGTAACCAGCAAGTGAGGAAGGACATGATATGCTTAGCTCTGTACGTACCTTGTTGTTTCTCTGTTAACTCCCATGTATGGGTCAGAAGTAGACAACTCCTGGATCAGAGAGAGTAACCAGCAAGTGAGGAAGGACATGACATGCTTAGCTCTGTATGTACCTTGTTGTTTCTCTGTTAACTCCCATGTATGGGTCCGAAGTAGACAAGTCCTGGATCAGAGAGAGTAACCAGCAAGTGAGGAAGGACATGACATGCTTAGCTCTGTACGTACCTTGTTGTTTCTCTGTTAACTCCCATGTATGGGTCAGAAGTAGACAAGTCCCGGATCAGAGAGAGTAACCAGCAAGTGAGGAAGTACATGATATGCTTAGCTCTGTACGTACCTTGTTGTTTCTCTGTTAACTCCCATGTATGGGTCCGAAGTAGACAAGTCCTGGATCAGAGAGAGTAACCAGCAAGTGAGGAAGGACATGACATGCTTAGCTCTGTACGTACCTTGTTGTTTCTCTGTTAACTCCCATGTATGGGTCAGAAGTAGACAAGTCCTGGATCAGAGAGAGTAACCAGCAAGTGAGGAAGGACATGACATGCTTAGCTCTGTACGTACCTTGTTGTTTCTCTGTTAACTCCCATGTATGTGTCAGAAGTAGACAAGTCCTGGATCAGAGAGAGTAACCAGCAAGTGAGGAAGGACATGACATGCTTAGCTCTGTACGTACCTTGTTGTTTCTCTGTTAACTCCCATGTATGGAGTAGACAAGCCCTGGATCAGAGAGAGTAACCAGCAAGTGAGGAAGGACATGACATGCTTAGCTCTGTACGTACCTTGTTGTTTCTCTGTTAACTCCCATGTATGGGTCAGAAGTAGACAAGTCCTGGATCAGAGAGAGTAACCAGCAAGTGAGGAAGGACATGACATGCTTAGCTCTGTACGTACCTTGTTGTTTCTCTGTTAACTCCCATGTATGGGTCAGAAGTAGACAAGTCCTGGATCAGAGAGAGTAACCAGCAAGTGAGGAAGGACATGACATGCTTAGCTCTGTGCGTACCTTGTTGTTTCTCTGTTAACTCCCATGTATGGGTCAGAAGTAGACAAGTCCTGGATCAGAGAGAGTAACCAGCAAGTGAGGAAGGACATGACATGCTTAGCTCTGTACGTACCTTGTTGTTTCTCTGTTAACTCCCATGTATGGGTCAGAAGTAGACAAGTCCTGGATCAGAGAGAGTAACCAGCAAGTGAGGAAGGACATGACATGCTTAGCTCTGTACGTACCTTGTTGTTTCTCTGTTAACTCCCATGTATGGAGTAGACAAGTCCTGGATCAGGGAGAGTAACCAGCAAGTGAGGAAGGACATGACATGCTTAGCTCTGTACGTACCTTGTTGTTTCTCTGTTAACTCCCATGTATGGGTCAGAAGTAGACAAGTCCTGGATCAGAGAGAGTAACCAGCAAGTGAGGAAGGACATGACATGCTTAGCTCTGTACGTACCTTGTTGTTTCTCTGTTAACTCCCATGTATGGAGTAGAAAAGCCCTGGATCAGAGAGAGTAACCAGCAAGTGAGGAAGGACATGACAAGCTTAGCTCTGTGCGTACCTTGTTGCTTCTCTGTTAACTCCCATGTATGGGTCAGAAGTAGACAAGCCCTGGATCAGAGAGAGTAACCAGCAAGTGAGGAAGTACATGATATGCTTAGCTCTGTGCGTACCTTGTTGTTTCTCTGTTAACTCCCATGTATGGGTCAGAAGTAGACAAGTCCTGGATCAGAGAGAGTAACCAGCAAGTGAGGAAGTACATGACATGCTTAGCTCTGTGCGTACCTTGTTGTTTCTCTGGTAACTCCCATGTATGGGTCAGAAGTAGACAAGCCCTGGATCAGAGAGAGTAACCAGCAAGTGAGGAAGGACATGACATGCTTAGCTCTGTGCGTACCTTGTTGTTTCTCTGTTAACTCCCATGTATGGGTCAGAAGTAGACAAGCCCTGGATCAGAGAGAGTAACCAGCAAGTGAGGAAGGACATGATATGCTTAGCTCTGTACGTACCTTGTTGTTTCTCTGTTAACTCCCATGTATGGGTCAGAAGTAGACAAGTCCTGGATCAGAGAGAGTAACCAGCAAGTAAGGATGTACATGACATGCTTAGCTCTGTACGTACCTTGTTGTTTCTCTGTTAACTCCCATGTATGGGTCAGAAGTAGACAAGTCCTGGATCAGAGAGAGTAACCAGCAAGTGAGGAAGTACATGACATGCTTAGCTCTGTACGTACCTTGTTGTTTCTCTGTTAACTCCCATGTATGGGTCAGAAGTAGACAAGTCCTGGATCAGAGAGAGTAACCAGCAAGTGGGGAAGTACATGACATGCTTAGCTCTGTACGTACCTTGTTGTTTCTCTGTTAACTCCCATGTATGGAGTAGACAAGTCCTGGATCAGAGAGAGTAACCAGCAAGTGAGGAAGTACATGACATGCTTAGCTCTGTACGTACCTTGTTGTTTCTCTGGTAACTCCCATGTATGGAGTAGACAAGTCCTGGATCAGGGAGAGTAACCAGCAAGTGGGGAAGTACATGACATGCTTAGCTCTGTACGTACCTTGTTGTTTCTCTGGTAACTCCCATGTATGGGTCAGAAGTAGACAAGTCCTGGATCAGAGAGAGTAACCAGCAAGTGAGGAAGGACATGACATGCTTAGCTCTGTACGTACCTTGTTGTTTCTATGTTAACTCCCATGTATGGGTCAGAAGTAGACAAGCCTTGGATCAGGGAGAGTAACCAGCAAGTGAGGAAGGACATGGCCTGAAATGGATGAAAGGATGGGTAATGATAGTGAAGTTGGAGGAATGAATGCTGGGGGAAACTGGAGAACCCAGAGAAAAACCCCTCACATGCCACTCTACAGCACAAATGCCACATATGTCCCCTTGGGGTCAAACCTGGCTATCTTGGCAAGAAGTGATATAACCATTTGACCATGGCACTGCCCCTTTTTATGTAAAATCTTCGCTCATTTGTAACAGTACAGTTGGCTTATAAAGGTCATTGTACCAACATAACATGTGCAGCTACAGCAATAAATTATTTTTAACTTCTGCGTATCCATTTAGTTCTGATGGTTTCAAAGCAAAAACGCCGAAGCACAATGTCATTGGCTTGGGCAGTTTTGAATGCACTTCCTGCATGACTTGGCCTGACTTGGCATGACACTAAATTCAACGACGTGTAATATGTTGTCTTGGCTGGATTTGGTGCTTATTAATTTATCAACAGAAAGAGTACTTGTTCTATTTTCAGTTTATAATAAAAACTCACTTTTCAAAATTTTGCCACTTGCCCGATTTTGATACTATAGTGAATACAGTATCTGTAGTTCCCAAGAGTTCAACATGGTCGACATTACACTAAACAACAGACGAAAGTATCCCAAAAAGCAGTCCTGCCAACATACATAAAGACATTTCTAACCTCAAATATCATAGGGTTAAAGTGTCATACTTTCAAGTGATAGTAATGCTTGAACGTCGTTACCACACAGTAAAGAACGTACTCACCTTTGGCAAAGCTTGTTCTGCAGCAACATTTTTAGATAAAATCACTTCTGTACACTGAATACCGTAATATATATTCAATGCACTACGTTGTAGCGAACACAAAAATAACAACAGTAACTATAACTGCATATACTGCTCTAAAAGAATTCAATCATGCAAACATGAGCAGTACATCCACAGATTGATTAATTGGTTCATACAGCGTCTAGACAAAATCTTATTTTAATGTCTATCGGTTGGCCTTTCTGCAACGTGTTCATAAACAGGGACTTCTGTGGCAACATAATGGACGCAATAACACCAGCTATGACTGTAGCTTTACCATGGCTATATGTTACAAACAGTTGGCAGCACTAACACAACCTAGTGGATGGAATATCACCAAATATAACCAGACTGCACCATAATGGGGGGGAAATGTCAAGTTTGTTTTTTTGGTATCTCAATAAGCTGTGCCTACCATAGGCGACTCGTTTGACTGTCGCTCAAAGCCTACTGTATTCCCATATTCCCCTTGCACGTACAAAAAAATTAGCAATCAGATAATTTGTGTAAATGTTTACCTTGACTAACATGAAGATGTAGGAATAAGAGTTTGTAAGAATAGTTACTACAAGAGTGGAGAAAGTCATGTGAGTGCAACACATCAGATTTTTCGTGTCTCAATACAGATGCAGCTTATGTTGGTACCAAACTTCGTTTCTCCTTAAATTTTAAGTGTGCAGCTTATATTTAAGGGCAGCTTCTCTTCAGACCAGTGGAGGGTGTTTATGATCAAAGAGCCGACAAATATAAGCACTTTGTTAAAAACAAGTATAACATCAAAACAAGGGAAAAAAACAATATTAAAAATAGCCTCTCAATAGATACATTGCATAACTGCAAAGCAGTTTATTGAAGCGATAAACCTGTTTGTTCACATTCTGTCCCTCCTTTCAAGAATATAGGAAAGGAGAGAAACTTGAACAAGCTTTAATTTTTGAAAATTGTGGAATATTTATAAACTTGGTGTTTATTTTATTCTAGTACCAAAGGCACAACCTGCCATGAATCGTCCAGTGCAGAACAGAGTTGGGGGTGGACCTACTCCGCGTGTGGATGCCTCAAAAATTGAAGAACTGAATACTCGGGTAAATGTCCAAACTAACTTCTGTTGGTAATTATTATTTATTTATGCCAACAAACTTACTGTTGGTGTTTTTAAACACACAAGCCGTGTGTGGGCAAAGTTTGTGGCATTGAATTTTTAAGTTCCAGTTCTACCTCTCTAACTTCTGTTGGGTTTAAACAAAGAAGCTGATTGTAGAAAATGATAACCACAACTGCAAGTGTTAGTGTATTGACAATGCACCATATTCTCTGCAGTCCTGATCAGGTCTGTCTGTGCTCAGTGATCTGAAGGTACATACAAAGGGTCTGGTTCCATAAGGATCAGGGTTGCCAACATTTAAAAGTAAAATTATCGTTCCAGCCACTCAAAATTATAGATTTGGATTCAAAATTATCGTACATCATAAAGCAAACGGTACAACAATAAAAATATCAGTATAATACTTACGAAAATATAAGAGTAATGATATTTATTATATCCACTTACAAGATTGATGACCTCAACAAATATTACAACTTTAGCACTGATGTTTCTCGCACTATTCATCTGAAAGTTCATCTTCCTCAACCGTTGCAGCATTGTACAAATTTGTTGTTACGATAAACCTTAACATCTTCTCAGATCTACCACGTTCTTTCATAAGTTGAGACAACATACAGAAACTGCCAGGTTCAGGCATATTCTTTATTTCACACAGAATATCACGTATTCCGAGTTTTCTCCATTGATCATCAATTTTTTGAACAGTGCCTTCTTCATTGAGATTACCAGATCTGGGCACACTGGCAATAACAGGATAAAGGGTAGCAGGCTTAGTAGGGTTGGAAATGGTTGCTATGGGGTGGAGACTGACAATGAGGACAAAAGTGGTGTTATTTGTAATTAGTTTCATTTCGCTGGAGTGACAAACCAGTGAAAATGATATTTCGCCAATATCAAACTATCATACATTCAAATTATTGTACACCCCCATAATTATCGTACGGGTTGGCAACCCTGATAAAGATACAACACACAAACACAGTCCTGCTCAGGTCTGTCTGTGCTCGGTGATCTGAAGCTACATACAGAGGGTCTGGTTCCATAAGGATACAAGACACAAATACAGTCTAGATTTTGTTATTTCTTAGTTGATTTCTTGACAGTTACTTGTTTATTAAGGAAGACATATTTCAGTTCCTGTTGAACTACCTGCACATACAGGGATAGTGGCAGCATTGTTAACAAACTGAATACTGTATTTATGTGAATCTAATATGCACTCCATATTTGAAATTTAAAATTATTAAAAGAAGGGTTTCTATCAGATGTAAAGTGTATCAATGACAGAAAATGATGGGTATTGTATTTAAATTTATTTAACACAACAATGGATTTATGGTATATGTAAACCATGAGATTATAGAATTGAAAGTGCATATGTTAGGTGATACACAGTATGTCCTCAAAATCTGCAGGAAGCTTGTGGCTGATTGTTATACAGCATCTTAGAGATAAAACCATTCACTGAAACAATTCACCCATCCATGGCTATTCTAAAACTCTTGAGGTAGGATCACAACTGAAAAATTCAGTGCCACAGCCAGTATTTTTCAGTCCTGATTCTCCCTCTCAAACATTGCCCACACATGACTTGTGTATAACACCAGCAGTAAGTTGGTTGGTATAAAATAACATTGAATTTTTCGGTCCTGATTCTCCCTCTCAAACATTGCCCACACATGACTTGTGTGTAACACCAGCAGTAAGTTGGTTGGTATAAAATAACATTGAATTTTTCAGTCCTGATTCTCCCTCTCAAACATTGTCCACACATGACTTGTGTGTAACACCAGCAGTAAGTTGGTTGGTATAAAATAACATTGAATTTTTCAGTCCTGATTCTCCCTCTCAAACATTGTCCACACATGACTTGTGTATAACACCAGCAGTAAGTTGGTTGGTATAAAATAACATTGAATTTTTCAGTCCTGATTCTCCCTCTCAAACATTGTCCACACATGACTTGTGTATAACACCAGCAGTAAGTTGGTTGGTATAAAATAACATTGAATTTTTCAGTCCTGATTCTCCCTCTCAAACATTGCCCACACATGACTTGTGTGTAACACCAGCAGTAAGTTGGTTGGTATAAAATAACATTGAATTTTTCAGTCCTGATTCTGTCTCTCAAACATTGTCCACACATGACTTGTGTGTAACACCAGCAGTAAGTTGGTTGGTATAAAATAACATTGAATTTTTCAGTCCTGATTCTGTCTCTCAAACATTGCCCACACATGACTTGTGTGTAACACCAGCAGTAAGTTGGTTGGTATAAAATAACATTGAATTTTTCAGTCCTGATTCTCCCTCTCAAACATTGTCCACACATGACTTGTGTGTAACACCAGCAGTAAGTTGGTTGGTATAAAATAACATTGAATTTTTCAGTCCTGATTCTGTCTCTCAAACATTGTCCACACATGACTTGTGTATAACACCAGCAGTAAGTTGGTTGGTATAAAATAACATTGAATTTTTCAGTCCTGATTCTCCCTCTCAAACATTGTCCACACATGACTTGTGTATAACACCAGCAGTAAGTTGGTTGGTATAAAATACATTGAATTTTTCAGTCCTGATTCTCCCTCTCAAACATTATCCACACATGACTTGTGTATAACACCAGCAGTAAGTTGGTTGGTATAAAATAACATTGAATTTTTCAGTCCTGATTCTATCTCTCAAACATTGTCCACACATGACTTGTGTGTAACACCAGCAGTAAGTTGGTTGGTATAAAATAACATTGAATTTTTCAGTCCTGATTCTCCCTCTCAAACATTGTCCACACATGACTTGTGTGTAACACCAGCAGTAAGTTGGTTGGTATAAAATAACATTGAATTTTTCAGCCCTGATTCTATCTCTCAAACATTGTCCACACATGACTTGTGTATAACACCAGCAGTAAGTTGGTTGGTATAAAATAACATTGAATTTTTCAGTCCTGATTCTGTCTCTCAAACATTGTCCACACATGACTTGTGTGTAACACCAGCAGTAAGTTGGTTGGTATAAAATAACATTGAATTTTTCAGTCCTGATTCTATCTCTCAAACATTGTCCACACATGACTTGTGTATAACACCAGCAGTAAGTTGGTTGGTATAAAATAACATTGAATTTTTCAGTCCTGATTCTATCTCTCAAACATTGTCCACACATGACTTGTGTGTAACACCAGCAGTAAGTTGGTTGGTATAAAATAACATTGAATTTTTCAGTCCTGATTCTCCCTCTCAAACATTGTCCACACATGACTTGTGTGTAACACCAGCAGTAAGTTGGTATAAAATAACATTGAATTTTTCAGTCCTGATTCTCCCTCTCAAACATTGTCCACACATGACTTGTGTATAACACCAGCAGTAAGTTGGTTGGTATAAAATAACATTGAATTTTTCAGTCCTGATTCTATCTCTCAAACATTGTCCACACATGACTTGTGTGTAACACCAGCAGTAAGTTGGTATAAAATAACATTGAATTTTTCAGTCCTGATTCTATCTCTCTAACATTGTCCACACATGACTTGTGTATAACACCAGCAGTAAGTTGGTTGGTATAAAATAACATTGAATTTTTCAGTCCTGATTCTATCTCAAACTTTATATTGTAACTAAAATGCTCAATAATAGGCCAGTGATAGAAGGGTAGACAGCTTGTCATGAGTTTCTGGATGTATGTTAACTCCAACAATCCATTGTGATGAAATAAACAAAAATATTGAATGAAGTTACTGTTGTTCCACATAACAGATTTACAGTTAAATAATGTTCCAACGAATGTAATTGATGTCACTTTTTTAAGTACTACATTTAATAAAAGAAGGTGCACATTAAATTGACGTAAATACAGTACTTATTTACTGTTTTCACAAGAGCAGACAGTGCAAGTATAATGTTGCAGCCTTGTCAAACTGGTGTCCCCTCATTTGTAGTGTATTCACTTCAGTGCGTAAACTTTGTGTTAATATACTTTTGTTTTTCTCTAGTTGGTTGACATGAAACTGACAATCGACGGGTTAGAAAAAGAAAGAGACTTCTACTTTGGAAAGCTGAGAGATATAGAAGTCATGTGTCAAGAAAATGATAATGATCAAAATCCAATAATCCAGAAAATTCTGGATATTCTTTATGCTACAGAGGTAAGATTGATTTTACATTTACTCATGTTTACTTCTCATTCACTACTTGAGTTGATAGATTATTTGTAAGATTATTGTATTAATGAGCTGTGATACATTGGAATGTGAATTATGACACGTTTGTCACATTTGCTGAACATTGCTAAGGTTGTGAAGCAGCTCTAAGACACATAACATGTTGGTGATGAAAAACTTAAGCCAATTCACTCTTTGTACGAGGGTTATCTATAAAAGTTTCCAATTTTTTTCACAATGAAAAGCATATTTATTGGCATTGAATAATATATTTTTGGAAAGCTTAGACTTTTCCTATTTTTTGACATAATCACTGTTCTGATGAATACATTCTCTGCATGCAGTATACCATCTTTTGTATGCACGCGTTGTAGAACTTGTCCCAGCCAGGTGTATCTTCAAGTCGGACTGTAGGGAAGTTTGTGTGACAGTATCCCATCCAAATTTGTTGATGGGATTGGTTGTCCTGATGGAAACACACTCCCTCCTCTTGTTTTGGATCATGCAGCAAAGGTACTTCAAGTCTCACAGTAGCTATCTGCACTGATTGTTGCATGGTAGGCAGGAATTTGCACAACAATAACTCCTTCCTGTCCCAAAACGTGCTCACTATCACTTTGCCAGCAGACAGTGCAGCTTCAGCGACACTGAATGTTTCCACTGATAGGATTGTTGTGTCATCACCCTTCGATCTTTCAGCATTGTGTCTTCCACTTTTGCAAATGTTTTGTCCAAACGCTACTCATCTTGTGCACCATTTGTGCACGTGTTACATGCTCATACAACACTTCACAGAGCACCTGGCAGGAGAAGCGAGTGGAAGCTCTGTCTCTAACGGCTGCCAAGCCAAGACGGAGTGTTGCAGACAGCTCGCTGGTGGGGGACTGGGAGATGGAGAACCAGGTTACGAAGCTGCTGTAACAGCATTCCTTGCGACTGCATGTCCTTCGGAACCTTATGTATGTGAAGCGAGTGGAAGCTCTATCTCTAACGACTGGCAAGCCAAGACGAAGTGTTGCAGACAGCTCGGCAGGGGATGGGTGGGACTGGGAGATGGAGAACCAGGCTACGAAGCTGCTGTAACAGCATTCCTTGGGAACCTTATGTATGTGAAGCGAGTGGAAGCTCTATCTCTAACGACTGGCAAGCCAAGACGAAGTGTTGCAGACAGCTCGGCAGGGGATGTGGGGGACTGGGAGATGGAGAACCAGGCTACGAAGCTGCTGTAACAGCATTCCTTGCAACTGCATGTCCTAGGGAACCTTATGTATGTGATCAGGCAAGCTTCAAAGTTTCCGCTGGCAATGGCATAGTTCCATTTCCTGCAGCGTGATGCTCACTTGTATTATTGTGGTCATATCCACGTGATGGAGTGAACAAAAGAAGTATACCAGTGAAAATGTGGTGGATGACCTTCACAAAACGATTGTCTGGGATTTTACACAACTTACAGCATTACTTAGATAAGTGAGGCTTTTAGTCTCTAATTAAGGAAATTGAAGCTAATAACAGTGAAGCAACAAGATTCTCTCATTCTCAAAGCTATACAAACAAATTTGTTACCAAAGCTACAGATGTTCATTTTAATCACTAATCTCTGAAAACAAAAAAAACAGATACTGATGCTCATTTTAATTGTTTTCAGAGATTGGTAATTAAAATGAACATCTGTAGCTTTGGTAACAAATTTGTTTGTATAGCTTTGAGAATGAGTTGGAGTCAAGTCGAAACTTTAGTCAGCTTTGCACCAAGAACTTGCAATATTACTAAGATAAGTGAAGTTTTTAGTTTCTAATTTGTTCTTACTTTAGAATTTTAGTCTCTAAGTTTGTTTTTATTTTAAAAGAAAACACTTTCATTAATGAGTAATATTATATTGAGGTCAGTGTTTTGTACAGAGTATAGAGACAAGATTTAAAAAAAAAACAGTGCAACAGCCCATGAAGGGCCAAGGCCCAAGGCTTGCAACCTTACTGCTGCATAAAGTAGCTCCTCATTGGGCCCCTCAGGGACCTAACAAGGCTGAGTGCACCCCATGCAGGGGAAAAATCCCCACACCGGTACCAGGGATGGTACTGGGGTCCTCTGTGCCAGAGGGAGGCATGCTACAGAGGTGGTCGACAAGACCAAAAGGACAGAGAATTACACAGCCTATTCCCTCACTCACTCACTCACAGTACGGTAGAGGATCACAGAGAGCCCTAGGTCTGACAGTTGCAATACCTTTTCTCAAATGTGTGTCCCTTGTGGAAAATAATAGAATTTATTCATCCTAGGAAATACAATGAATTCATGACTCCATCAAAAAGAAAGTAATACATACTATAACAAATTAATTGCACTTCTGTGTACACATGAAATGATTAAAATGTATACCTATGTATATAAAAGTCAGTGTATGTATGTGTGCGTGCCCTTTGAACAATCATATAAGATAATGGCAGTGTAAGAATTATGTTTCACAACCTTACAAAATAACAGGAACATTAAATACATATATTTGTTGAATCTCTCTGACTTTGAATATGGAGTAATAACAGTCAAATTTGATGTTTTGTTTTAAATTTTGTGTTTTTTATTTATTGAGAATGAACAGGATTATGTAGTTTGAAGGGTAGAAAGAGAAAAAGGAGCTTCAATGCCACTAGCTGGGATTTGAATCACAGACATTGCGTTCTACATGCAGCTGCTCTTAACCTATTTTAACATTTTTACTTTCTCTACTGGTAAGGCCCCCTGGATCCATAAAAAGCATTTTTAGAAAAAGGTCCGTGTGTCAGTCTGTCAGGGTTGCCAACATTTAAAAGTAAAATTATCGTACTGGCCACTCAAAATTATAGATTTGGATTCATAATTATCGTACATCATAAACCAAATGCTACAACAATAAATGTATCAGCATAACACTTGTGAAAATCTGATAGTAATTATGTTTATGCTATCCACTTACAAGATCGGTGACCTCAATCAGTATTACAACTTTAGCACTTATCTTTCTCGCACTGTTCATCTGAAGTTCATCTTCCTCAATTGTTGCAGCATTATACAAATTTGCTTTTGAGATAAACTATAACATCTTCTCAGTGACTTGCAGATTTTTGGATCTATCACATTCTTTCATAAGCTGAGACGATATAAGTCCATTTACTGTATCTAGCACCAATCTGTATCTAACTTTGGTTTTTATTAAATCCAGTTTAGAAAAAACTCACAAGAAGGGTTTCTGTGGGGTAACAAAATCACTGATAATGCAACCTCCGCCATTTCTTTGAAATCAGTATTTCCACCAAGGTGACATGTGTTTAACAGCACTGCAGAAACTGCCAGGTTCAGGCACGTTCTTTGTTTCACACGGAATATCACTTATTGAGTTTTCTCCATTGATCATCAGTTTTCTGAACCGTGTCTGCATTGAGATTATCAGACCTGGGCACACTGGCAGTAAGAGCATAAAGAGTAGGAGGCTTAATAGGGTTGGAAACGGTTGCCTTAGAGAGGTGGAGTCAGGTCACGAGGGCAAAAGTGGTGTCACTATTTGTAATCAGTTTCATCTCGCTGGTGTGACAAACCAGTGAAAATCTACCACACATTCAAATTATCGTACGGGTTGGCAACCCTGTTCTGTGTCTGTCAGTCTGTGGACAGCATAACTGAAAAACGAAAAGTCAGTTAAAAACCAAAGTTGATATTTAAGTTTAATGTCTTTCAAGGATGCGACACGAAGATTTTGAAGAAAATAGCCCCACCCTAAACTATCCTTTATGTGGAAAATTTTTTGAAAATTTTTATTTTCTTGAAAATGACTAACAATTTTATTCAAATGCCATATGTTTGAGATATTTTTATGACAAATGAAAAGTATATTTTGAATTTTCTGGCTATAGTCCCTGTAGTCGTATTTAGTCTGGATGAGTTTTGAATAACTTGTAAACCGTAAGAGATAGGCAAAATCTTACTATACAAGAAATGTAGATCTTGCTAAAATACACAATTTATGTCTCAATAAACTTTTTTGTAGAGTGAACCATTTTAGAATATTCCTTGTTTTGTGTGTCAGTTTCGGAAAACTTCATGCAATGGAACATTGTTAATTTTTTATATGTTAAGCATGCAAAGAGAACGGGATCTCAAAGCTTTAAAAGATTTGACTATCGCACAAAGTCTACTGTATTCTAACATTCCCCTTGTACCTACAAGGAAATACCAATAAGATAATTTCTACAAATGTTAATCTTAACATGAAGATATAGGAACAAGAGTTTGTAATGGTTAGTACAGGAGTAGAGAAAGTCATGTGAGTGCAACACTTTTCACAAACAAGCTGGCAGTAGAAAGTTTGCAAACAATCTGGAAATGCTTTGTGCTGCCACTCCATTGTAGTCGGCCACACAGAGGTTGAAGTAGCTTGACCTTGAACATCTGAGACTCATTGCTGTCCAGTGTCGGAATATATGATTATGTTCTTGCGGAATTTTGTTAACCTGTAGCAAGATTCTGTGGTTTTGGTCCCTCCTTTATTACTATAACATACTTGTTTTAATGAGTTTGTAAATAGGATATAAACAGATTGAGTTGATTGCTTTCTAGACCATAGAAGTGAGGTTTAGAAATGAATATTGTATGAGAGGTGCAGTGAAAGGGTGGTTGTGTTTCAGGATGGCTTTGCACCACCGGAGGAAGTGGATGGGGATGTTCCACCACCGCCAAATGAAGAAGAGGATGAATATTGAGGTTGATTCATGGGCAAATGTCAAAAATCCACAAAGAAAAGAACTGGATGTGAGTGCCAGAGTGAAAATGTTAAAAAAATATGAATTGCCAAATGAGTGGCAGTAGATTCTGCATTACTTGAATTCACTGCTGCATATACCATGCGCTATGCAAAAATTTTGAACTACTTTCCCTTAAAAAGATTGCAGATAAATGATTAAAGATCAGATAAATTTTAATTAGTATTTTGCTATTTTAACATTAATGTAAAAAAAAAGAATAATTGTGCATTACGAGGTAATATGCTGTACATACATACATACGAGTGTGAGAGGAGCTTTTAAATAAGTAATGTGCAAAGTGCATTAATGGTCATGGTGTAGTGGTGCTTGCAGGTAGCGGGGTGCTAATACTTGTCGTCGGTTTGTCGTGACCATTATTGCAATAAAGGCATGACTTACACACACATGTTTTATTCTGCCAGAAAGCACTTTTTCACCTTCTCTATGCAATGTGCAAGTTGGGTTTTGTTTTGTGTTCGTACCTGAACATCTCACTCAGTTTTCTGGCAGTGCTAAATACAGTTGTGTTTTATAACTCACCAGAAATGTTTTAACTATTTGTGCTTGTTACTGCATTGATAAATTTGTATTTTCTTAAGTTATTGATATGACTGGAGGTTGTTATTATCGTATGTTACTACACCTGAGGAAATGCAAATGGAGGAACTAAAAACACTAACACTAGAAACTATGTGATGTATATAAAACTTAGGTGGTTTCCACTAGATGTTGGCATTTCAAAAACCCTTAAAATAAACTAAATCTGTGATGATGAAAATTTGTTTCTGTTTAGTGTTGTGGGCACATTGACCTTTGCTTCACAGCGCTTTGCCATCTGCTAGCTCCAGTGAAGATGCTGTGTATTTATGTGAAGAAAATAAACATTGTATTGGAAATGTTGCTCTGGAGTATTTGTATTTATTCCTTCTTGTAAAGCCTCATCTTCCAGAACATTTAGTCACTGGGGATCGAACACAAGACCTTTTTGTTGCACAAGTATGTTCACTTATTCCAGGTGTGTCAGCTGCCTGTTAATTTGTGGGAAGGTTATCCACCGTCAACTGGCATGTCTAGTTTTGTGCTTACTAAGATGTCCTTATACCGGGTGGGTCAGCTGCCTGTTAATTTGTGGGAAGGTTATCCACCGTCAACTGGCATGTGCACTTAAAGTTCAGTTTTGTGCTTACTAAGATGTCCTTATACCAGGTAGGTCACCTGCCTGTTAATTTGTGGGAAGGTTATCCACCGTCAACTGGCATGTGCACTTAAAGTCCAGTTTTGTGCTTACTAAGAAGTATGGCTTGATTTCCTTAGATAGACAAATGTGCAAACTTCAGAGGAACAGCAGCTTAAGGGACAGAACGTACTCCTCGCTGAAGTACACCTCAGGAATAAACAACTCATACTGAGAGTGTATTCCGGGTGTCCAGCTGATTTTACAAGCTTATTACAGTCTGCATAGCCATGCAGTTCAATAAACACCTCTGATAAAGTGGACCTATCATATCAGTACACTAACATCATCAGCTAATCAGAAAACAGTGGATTCTTGTACTTAGAGCCGGGGTTGGTTGGCATGCCTTGTCTGCCATGTACCTGTAAAGTCAAAACACACACATTATTAAGTAATGGTTTATTTAAATTTTGGCATAAACTACATCTCCTCATACATCTCAAATAACATGCAGAATAGTTTTTGCCATTTAAGTAATAGTACTAAAATGCTCAACTGTCTTAAAATGCTAAATTATGCGTGAAATAGCAATGGCATAGTGCCTGGCAAGTTCTACGGATGAATTCGGGATGTGCTTTCAGTCAAGCCTCCCAATAGTTGAATGGTATTGTGACTATCCTTTGCGCTAACCCCAGGCACAAGGGTTTACGTCTCACCATTGCACAATATTTTTTTTATGCTCAACAAAACTGGGAAACTGAATTCATTATCTACTTTTAAGGTCCCTGAGGGTGTATGACATAATTTAAATCAGTTTTTGTTGTCTGCATTTTGTAATTGAACAGGTGTCAGATTGGACTGGCATGATGATGTTAGCTAATGCTGGATTTCTGACAATGAAGTCATTAATCCTCTTGATCTCCAATACTTTTCACTGATGGATGGGATGCTAGAAGTGGCCGGGCATGATGTAGCATGTTATTACAAATGGTGATAGATGGATTTGTGGGTTTAAGGACACCCAACTTCTAGGTCATCAGTGCCCTAAAAAGATTCATGGCAATAGTCAGATATAATTATTATTTATTTATGCCAACAAACTTACTGTTGGTGTTTTTAAACACACAAGCCGTGTGTGGGCAAAGTTTAAGAGGTAGAACTGGAACTTAAAAATTCAATGCCACAACTGGGATTTGAACCACAGACCTTCCGCTTGCCGGGCAGACGCTCTAACCACTGAGCTATTGTGACAAACTGCCAGAATGGCATTAAATTCTCAAGCCAGTTCGTATTTCTCCTGGTAAACCACAAAGGCAGTCTCACATCAGAGACAATTACCCCAATGGTGACTTACTATTGCAAGTACTTTATATCCCAGGATTAAATAACCTTCACATGGTAATTATTATTTATTTATGCCAACAAACTTACTGTTGGTGTTTTTAAACACACAAGCCGTGTGTGGGCAAAGTTTAAGAGGTAGAACTGGAACTTAAAAATTCAATGCCACAACTGGGATTTGAACCACAGACCTTCCGCTTGCCGGGCGGACGCTCTAACCACTGAGCTATTGTGACAAACTGCCAGAATGGCATTAAATTCTCAAGTCAGTTCGTATTTCTCCTGGTATAAATATATAAATTTCACTCAAAAACAAAAATACTAGCAACAAGGAAAATATACACATAAAGGTAAAAAACAGTGGCAATAGCCAGATATAAAACAAGGTGATAAATATGTCAAAAAGCATAAAAAAAATATCTAAAATTTTAAATCCTCAAATTGATATTACAATCACCTAAAAACTTAAAAACCCTTATCAACCGCTGTTTTGTCGTCCGCTAGGACCTCTGCAAATCTGGCAGGCAGCTGCAGAGAAACTCAAAGGTGCGCTAGAGAGGAACAGTCTAGCAGCACGTGACGGACAGACAAAAGGTTGTCACACAGCGGACATAGAGGGGCAGGGTCCCTTTTAAATAGGTAACCATGCGAAAAATTACAGTGCCCTATTCTTAATCGAGCCAAACTAACCTCCTCGCGGCGAAATGTGCGACAGGAAGTTACCCAGTTTATCGGAAGTTCTTTCACTTCTCTAAGCTTATTACCGCGGAGAGCCAGGACGACAGCACCCCTCTCCGCACTTCAAGCCTAAAGTCTTCCGAAGTAACACGTGAGATGGTAATACTGGGTTTTGTAGTTGCCGTCTTTGCTTCCAATTCCACCATTTCATTCCCCAGCAAACCTACGTGACCAGGAATCCATGCACACACCACGTGAATACCAAGAGCATATAAAACATGGAGGCCATCCTGGATACGTTGTACAATAGGGTGGGGGTTGTACAGCTCATAAAGGCTCTGAAGTTTGTACAATAGGGTGGGGGTTGTACAGCTCACAAAGACTCTGGAGTTTGTACAATAGGGTGGGGGTTGTACAGCTCACAAAGACTCTGGAGTTTGTACAATAGGGTGGGGGTTGTACAGCTCACAAAGGCTCTGAAGTGCACTAAGGGAATCGCTCAAATTCAGGCAGTCACCTAATTTACTAATTTGCACATACAAAACGGCTCGGTAAATTGTATACAGCTCTGCAGTGAAAATGGAAATGCTATTTAGAAAACCGAATGTATTTGGTTCAGTTCCATAAACATAAGCACGTCCAACACTTGGTGCTCTTTGATCCATCGGTGTAAATATATCGACGGTCAGAGTAGCCTGACAAAAATTCTAAAAAACATGTGCAGATACTTGAAATAGGCATCGTGGACTTCCAAGTGTATGGTCATCCCTAGATCTACATGGGGCGTGCCAGATAGCCAAGGGGGGTAAAGCTTCTCGCCCTTGGCGAACATCCTATGCACTTCCATTTCATGCTTCTCTAGAAGAACTTGGAAACGAAACCCCGCTGGCTTAGGATTAAGGGTGCTATTCCTATACCATTCTCTTAGCGTGGTTGTGAAAAAAGAAGCAAACGTTGGGTGCTTAGGCATACATCTAAGCGTACAACCATAATTTGCTAATAGAATCTCACGCCGATATTGTAGAGGAGGTTCTGCGGACTCGCCATAAAGGCTCACCACTGGGCTTGTTGGAAAAGCTCCTATTGCCATGCAGATGCCCCTATTGTGGACTGCGTCTAATCTTCTCAGCACAGATGGTCGTGCTGACGAATAAACAACACACCCATAGTCTAGTTTGGATTGGATGAGTGCGCGATACATTCGCAACAATGTTGTCCGATCCGCTCCCCACGATTTGCCATTTAGTACTCCCATGATATTTAGGGAACGGTCACATTGTGCCCTTAGCTGTGCAATATGCGTGAACCATCTAAGCTTCCTGTCCAAGATCAAACCCAGGAAGCGCGTCTCTTTTGCGAAGGGAATACCATCAAATGGAAGATAAAACAATCGTGGATTAAAATAACAGCTTTAAACCTGGTGAGGTTTTTTAATAAAACGAAGGTGATGGTGCTGAGCTTTTGACTCTTTCGATATCTGGGTCATGGTAGAGGCTGAAATAATGTGGACGCAGGATAAAACTTTTTCATAATATTTTATTCGCACCTTTTTCACCGGATATTACACGCGTGTCACTTTATTTAACATTGTATATGCGCTGACTGACTTCCTCAATGGTTTCTTCGTACTGCTTGACATTTTAAATTACACTTTTAGCGTCTAAACCTGCACATATCAGATACACGTCTTCTGCCTTCAATACAATCTTATTTTAAGAGGTAGAACCGGAACTTAAAAATTCAATGCCACAACCGGGATTTGAACCACAGATCTTCCGCTAGTTCCGGTTCTACCTCTTAAACTTTGCCCACACACGGCTTGTGTGTTTAAAAACACCAACAGTAAGTTTGTTGGCATAAATAAATAACAATCTTATTTTCTTTCATTTCCATTTCTAATTTTCCCATTCCATCTCCTATGGTTTCTATCTTAGCTTCTAAAACTTCCTTTGTTTCATGTATGTTTTTATGTGCTAATTTCAAATTACTTTCCATTAGTTTCAAGTTTTCCTTGCATTCTTGCCTTCCTAATTCAATTTTCTGACCTATTTCCTTTTTATTCTGTTCTAAGTCCTGCCTTCCTCCATTTTTTGACCCATTTCTTTTATATTTTGTTCCATTTTCTGACCTATTTCTTTCATATTCTGTTCTTGTCTTTCAAACATAATCATCATTAATTTTTTATCTTTCCCTAGCATTGTTACTTCTTCTTCACTTTCTGTTTCTATTTGAAAACTAGGTTTATCTGCCTCTTCCCCATCTCCTGTTTCTATCTCCTTTCCTTTTTGCGACATGTTTGTTTTTTGTTTAGGTTTAGCTAGGCTTAAAAGTCCTACTTTCTTACCATTCCTCAACAACATGCAAAAATAAAGTTGTTGTTTTCTAGTGCCTTGCATCTGGCAATGAAGCCATTAGCATTCGTGCTTTCCAATACTTTTGAACTGTAGTTTCTTCTGATCTTAATGCTTCACAGGTCTTCAAGTGGTCTTCATTCATTTCTGCTGGATCGTTACACAGGACACATATCGGTGAGGCTGAGATACCTATTCTGTAGAGATGACTTGCTAAGCAGTCATGATTTGTCAATAGTCGGAAGGCTGCAACAGCTGTTTTCCTTGGTCTCTGGGGGATTATATCTGGATTGGAAAGTAGTGTAATCCATTTTTTATCTTTGGCATTTGTTTCCATTTCTTGTAGATATGAATGACAAAAATTTTTAATGATCAAGCGTTTTATTGAGGAATATGAGAAATTGAATTTAGACTTTTGTTTTATTGTTGTGCCTTTCTTTGCAAGTGAGTCTGCAGCTTCGTTCCCCATGACTCCACAGTGTGCTGGAATCCATTGGAGATGAACAGTCTTATTAACTTTTTGGAGTTGTGTTAACATTTTGTAGCGTTCTCTAATTTTTGTTGACTTCTTTGTAGTATTTGAACATATTCCCTGAATTGCAGCTTTAGAATCTGAAAGAATTACTGCCTTGTTAAATTTATTTAAGGGAAGATTTAATAATTGTCGGAGAGCAATGTATATAGCCTCTATTTCTCCATCATAATTTGTTGTGTCTCTGCCAACAGAATGATAAAAGGAAAAATGTGAACACGTAACTCCAGCTCCAGTAAGGTTTTCCTTGGAGGATGCATCAGTATATATGTGCAGCCATTCTTCTGTGGGATACCTAGTATTGATTGTTTCCAGAGCTAGAAGTTTTTGTATTTCTTTTGGTGTGTCTGATTTACTTATTTCCTCTATTAATTCCAAATTGAAGGTAGGTTGCAATAATTCCAATGGATTTTCTCTTATAAGTAGATTTTCTCTGGTGTTAGGAATGTTCAATTTGGATTTAATCTGTGTTACCTTTTCTAGGAAACTACTATGAGTTTTAAGGATTGAAGGGGGGAGGTTCTCTTCTGTCCTGCAAAAATAAAGTAAATATTAAATAAACATTTTTGGTCCTACTTTTTTTGTTTTTGTTTATTGTTCCTTACGTCAATTCCCTCAACGGTAGATTTCAGGTGGCGCTCCTCAATAATTCCTGCATCGGCTTCGGTTTAACAGCGTCTCCTGTCGTTTCCAATGTCAGTGAATTGTTTAATGGCGTCTTTGGTTCTTTCCAGTGTTGGTGAATTGGCGTCTTTTGATGTTTTGCATGAGTCCACTTTTCATTGTCTTTTATTTCACCCTTATTCGAGCCACGCATTTGGGCAAGCCATTTGGTGTGGTTTTTTAATAAAACGGTGATGGTGCTGAGCGTTTGACTCTTTTATTATCTTGGGTCGTGGTACAGGGTGAAATAACGTGGACACAGGGTAAAACTTTTACACCATTTTTATTTGTACCGTTTTCACTGGGAATTACACATGTGTTATCTAGGTGAACATTCTAAGCACACAGACCAACTTCCTTAACTGTTTCTTCGTACTGCTTGTCATTTTAAATTATACTTTTAGCGTCTAAACTCACACATCTCAAAAACATGTCTTCTCTTCTTAGACAATAGGATGCTAAGACACTGAATCTAGCACATTCCTTAACAATGCATCTGTATTCATACATGTATGCTTATGCTTTTTACGGCGTCCCCCATGACGTTATCTTACATGTTAAATAGTTCCCAAAAATGTTGAAGCGATCTCAATCCATCTTCCCAACACTTTTAATATTAAGTCTAAAATAATTAATATAATAATATACATTAAATTTGAACATATTACTAAACATTAATGATGTTATCAAATAATATTCTTAACAATGAAACAATGGTATAACACTCTCTGTACTTAACAAATCCCTACCAACATGAAAAATAAACTATATTTACAATATATATATTTACATAAATACTTTCTTTTGAGGGTCTGACACATATTCTGTCTCAAACCTAATAATTGTTCAACCAGTGTTATTTATGAATATTACACAGTAGAAAAAACTTAGTACATGCAGAGTATTTGAACCACTCTTACAGCACATGATTACATATGCTTGTTCCAACTGAGCTACCTAGTAACCTGAAAGATAAACATGTAGTATTTGCTGGTCCCAGTGGTGCAAGTGTGAGTTGTATAATTATGAGTATATTAAAAGTCAATGCTCTAACATGTATATTAATACTAATTTTGTCGAGCGTATAACCAAAGACATCCATGTTAAATACTTGGGTTGAAATTAACATAGGGGCTGGCAAATCTGCACCGGCTGATGATATGATGGACACCACAGTAAGGCGCAAAGCAGCATCTTGCCCTGCTTCAGTCTCTCTCCTATAAACAACATGGGTTCAAAGGTGCACAAGCAGCAATGTTAGCTGCATCGATATGAGAGGGCTGTTGCAAAACTACGAAAATGCAAAGGAACCTTCTTACATATTTTTGTAGGTATGTTAGCAAAGAAAAAAAGTCGTAACAAAAGGTTTTATGATCTCAAAGCAATGAATCATGATTTTCAACTTTTTGGAAATCCTTTTATGTGGACATTTATATAGTAAAACTACTGTGAATTTAGAAACACAGTTTTGAAATCACAATTACAAAATAAGGCTGGTTTAGATATATTCAAACTACTGGGTATGGCAACATATCCGTCTTCAGTAATATGCTGCACATATTCAGCCCAACATATACATTCATGTGTGAGCAATTTTTTGCCTAAAATGAAGATTATAACTCTAAAAGCAGATTGCGATTGGCAGATAAAACCCTGCATGCTCTGTTGATGCTAATATGTACTTGTGAATTAACGTTAAACATATGTGAAATTGTAAAGCGAGTCTGTTAGAGAAGTTGTTACTCTGCCTCTACTGCTTCCAAAACTCCTTGCTCGAACCGTGCATTACATGTGTGTATGCCAGGTTGCGTTTAGTGACGTCATACCTGTAATCACAATGCTGGCTCCGTGTTAGAGTATGAAATGTGGATTGCATACTGGAACTGGAAAATAAGAGGCAGCTGACTCACTTGGTATAGCAGCTAGTGAAGAATTCCAGGGGAGAAGGGAAAGTTCCAGCGTTTACGCTATGCAAGAGTGCTGCTTATCTCTGACTTCCTGAAGCTGGGTCCATATCACAGTATATAACTGGAGAAATTAGCAGGTAAGTTAGGGTCCTGCGCTTTCTCTCCTCTACCACCAGTTCCAGCTCTAAGGTGCCGAGGTACCTCCCTCAGTAAAGTGAACATGGTGCGTCATTTGCAAAGTTTACTTTAAATGAGAATGTGCTCACTGTGTGTGCATGAAGCTTTGTTGAAAGAATTCCAAATGTTTACCACCTGCTAGGAAAACTAATGTGATCTTCAATAAATTTGCAGTTTGGATTCTTAGACAGGATTAGTTTTAATAAAATGTAAAGTGGATAAATTGCTGTCAGCTTAGAGCAATATCCTCAAAAAATGCCTAAATAAATTAGCTCAACAAAGATGTGTAACTCAGTCTTCTGCAGGAAATACAAGGGCTATTTTTTTCAACTTCTGCAGGACATGAAACCAAAAAAATGTGAATAATAAAATGGTTTGTTTGGTCAACTCTAAATTTCCTGCATCATATGTTCTTGCATGGCTCATTCTATGGCATATTTCCACTATGTTATGTCCCTATTCCTGAAGAAAGATAACATTGCATAATGTGCATTTGGCAGAGGAGCCTATGTAAATAGATATCTCTGTAATTATTATTTAACACACTTACTGTTGGTATAAATAAATAATAATGACCATCTGAAGGTTATTAAATCCTGGGATATAAAGTACTTGCAACAGTAAGGCACTTTTGGGGTAATTGTCTCTGATGTGAGACTGCCTTTGTGGTTTACCAGGAGAAATACGAACTGGCTTGAGAATTCAGTTGGAGGGTCTGTGGTTCAAATCCCAGCTGTGGCATTGAATTTTTAAGTTCCAGTGCTACCTCTCAGACATCTCTATGTTCATAACCAACCAGTTCACCTTGTCTTTGATGCCGAAGACAGTCAATCTTATCGTGCAATGCCCTACCACTTGGCAGCACAATCAGAGGTTGCAAAATAGTCCTTGTACAACCGTGGACAAAAAAAATGAGTCATCTCCAGATTTTAAGTGTGGATCATAGAGCTTCGTGCATCTTCATAAAAGCTGTGTTCACAATGCACATGAAAGAACTGTATAATGGTCTGCGACGTGTAGCACAATGGTTAACTTTATGAGTACAAAATACACAATAATGTTACGGTAGCTGAGAGGTTAGGCAGGCACTGCTTGCACTCGTAAGTTTGTAGGTTCAGATGTCTATATGCATTTCCCAACTTAAATTTTCATCTAATAACCCAAAAATTTATTGGTTTTTCCAATGCAACAAAAACATTAATTATTCCACTAACATTCCTGCTAAATAACTAAAAATATATGTAAATAAACTATCATCTTCTGAAACAAAAACACAAAGTAATTATAGTTAATATTGGCTGTATGAACCCTTAGCACATATAACTGCCCTCAACCTTTGGGACATAGACAAAATTAAATGCCTACAGTAATGTGTACGAAAGGCTACAATGTCCCAGACTTCTTTCTTTTTTTTTTTTAAATTTATTTATTATTTGAAGTCGCTTCGACATAAAAGTCATATCGCGACTAAACATTGAGAAAAAAAAGGAGGAAACAAATCATGAAGTTTACATTGAATTTAAACATTAACTTTACATGCTTTGATGAACTTGATGATTTTCTTGTGATATTGTTGATCACCCAAAGCTAGCGGGAGGTTCTCAGGAACTCCATACTGAAGTCGCTGGTGAGTGTATCTTGGGCAAACAGTGAGCAGATGCTGAACGGTAAGAGTAGAATCACACAGAGTACATTTAGGAGGAAGTTCACTGGACAGAATGTAGGAATGAGTAAGCGCAGTGTGGCCAATACATAATCAGGTTATTAGTACCTGGTATCGCCGGGTTAGTGTTCTAATTGTTGTGGACAGGTTAGGTATTGGACAGATATCATGCAGTTTGCTGTTGGATGTAGTTGTCCAATGTCTTCCATCGGTGTAGGATAGTTGTTTTAAGATGCCGTAAATAGTCTTCATGTGGTAGCTTAAGATCTGGTCAGCTTGGAGGATGCTTGGTAGCTTCTTTTGCGGCAGTGTCAGCAAGATCATTTCCTGGTATGTTACAGTGAGATGGTATCCATGCCAAGATCAGTTGTTTACCTGATGAAATAAGCTCACTGTATAATTCACATATCTCCCTTACCTTCTTGAGTTTGTGCCCAGAGGCACATATTTTGCTCTTCGACCAGCTACGGTGAAATTGGAGCACAGTTCTCTTTTCACCTCAGCCCACACATTCTCAATTGGGTTCAAATCTGGTGAACAGGGAGGCCAGTCTACCACTCTGATTATCTGCCTCTCTGAGAACCAATTCGAAACCTTTCGATATGTGTGGACAGGATGATTATTCTGTGTGAATTCCATCAGGATATCTCATCCTCACAGAGGGAAATAAAATATTCCCAAGTATTACTGTACACTGGGCGCTGTTCAGTGAATTGTCAAGCTGCCACAGCACACTTACACTGTCCCTTGAAATCCAGCCCCAACACGATACAGATGTGACCATGACGAAATTGTGAAACCACGTATTTTTCATTGTATCGGGACCCCTTAGGACGATAGACAATCACCTTTCCCTTACGTGTGGAAGAAAATGTCACCTCATCTGACAATATCACGTAATTCCAGTTGTTGTTGTTGTTGTAGTGTTTAACGCCCGCTTTTACTACTACGGCACCGCAGGCGGTGACACTGATGATACATGGAATGAAGATGGAGCACCGGTGGAATGAGATGGCGGGGGAAACCGGAGAAAACCCTCCCTGACGCCACTTCGTCCACCACGAATACCACATGCGGGTCCATGGGATCGAACCCGGGCCGCCTAGGTGGTAGGCGAGCGCGCTAACCGCTCGGCCACGGCGCCGCCAATTCCAGTTGTGGTTGGCATTTTCCTCTGTAAGTGCTTCTACAATTAAAGCTGCACGTCTATCCTGAAGCAGAACGATGGTGTTCAACCCCTCCCCTGGATAATATCGCCCAGCCATTTCGGAGATATTCCTTGTTATGTCTGTGAGTTTCGGAAAACGCAAAACTTTCGTAAAATGGATCATTTTTTATATGTTAGGTGTGCAAAGAGAACGGAATCTCAAAACTTTAAAAGATTTGACTATCGGTCAAAGTCTACTGTATTCTAATATTCCCCTTGTACCTACAAGGAAATAAGCAATAAGATAATTTGTACAAATGTTTATCTCAACTAACACGAAGAAGATATAGGAATAAGAGTTTATAAGAATGGTTCGTACAAGAGTAGAGAAAGTCATGTGACTATAACAGAGCAGATTTTTTATGTTCTAGACATACAAAAACAAAAACCTCATATAGTGAGCAGACTTAGCACCTCAACTTAAAGGTGATCTTTTGTGTCGGGGCAGTCCCGGGAGGATACGCGAGGCGAATGGATCCTAAGGGCGGCCGCTGGTACGACACAGTGGGGTCCCAGTTACAACAGCTTTATACACAAAACGAATTTAGTAAAATGCTCTGTTTGGGATCATGTCTGGGTTTCTTATCGTCTTAAAGGGTCTCGCGAGTGATAGGGCATAATAGTTATCAGTGACGGGGCCAGAGGCGTGGCTCTGTAATGAGAAAAATGTTATGTGTTGCACTCACATGACTTTCTCTACTCTTGTACTAACCATTCTTACAAACTCTTATTCCTATATCTTCTTCATGTGACATGAGATAAACATTTGCACAAATTATCTTATTATTTTCTTGTAGGTACAAGGGGAATATGGCAATATAATAGACTTTGAGCAATAGTCAAATATTTTATAGCTTTCAAATTCCGTTCGCCATTCATTTTTTTATATTTTATCGTGAAAAGAGATGTTCCATTCCACTAAAGTTTTAAGTTTACCGAAACTGACAGAAATAACAAGAAATATCTCTGAAATGGTTCACTCACCAAAAAAAAAAAAAAAAAAAAAAAAAGGATATAAATTGCGTGTATTTAGCAAGGCTCTACATTTTTGTATAGTAAGATTTTGTCTATTTCTTATGGTTTACCAGTTATGTAAAAGTCATCCAGGGTAAATAGTACTCCATAGCCAGAAAATTCAAAATATACATTTCATTTGTCATAAAATATTTTAAACATACGACATTTAATTAAAATCGTTGGGCCATTTTCAAGAAAATAAAAATTTTCGAAAAATTTTCTATGTAAAGGGTAGTTTAGGGTGGGGCTATTTTCTTCAAAATCTTCATGTCGCGTCCTTGAAAGACGTTAAACTTAAATATTAACTTTGGTTTTTAGCCGAGTTTCGTTTTTGAGTTATGCTGTCCACAGACACACACACACACACAAACACACACGCGGACCTTTTTCTAAAAATGCTTTTTTGATTCAGGGGTCTCAAAACATATTGGTGGTGAAATCTCGACATCGAATTTTTGGGTGGAATACAATAGTTCTTCTATTTACTATACGTAGTAGATAAAGTAAAAAGGACGGGTAGATACACCTGATGTGTTAGGAAACCAACTTTTAATTTTCTTTAGACTTATCTCCAAATTCATAATGATCCATGGAAAAGGTTGCAAATATTAATCAAATTGCGTAACCTTTGACAGCTGGCGCCATAAAATACAAAATGATTATCCGGGCTGGCTTGTGGGCCGTGGTCTAGTGGAAAATCTCTTTTCAGGCGTTTCGTCCGAAGCTGCGTCGAACATCCTCAGAGGTGTGACTGTAGCACTCTGCTAGTCTCGGCGACGACTGATACGGAGCTGTTGGTTTCACGGGTTCTATACACTTGGCATGTGTGTTAGTCTGGTCTTTGTTTATTGGTTCGGCTGCTGTGTGGGCTGCTTCCATTGTTGTCGATGTCTGATGGTACGCAGGCCAAGAAGTTAAACGTGCCTTACACCACAGAAGGAAGCCTCGTTCCACGGGTTCTATACACTTGGCATGTGTGTTAGTCTGGTCTTTGTTTATTGGTTCGGCTGCTGTGTGGGCTGCTTCCATTGTTGTCGATGTCTGATGGTACGCAGGCCAAGAAGTTAAACGTGCCTTACACCACAGAAGGAAGCCTCGTTCCACGGGTTCTATACACTTGGCATGTGTGTTAGTCTGGTCTTTGTTTATTGGTTCGGCTGCTGTGTGGGCTGCTTCCATTGTTGTCGATGTCTGATGGTACGCAGGCCAAGAAGTTAAACGTGCCTTACACCACAGAAGGAAGCCTCGTTCCACGGGTTCTATACACTTGGCATGTGTGTTAGTCTGGTCTTTGTTTATTGGTTCGGCTGCTGTGTGGGCTGCTTCCATTGTTGTCGATGTCTGATGGTACGCAGGCCAAGAAGTTAAACGTGCCTTACACCACAGAAGGAAGCCTCGTTCCACGGGTTCTATACACTTGGCATGTGTGTTAGTCTGGTCTTTGTTTATTGGTTCGGCTGCTGTGTGGGCTGCTTCCATTGTTGTCGATGTCTGATGGTACGCAGGCCAAGAAGTTAAACGTGCCTTACACCACAGAAGGAAGCCTCGTTCCACGGGTTCTATACACTTGGCATGTGTGTTAGTCTGGTCTTTGTTTATTGGTTCGGCTGCTGTGTGGGCTGCTTCCATTGTTGTCGATGTCTGATGGTACGCAGGCCAAGAAGTTAAACGTGCCTTACACCACAGAAGGAAGCCTCGTTCCACGGGTTCTATACACTTGGCATGTGTGTTAGTCTGGTCTTTGTTTATTGGTTCGGCTGCTGTGTGGGCTGCTTCCATTGTTGTCGATGTCTGATGGTACGCAGGCCAAGAAGTTAAACGTGCCTTACACCACAGAAGGAAGCCTCGTTCCACGGGTTCTATACACTTGGCATGTGTGTTAGTCTGGTCTTTGTTTATTGGTTCGGCTGCTGTGTGGGCTGCTTCCATTGTTGTCGATGTCTGATGGTACGCAGGCCAAGAAGTTAAACGTGCCTTACACCACAGAAGGAAGCCTCGCTCTACACCTAAAGAGAAGAATAAAGCATATCTGCAATACATAATTATATCAACGGCATTACTGATCGCATTGGGAAAGTTCTTAAAAAACACGACATACACAAACCCACACAACAAATACAGTACTTGCTACATTCAGCAAAAGAACCAATGTATTCTGCGGGTGTTTACAGAATACCGCGCTCGTGTGGCTCTGTCTATATAGGGACCACACAACGTACGGTAAACACACGCATTACTAGCTCCAGGCCGGGGGAACACATTCTACACAGCTATCCTGTCTTCCACAGTTCGTTATTACGTTCGGTTAAGTCGTGAAGCCATAGAGATTTTCAAACATAATGATAACTTCAATAGGAAGAAAGAAACAAAGCGCTTAAATAAAGCTTGGCATAGAATGCAAAAAAACCTGACCGGAGACAAATTCAAGACCAGGCGCCATCAACAGCTTCAGCTACAGTAAATGCCAGACCATCGACAACAATGGAAGCAGCCCCCACTTTAGCCCAGCCCACGTAGCAGCCGAACCAATAGACAAAACCGGACCAACTGTCATATGCCCATACGTGCTAAGCGTGAAGCCATAGTCTTCGCTGAGACTAGCAGAGTACTACGATCACACCTCTGAGGATGTTCGACGCAGCTTCAAACGAAACGTCTAGAAGAAGATTGGCCACACATAAGCCTGCCCGGATAATCATTTTGTATATTGCAAATATTGCTTGAAATAATAAGCAACATTTATTGGTTTGCATCATTCTGTGTTATAAGAAAAACTAACTCTGTCCTTAAAATCACAACAACGTATAAAGTTTCACAGTAATAATGTAATGTTGCATTGAAAGGTATAAACAAATTCTTATTTAATTTAATTGAATCTAATTATAGCAGAACTAAAAATCGTATAAAAGTAACTTTAAACAGGCTTGTCTATTACCTTATATTGTAACAGTTTCTATGTACTTTCGAATACAAGCTTTTCTAGTAATACGTGTATAATAAAGCTCTTTCTAGGGGGCATTAAAGTGTACAATACTATTTCTGTGAATTTGCACAGTTTGTGGAACTGTGTTACCTCCTCTTCCCCTCCCCTCCACCTCCTTTCCTCCCCCTCCCTCTCTCCCTCCTCCTCCCATTTCTGGCGTCAGGATTTTACGTCTGATATTTTCAAGGCTCATATTTTCCTTTTGAGTTAATGTGGTGGATTAGCCCAACACTTGAAGCACGTCCCTGTAGTGCTCGGGTGCATGCTCAGTTCTTGAGGTAGGGATTCCGCATTTCCTCCCAACGCGCAATATCGAGGTGGTTATTTGCAGTGGTTTCGCACTGGTTGATGGGGTCCCGCTTCCCTACGCCGAGGAAGCTTGTTACAATACACACGTGTAACTTCTGGTGTATACTACGTCCTGTGAGTCAAACACTTCAGCTTCTTAATGAGTAACGATTTACTGAAATAGCAGGAAAAATCAATAGTTTCCTTTCACACCGGCGTGTCATTGGTTATAACTAGTCTCTATCTGCAATAGTTGCAGAGGAGTAACGATTTGCTGAAAGACCAGAAAAAATCAATACTTTCCTTTCACACCGGCGTGTCATTGGTTATAACTAGCCTCTATCAGCAATAGTTGCAGAGGGGTAACGATTTACTGAAAGACCAGGAAAAATCAATACTTTCCTTTCACACTGACGTGTCATTGGTTATAACTAGTCTCTATCTGCAATAGTTGCAGAGGAGTAACGATTTACTGAAAGACCAGGAAAAATCAATACTTTCCTTTCACACTGACGTGTCATTGGTTATAACTTGTATTTATCAGCAATAGTTGCAGAGGGGTAACGATTTACTGAAAGACCAGGAAAAATCAATACTTTCCTTTCACACTGACGTGTCATTGGTTATAACTAGTCTCTATCTGCAATAGTTGCAGAGGAGTAACGATTTACTGAAAGACCAGGAAAAATCAATACTTTCCTTTCACACTGACGTGTCATTGGTTATAACTAGCCTCTATCAGCAATAGTTGCAGAGGGGTAACGATTTACTGAAAGACCAGGAAAAATCAATACTTTCCTTTCACACCGGCGTGTCATTGGTTATAACTAGCCTCTATCAGCAATAGTTGCAGAGGGGTAACGATTTACTGAAAGACCAGGAAAAATGAATACTTTCCTTTCACACTGACGTGTCATTGGTTATAACTAGTATTTATCAGCAACAGTTGCAGAGGAGTAACGATTTACTGAAAGACCAGGAAAAATCAATACTTTCCTTTCACACTGACGTGTCATTGTTTATAACTAGTATTTATCAGCAATAGTTGCAGAGGTGAACTCCATAATTAGCTTTCAGGCCGACGTGTTCTATGTGCAGCCATCTGTCACTGTGTAGTGGTAAGAGAGGGGGAGGAGGGGAAGCTACAAAGGCCTGATGATAGTCTTGCATCGTTTTGTGTTCCATCCCAAGGGGAGGCGGGGAGGGGGGGGGCGGGAATTACTAGACTCGCCTTCCAACCCAGGAGATGAGATTTCTTCATTCTGCCTAACAGGAGGAAGGACGAAATAAAAGGACAGGAAATTCAGAGGATATGGAAATACTTCCCAATATTCACCTGGCGATCCAGGGAAACCTCCGAAAAAACACATGGGTCAAAAAGGTCAGCTACGGTGATGGAACGTGCAATGTTTCAGAGTTATTCCACTCGGTTAACTATTACATAAGTCTAGTGTATTGTCCTATTTCCATTGTACCTGTACGCGATAACACGCTTTATCTCACGTTACATGAAGCCCATATCAGAATACAAGCTTACAAGAATGACAAGAGAGACTGGCAAATAACGAATATCCTTGATCAAGAACCAGCAATAAAAAGAGACATGTTTTCAGACGGTTTAGGCACATAATTATGGGCAGGGAAGTTAAACAGACATGGGGGGCAGAAGGAGAGGGCGACCGAGATTAGAATACAGCGATATTATATAGACAAAATAGCGCATAAGAAAGGAAAGACTGAGGGAAGCTAAATAACTAGCTAGGGATAGCACAAAATAGAGGAAATGGATCATGACTACCGGCTGAGGCATAAGTGAGTGAGTGAGTGAGTGTGTTGGGTTTAAGGGCCCGTCGACAACTTGGTCATTAGGGCCCGAGGAGAAGGGGGAGGAGGAGAAGGTGATGGAGGAGAAGAAGGAGGAGAAGGGGAGGAGAATGAGGAGAAATAGGAGGAGAAGGAGGAGTAGAAGGGCGCGAAGGAGGAAAAGGAGGAGAGGAGGAGAAGAACAAGAACAAATGACTGATTGACTGAACGAATGAACGAATGAACGAATGACAATGAATGACAGGATGACTGGCTGAATGAATGAATGAACGAATGAAAGAATGACTGACTGAATAAATGACTGAATGAATGACTGACTGAATGACTGACTGAATGAATGAGTGACTGAATGAATGACTGAATGAATGACTGACTGACTGAATGAATGAGTGACTGAATAAATGACTGAATGAATGACTGACTGAATGACTGACTGACTGAATGAATGAGTGACTGAATGAATGAATGACTGACTGAATGAATGAGTGACTGAATGAATGACTGAACGAATGACTGACTGAATGACTGACTGACTGAATGAATGACTGAATGAATGACTGAATGAATGACTGAATGACTGAATGAATGAACGAATGACTGACCTAATGAATGACAGGATGACTGACTGAATGAATGACTGACTGAATGACTGACTGAATGAACGAATGAACGAATGACTGGATGACTGACTGAATGACTGACTGAATGAAAGACTGAATGAAAGACTGAATGAATGACTGACTGAATGAACGACTGACTGAATGAATGACTGACTGAGTGAATGACTGACTGAATGAATGACTGACTGAATGAATGAATGACTGACTGAACGAAGGACTGAATGAATGACTGACTGAATGAATGAGTGACTGAATGACTGACTGAAGGACTGACTGAATGACTGACTGAATGAATGAATTACTGAATGACTGAATGAATGACTTAATGAATGACTGACTGAATGACTGACTGAATGAACGAATGACTGAGTGACTGGATGACTGACTGAATGACTGACTGAATGAAAGACTGAATGAAAGACTGAATGACTGACTGAATGAATGACTGACTGAATGAAAGACTGAATGAAAGACTGAATGAAATACTGACTGAATGACTGACTGAATGAATGACTGACTGACTGAATGAACGAATGACTGACTGAGTGAATGACTGACTGAATGACTGACTGAACGAATGACTGAATGAATGACTGACTGAATGAATGACTGACTGAATGACTGAGTGAATGACTGAATGACTGACTGAATGAATGACTGACTGAATGAATGAACGAACGACTGACTGAGTGAATGACTGACTGAATGACTGACTGAACGAATGACTGAATGAATGAATCACTGAATGAATCACTGACTGAACGAATGACTGAATGAATGACTGAATGAATGACTGAATGAATGACTGACTGAATAACTGAATGAATGACTGAATGAATGACTGACTGAATGAATGTCTGAATGAATGAATGAATGAATGAAGAACGAATAAACGAATGTCTGACTGAATGACTGAATGAATGAACGAATTAATGAATGAACGAATAAACGAATGACTGACTGAATGAATGAACGAATGAATGGATGAACGAATAAACGAATGACTGACTGAATGAATAAGTGAATGGCTGACTGAATGGATGGATGAATGAACGAATGAATGAATGAACGAATGACTGACGGAATGAATGCAGAAAGTCATGTGAGTGCACACATTACTCAAGCGTTACAGAGTGTATTCTGTTAATTTATGGTGTAGGTAAGTTAATTACCTATACGTTGGAGGCGCAAGAGCAGATGCAATGTTTCATTGATATGGAGTTGGTCAGCCTGCGCGCGCAGCTCACTTGTTACTTCTGGGACACACAGGACAAGCAACAGGCAGTCAGCGAGTTGTTCCCTTCCCTTCCACGCAGTGTGCGTTGTATTAACTCAAGTGTTGTAGGTAAATCACTTCTTGAAATTAACAAGGAAGAAAGTATGTATGGCTGTAACCTGTATCATTTCTGTGACGCGGTCGTTGGATCGCCGAGACCCTCCTGCTAATGAAAAGGAACTGTTTCAATGTGAGTACACATTTACTTACAACTAACTGACTCTGTTTACACTGATAAATTATTTTGAGGTTTGTTTCCAATGTCTTCACTCATTCGTCACACTGATCTTTTAGCCAGGAATTTATAAATGAAGTGTAGATAATGTTGATATTATGAATGTCCATATGCTCCGTGCGTGACGTTTCAATCGATTAATTCATAAGAAAACATTGATCAGCGCATTGGAAAAGGGTGGGTAGCTTACGTACATAGGTAAGCGATCAGAAATTATAAACACTTGGATTCGCTTCTCTTCTACTGTAACAATCTCACATGACTTTCTCTACTCACTCACGTACAAATTATTATCCCTTATTTTTGTACGTACTTCATGCTAATGGAGATTAACATTTGCACAAATTGCTCTAAATTTGTATGTTTCCATATATGAGCTACAATAGCAATAGAATAGTCAAATGTTTTAAGATGCGATGGCTTTGACATTCAAAAAAAAAAAAAAAAAAAAAAAAAAAAAAGAATGACTTCCTGTTTGACAAAAGGTAAGTATTTAACAATTCAAACCAATAATAAGGAATATCTTGAAAATGATTATCCGTACAAAATGTTTTATTTGACGCTAAATGTGTGTTTCAACGAGATCTACGTTTCTGTATGGTAATATTTTGTATATCTCTTACGCTTTATTTACCAGATTTACGGAAGCCATTCAAAATGATTTTATACATACCTACATAGGTTATCCAGAGAAAATTGAACATATATATAGGTACATACATACATACATACATTTAATTCTCATGAGTAGGTATATGTTAAACATGTGGTAATTTGATCAAAGCAATTGAAGCCCTTTTTGAGCAATTCAGAATATTCGTAAACGTTTCAATGGAGAGGGAGGGGGGACTTTGTTTAAATTTTCGTGTCCCATCTCGGGAACTTGCTGAACTTAAACACGAACTGTCGTTTTTAAACGACTTTACGTTTCTGAATTACGCTGTTCGCACACTCACGGACCTTTTCGTAAAAATGTTTTTGTTTCGTATTCAGGGAACGTCAAAACATACTTCCGATTAAATCTCGATATCGAATTTTTTGGATGGAATACAATACTTCGTCTACTTAACTATACGTACTAGAGAAAGCAAAAACGAATGATTTTTTTGTTTGAGAAAGGTAGATATACCATAAGAATCTGCAAGTTCAAACAGACAATAAGGAATATGTTGAAGGTGAATATTATCAGCTCTACAAACCGTTTTATTTCACGTAAAGTGCAAGTCTGATAGGTACATGTGTATCTGTTTACCGACCAGTTATACAAAAGTTACTCACAATGAGACGTATTGCATGATATAGATTTTAAACACGTGATAATTAGATGGAAATCTTGCAGCTGTTTTTGAAAAATTCAAAATGTGGTAAATGTTCACAAACTTTTTCATGTAGGTAAGGGGTAGTTGTCTTCAAAATATTCACGTCGCATCCTTGGAACATGTTAAGCTTCAATACCAAGTTTGGTTTTTAATCGATATTTCGTTTTTTAGTTATTCTGTTAACAGACGCTTGTCCACAAAGGTTCCTTTGTGGTCAGGGACCGTCAAAACGTATATTTCTATCGAGATCTCGGTATTAAATTTGTGGCAAATGCAACATAAAGTATTTTTTTCTCCTTGATCCGCTGTCCAAGCTTAAACACATGGCTAAGGTGGCGAGGTGACGTCATGGGAAGTAGCTTCTTTTGTCAGGAAAGAGGAATAGCGCTGGCTAGGGAAGTAATGAGTACAGCTTGATGGGCGTGTACTAACAAGGAAATACTCTTATCTAGGAATTTGAATTAATATTGCAAGTCGTCCATTTGGTTATGGAGGACAACACTCACAGAGAAACTACCACGTTTGTGTGCTAGATGAGCTTGACGTCAAATAGGCTAGAGTTAGGATACATTTGACTTTTCCAAAATAAGGAAAAGCAAGAGCCAATTATTGTATTTCATACTAAAATTTGACACGGTGATTTCACCGGAAACACACGTTTATAGATTCCATACATCTGTGTATGTAAGCGCAACTTAAAAAAAAACAGTTAAAAACAAACTTGGCATTAAGTTGAGCATGACCCAAATATACGACACCAAGATTTTGAAGAAAATTGCTCCACGCTAAACTACAGTTTACATGGAAAATTGTTGATAAACTTTCATCTCGGAAATGGCTGATGATTTTGATTAAAATGCCACATGTTTAAGATATTTGTATAACAAATGAAATGTTTATCATGAATTTTCTGTCTATAGCCTATGTAGTTTACTCTGGATGAATTGTATAACTGGTAAACCGTAAGAGATGGACAAAATCTTATTGTACAAAAAAATGTAGTTCTTGCTAAAATACACAGTTTATATATCTATACATTTTTTTGTAGAGTGAACCATTTCGGAGATATTCCTTGTTATTTGTGCGAGTTTTGGAGAACTTGTACTTTTGTCAAATGGAACATCGTCATTCATTTTTTAAATCTTAGTCGTGCAAAGAGAATGGGATTTCAAAGCTTTAAAACATTTGAGTATCGCTCAAAGTCTAGTATATTTCCATATTCCCCTTGTACCTACAAGGAAATAAAGAATAAGATAATTTGTACAAATGTTTATCTCAAGTAACACGAAGAAGATATAGGAATAAGAGTTTGTAAGAATGTTAATACAGGAGTAGAGAAAGTCATGTGAGTGTAACACATCAGATATCTGTATTAACATGAAGAAGATATAGGAATAAGAGTTTGTCAGAATGGTTAATACAGGAGTAGAGAAAGTCATGTGAGTGTAACACATCAGATATCTGTATTAACATGAAGAAGATATAGAAATAAGAGTTTGTAAGAATGGTTAGTACAAGAGTAGAGAAAGTCATGTGAATGTAACACATCAGATATCTGTATTAACATGAAGAAGATATAGGAATAAGAGTTTGTAAGAATGGTTAGTACAAGAGTAGAGAAAGTCATGTGAGTGTAACACATCAGATATCTGTATTAACATGAAGAAGATATAGAAATAAGAGTTTGTAAGAATGGTTAGTACAAGAGTAGAGAAAGTCATGTTAATGTAACACATCAGATATCTGTATTAACACGAAGAAGATATAGGAATAAGAGTTTGTAAGAATGGTTAATACAGGAGTAGAGAAAGTCATGTGAGTGTAACAGGTCAGATATCTGTATTAACATGAAGAAGATATAGGAATAAGAGTTTGTAAGAATGGTTAATACAGGAGTAGAGAAAGTCATGTGAGTGTAACACATCAGATATCTGTATTAACATGAAGAAGATATAGAAATAAGAGTTTGTAAGAATGGCAACAACATCACGCTCAGTTAGACCCGTCTAGGCTGGTGATTAATCTAACGGAACGACCATTAGACCACACAACTACTTCAGTTTTGGCGAGAGGACTCAATTTCGCCCCGGTACCCAGATCCATACCAACCAAGGATTTCATCAGTGGCACTGAGCAGGTACTAATTAGTCTTCCGGCAGACGTAGCTGAAGAAATACGCACCGAAGTCAGCCTTACATTAGCAAGAGCCAAGAAACCCAGGGCCAATATCTCATCTGCTGAATTTAGAGCGCTGAAAGCACTGCGACAAGACGCGACTCTAACTGTGCTTCCTGCTGATAAGGGCAATGCCACGGTCATCATGGACACCATGGATTATCACCAGAAAATTACGAAACTACTTGAAGATCCCTCTTTCAAGGAACTGGATAAGGATCCGACGACCAAGATCACCAGAACAACTACAAGTCTCATAAAAAAACTCCAGCCTAACCACTGCAGTACAGAAAAACATCATTCCACACGCAGCAGCTCCACCTAGACTCTACGGACTGCCAAAGATTCACAAGCCTGAAGTACCTCTTCGACCCATTGTGAATGCCATAGGCTCACCTACTTACCTGCTTGCCAAACATCTTACTACGCTACTGAATCCGCTGGTGGGTGACTGTCAACACCATATTGCAAATTCCAGTCACTTTATACAGAAAATTTCAGCGCTGAAAGTGGACCCGGATGATATTTTGGTGAGCTTTGATGTGGAATCCTTGTTCACAAGAGTGCCGCTAGAGGACTCACTACAGCTCCTATCTGAACGGTTTCCGGAAGACATCACCCAGCTTTTCAGACACACGCTCACTTCCACATACTTCAATTACAATGGCCAGTTCTTCGAACAGACGGATGGGGTAGCCATGGGTTCACCGTTGTCACCTGCTATTGCCAACTTTTTCATGGAGAGCTTTGAACATACTGCCCTGGATACCACCTCAGACAAACCAAAGGCTTTCTTCAGATACGTGGATGATACATTTGTTATCTGGCCACATGGAAAAGGAAAACTTTCCACCTTCTTAGACCACCTCAACAACCTACATGCGAACATCAAGTTTACCATGGAAGTGGAGAACGATGGCTCACTCCCCTTCCTAGATGTTCTGGTCTACAAGAAGCCGGACGGCAGCCTAGGTCACACGGTATACAGGAAACCAACACACACCAACCGCTACTTGGACGCCTCCAGTCACCACCATCCTACTCAAAAGAAGACAGTTATCTCCACCTTGTTTCACCGAGCTTTCGATATTGCGGATGAAGACCACATTAAGCAGGAACTTAAATACCTACGAGACACATTGCTGAAAAACGGATACAGTGATAGTGACATCAAAAAGGCACGCAAGAAGGTTGAAAACAATCGAAACAACCCCCAACGCCTCACTCAAAGAATGGATAGCTGGCCGAGCAAAGCCTACATACCATTCTACGGTTCCGTCTCAAACAAGATCTCCCGCATACTCGCTAGGTATAACATCAAGACCTTCTTCACACCTCCAAAGAAGATCCAAGAATACCTTAGACCGGTAAAAGAACCACTTCGACTCAAGGTCCCGGGAGTTTACAGGATTCCTTGCGAATGTGGTAAAGTGTATGTAGGCCAAACAGGACGCACAATAGAAGAAAGGTGTAAAGAACATCAACGCAATATCAGGCTCCTACAACCAGATAAGTCAGCAGTGGCCGAGCATTGTATAGAGTATGTCCACAAAATAAACTTTGAAGACATCAAAGTTCTGGAGCATACGGATAAATACTGGGACAGAGTCATTAAGGAAGCCATTCAAATCAAACTACATCCAAACAATTACAACAGGGACCGCGGTCTTCAGCTAAGCCCTGCCTGGACAATAGCCATGAAACACATTCACAACAGCAACTATAGTGATTCTGGTCCAAGTACTGACCCTCAAGAAAACACTGTGGCCGGTGACAAACATAGCCCGAAACAGCAGGCCCAATCACAAATCGTCACCCGCTCATTGGCCAGGGCAACGCAACCCCCTCTCATCTAACATTGTATATATAGGGGGAGCGGCAAAATAACGGTCATTTGTAATCTATTCTGTATACCGCAGATTCCCCACGAGACTACTGCACGAAGCCTCGTCCCTCCCATACGTGGAGGACGAAATTAGGCGCCGGGCAACAAAATTCTACGACCAGTTTCCACAACATCGGAGCGCCCTGGTTAGGTCTCTTGGGGACTATATCCCTAGAGAACGCACGCTTGTGCAACACCGGGTTCCCCGCATGGCTTGCGGGCACCCCCGGTAACACAGGAGCTTCCCCATCAACAGCGCAAGCTGAACTCCTGACAGTCCTTCCAAGAGCAGTTTGGAAGTCCAAAACATTTCGCCAATATCCATATTTGGACCACCCATCAGCAGTGCCCAACGGCAGTTGCATGCTGAAAGTAACATCCGACGAGGAGCATAAAAAAATGCTACCTCCCAACAATCCTCATTCCTCATTCTTCACCAGCCATCCTATAACTTCCTAATCCCGTCATGCAGTGGTTAAGCCCTAAAAGGGCAGGTACACGGATGACACACCTCGGGCTGTTCTCAGCCTGCCATCTGGTAGTCTAGTCTAGTCTAACGGTCATTTCATTCTGACGAAGGCCATGGAGTTTAGAATGGCCGAAAGCTCAATATTTTCAAACCTCACACGGCTGATCGCCCGTGAAACTTTAATAAATAACGTGCGCCGTGAAAGCTTTAAATCTTACACTTTGTAAGAATGGTTAGTACAAGAGTAGAGAAAGTCATGTGAGTGCAACACATCAGATATCTGTATTAACATAAGAAGATATAGGAATAAGAGTTTGTAAGAATGGTTAGTACAAGAGTAGAGAAAGTCATGTGAGTGTAACACATCAGATATCTGTATTAACATAAGAAGATATAGGAATAAGAGTTTGTAAGAATGGTTAGTACAAGAGTAGAGAAAGTCATGTGAGTGTAATACGTCAGATATCTGTATTAACATGAAGAAGATATAGGAATAAGAGTTTGTAAGAATGGTTAGTACAAGAGTAGAGAAAGTCATGTGAGTGCAACACATCAGATATCTGTATTAACACGAAGAAGACATAGGAATAAGAGTTTGTAAGAATGGTTAGTACAAGAGTAGAGAAAGTCATGTGAGTGTAACACATCACACATCTGTATTAACATGAAGAGGATATAGGAATAAGAGTTTGTAAGAATGGTTAGTACAAGAGTAGAGAAAGTCATGTGAGTGCAACACATCAGATATCTGTATTAACATGAAGAAGATATAGGAATAAGAGTTTGTAAGAATGGTTAGTACAAGAGTAGAGAAAGTCATGTGAGTGCAACACATCAGATATCTGTATTAACATGAAGAAGATATAGGAATAAGAGTTTGTAAGAATGGTTAGTACAAGAGTAGAGAAAGTCATGTGAGTGTAACACATCAGATATCTGTATTAACATGAAGAAGATATAGGAATAAGAGTTTGTAAGAATGGTTAGTACAAGAGTAGAGAAAGTCATGTGAGTGCAACACATCAGATATCTGTATTAACATGAAGAAGATATAGTAATAAGAGTTTGTAAGAATGGTTAGTACAAGAGTAGTGAAAGTCATGTGAGTGTAACACATCAGATATCTGTATTAACATGAAGAAGACATAGGAATAAGAGTTTGTAAGAATGTTTAGCACAAGAGTAGAGAAAGTCATGTGAGTGTAACACATCAGATATCTGTATTAACATGAAGAAGATATAGGAATAAGAGTTTGTAAGAATGGTTAGTACAAGAGTAGAGAAAGTCATGTGAGTGTAACACATCAGATATCTGTATTAACATGAAGAAGATATAGGAATAAGAGTTTGTAAGAATGGTTAGTAGAAGAGTAGAGAAAGTCATGTGAGTGTAACACATCAGATATCTGTATTAACATGAAGAAGATATAGGAATAAGAGTTTGTAAGAATGGTTAGTACAAGAGTAGAGAAAGTCATGTGAGTGTAACACATCAGATATCTGTATTAACATGAAGAAGATATAGGAATAAGAGTTTGTAAGAATGGTTAGTACAAGAGTAGAGAAAGTCATGTGAGTGTAACACATCAGATATCTGTATTAACATGAAGAAGATATAGGAATAAGAGTTTGTAAGAATGGTTAGTACAAGAGTAGAGAAAGTCATGTGAGTGCAACACATCAGATATCTGTATTAACATGAAGAAGATATAGGAATAAGGGTTTGTAAGAATGGTTAGTACAAGAGTAGAGAAAGTCGTGTGAGTGTAACACATCAGATATCTGTATTAACATGAAGAAGATATAGGAATAAGGGTTTGTAAGAATGGTTAGTACAAGAGTAGAGAAAGTCGTGTGAGTGTAACACATCAGATATCTGTATTAACATGAAGAAGATATAGGAATAAGAGATTGTAAGAATGGTTAGTACAAGAGTAGAGAAAGTCATGTGAGTGTAACACATCAGATATCTGTATTAACATGAAGAAGATATAGGAATAAGAGATTGTAAGAATGGTTAGTACAAGAGTAGAGAAAGTCATGTGAGTGCAACACATCAGATATCTGTATTAACATGAAGAAGATATAGGAATAAGGGTTTGTAAGAATGGTTAGTACAAGAGTAGAGAAAGTCGTGTGAGTGTAACACATCAGATATCTGTATTAACATGAAGAAGATATAGGAATAAGGGTTTGTAAGAATGGTTAGTACAAGAGTAGAGAAAGTCATGTGAGTGTAACACATCAGATATCTGTATTAACATGAAGAAGATATAGCAATAAGAGTTTGTAAGAATGGTTAGTACAAGAGTAGAGAAAGTCATGTGAGTGTAACACATCAGATATCTGTATTAACATGAAGAAGATATAGGAATAAGAGTTTGTAAGAATGGTTAGTACAGGAGTAGAGAAAGTCATGTGATTTTTGTGCCTGTGTTGATGACGCACGCAATTCGAGTTGCCCTGAACGATACAGGAGGGTGAAGCGGCAGTCAAAGGAGGGTCAAGGTCAATCACCTCCGAGCGCCATGTTGCTAGGCAACGCTATTCTCGGCTATAGTGCTTACGTACGATATAACACAACAGTTGGAACATCAGGAATTGTGATTCAGTTTTAGGAGGGAAACAAAGTGACGTAACACTTGTTATTTGTCACTGTATATACTTGATTTAAAATTGCAAATGGACAGCGATTTAATATGACGTAGGTAATACAAATGTGCACGTATCTAACATCTTTAAATGAGCTATTCTTGTAGCTCGTGTATCTCGGAATCGGCTCGAACCATTTGGATCAAATTTTGTATTCATATAAGCCAAGGGTTCGCTTTTTAACTTTATGCACGTATATACATGTCTTTCCTGTAAAAAAATGCGATTTTACAAACAAAAAAACATTTGTATTCCCATTTCTACAAATAAATAATACAATTTTCTGTATGTTTAAAATAGAAATGCTACGTATTACATTTACACTGTTTTCTCTACTCAGTCTTCAACAAACAATTCATATTATGTTTGTATGTATGACCGCTCTACCGATCACCGTGAAATTCGGCACGAATATGTACTTCTTCATGGAGAAGGTTTTTATACTACCCATTTTACTGTACGATATGTTACTTTCACATGGTTTTCTCTACTCCCTTTAGTTTTACGTAACACGCTTATCTAAATAAGTTAGTATCTTCTCCGAAAAAACACGATTTTACGAAGGAAGAAAGGAGAAAGAACTATCAATGTAAATACACAATAACTGTAGTCGACTCTCTCCACCTCTCTCTCCCTTCCCCTCTCTCCCCCTCTGTGGTACTCTCTCTCACTCTGTCTCCCTCGCTCTCCCTCTCTCCTCCTCTCCCTCCCTCTCTGTGCACTTGAGCCGTTTTCTTAACTGTACTGACAATTTAGTAAACCCTATCATAATGCTACAATACTCAACAAAGGATGTTGATGATGTGTATTGTAGAAGTGAACAAGTTTAGATATTTGAGGTATTGACGTAGCAACAAATGTTGAAGTTTTCTATCACAAGTAATGTAAGTTTTGAAATGCAGAACGCTGTAATTTGTACAAAATAATAGTGAGGTTATACAAATCCATGTATGATATTTACCGTCTCCATGTATGAAATAGTTAAAGTATACTCTGTTGCGGAGGATCCGGGTTCGATCCCCCGCTGTGTACACTCTCATTAATATCTAACACACACACACACACACACACACACACACACACACACACACACACACACACACACACACACACACACACACAGACAGACAGACAGACAGACACACACACTTGTTGGTTGTCATTTTAAAATACATTTAATTAGCTGACTTGTGTTTGAATGTTGGTAATCGCGTCATTTGTTTTATGGTACGTACTGGTGACAGAAAGAGGTTAATTTTGCACGATTTATGCCGTGCCATCATAATAAACAGATTTAATTGTACGATTGCATAAAAACAAGTTATATAAATGTTTTGTCTCAATTAACATGAAGTACATAGAATATTAGTGAAGAGTGGCAGATAATAGCGAGTCAGTCGATTTGTTGAACATGCATAGATCCGTCCGTCAATAGCTAGTCTGTTATCAACACAGCCTTTGTGTGTTGTGATAATAGTGAAACTAGGTCGCTCGCTAACTTTGTATGTACGTACATCTGCGTTAGATAGCAGCTCCTGGCTGGCTGGCTGGCGGACTGGCGGAGCGAGTGCTTCCTGTTGCAAGTTTCTGCTCCTCTCTGTCTCAGGTACACTAGCTCCCGCTGTCCTTATCAGGCCTCGATGCGTTAAATGTTACAACCAACTTTGGTATTCAATCCACTTTTCGTTTTTGAGTTATGCTGTCCACAGACTGACAGACACACACAAACACACAGTTTGTTTTTATTCAGGGGGCCTCAAAACATATATTTCCTGTGAAATCTCGACATGGCGGATATAAAAAGAATCTGCAATTGTCTATTTTGTGGTTATGTTTACTATGTAACAATGACAAGAGAACACAAAGCTGTGGCATTAGAAACATTTTTAAACGGCGAATACAACATTACTCTTATAAACTTCGGGTCTAGTCCTCACAGCTTCTATTGAGCTGCTATCATCCATTAAGCTACTTAACCTATAAACAGACACATATCTTTGGGTCTAGCCCTCACAGCTTCTATTGAACTGCTATCATCCATTAAGCTACTTAACCTATAAACAGACACGTATCTTTGGGTCTAGTCCTCACAGCTTCTATTAAACTGCTATCATCCATTAAGCTACTTAACCTATAAACAGACACGTATCTTCGGGTCTAGCCCTCACAGCTTCTATTAAACTGCTATCATCCATTAAACTGCTATCATCCATTAAGCTACTTAACCTATAAACATACACGTATCCTTGGGTCTAGCCCTCACAGCTTCTATTAAACTGCTATCATCCATTAAACTACTTAACCTATAAACATACACGTAACTTCGGGTCTAGCCCTCACAGCTTCTATTAAACTGCTATCATCAATTAAGCTACTTAACCTATAAACAGACACGTATCTTCGGGTCTAGCCCTCACAGCTTCTATTAAACTGCTATCATCCATTAAACTACTTAACCTATAAACAGACACGTAACTTCGGGTCTAGCCCTCACAGCTTCTATTAAACTGCTATCATCCATTAAACTACTTAACCTATAAACATACACGTAACTTCGGGTCTAGCCCTCACAGCTTCTATTAAACTGCTATCATCCATTAAACTACTTAACCTATAAACAGACACGTAACTTCGGGTCTAGCCCTCACAGCTTCTATTAAACTGCTATGATCCATTAAACTACTTAACCTATAAACAGACACGTAACTTCGGGTCTAGCCCTCACAGCTTTTATTAAACTGCTATCATCCATTAAGCTACTTAACCTATAAACAGACACGTATCTTCGGGTGTAGCCCTCACAACTTCTATTAAACTGTGAAACCGAAATTATAATGTCAATATATTTGATAATGGAAAGAAACAAAAGGAGATTTTAGTCAATAGTTAAGGGGAAAACGTAATAAAGCTGAATATGTTAAAGTCTCAAGAATGGAAGCCTAGGCAGATTTAAATGAGTGATAAGGTTACAATTGTTGTTTGTACTCAGCCTTAGTGATTCATCGGGCTGATTCCTATCTTACCATGACGTGCTCTAAAGTTAGCCAATGGAAATCGCTTCCTTAGTGTTGCTCGCGCAAAAACAAATGCAACGCAACACACACTCGTCTTGAATCGAGTCGAGATAACGCACGTGCAACTTGGGAGTTGTACGTAAGCTAGCGCGTATACATAATTCGGCGGCTGCTAAAGGGTGACAAAGTGTTATAACTTTGTAGTTGAAGTTACAAAGTTACATTCTATTTAAATATCGTCGGCAGTTCTCTACAAATCTGGAAATTTACAAATAAAGTGATATGTTGGTTGATTCTTCGTTTGGTTCCATTCCTACCATAACTTACGCATACCTGTAGATTAGGACCTCTTGCTAGAGCTAGTTCGGACACCAAACACGAGATCTTATAGGTCTTAAAGGCGACGTCTTCGAAGGAGAGGAGCGTTTGCGTCAACTGCTATCATCCATTAAACTACTTAACCTATAAACAGACACGTGTTCTTGATTAGGTACGAGTTGAATCTGCTGTGTTTGCCACGTGAAACAAAACATGCAAATGGTTAGGTACATAGAGAAACACGATTTGTTACTATTTAGTACTACTTCTCGCCGATTGGTTCAAACTTGGCGTAGGTAATGTGAAGGGAAACTCTTTAAGTTACATCACGTTAACTTAACTCAACTAAAGTCGACCATAAATAGTTCCATTTAATACAATGTGTTGGACTTTCCCATCACGTTAAGTTCATCGTAATTCCGGCATAAGAAATGAACGGCCTTGTTCAAGAACAGTGATTATTTGTGTAAGATCTGAAGCTTTCAATTGCCTCTGTTACGAGTCTGTCGTAATGTCGGCCACTGGGCTGATGCCCATGGGGTTTAAGTTAACATATGTATGTACGTATATTACACAGCTGGTAATGTGAGAAGCTTTGGTTATGATCATAAACCTATTAGGAAGGTTAAACGTTGAATCACGAGATCAGGCAGCTGAGTAGGGAGTTTTGTACAAAGGCAAGAGTGTTCCCAGTCCGCCGGGAGTCTAGCGGCATTAAACATTCAACAGTTGGCAGCGCAGTCGCTCGCATTGTGTTTGACAAGCATACATGCAATATGACTGACATTCGTGTGCAATTAAGACATTCTTTTGGTTGTCTTTTTGTTCTTTATAGGTACAATACTTCAACGTTTGTCTATTTCAACTAAAATTATGAAATATTACACTCACATGACTTTCTCTACTCTTGTACTAACCATTCTTACAAACTCTTATTCCTATATCTTGTTCATGTTTGTTCAGAAGAACATTTGTACAAATTATCTTAATTGTTAATTTTCTGTTAGGTACAAGGGGAATATGAAAATATAAGTAGACTTCACTGTTTTAAGAACTGGTCGCTGTCTGATGTATTTGATGTTCCCTTCTCTTTGCATACCAATAAAGAAAACAAAGAATGATTTTCTGCTCGAGAAAGGCGTAACTATTTGCAAACAGAAATCACTAACAACTTGACTTCAATTGTGCGTTTTAGCGAGATGTAGATACATATGTTCTTATGCAGTGTATCTCTTACAGTTTACCAGTTAAATGGACACAACTTGAGAGACTGTTCACACAGAAGTCAACATACATATGGTGTACCCTCCTACCTATACATTTTATTTCTCCTGAAAATATGTTACATTTAGAAATCGCTAGAACGGTTCTTGAGAAAATGAGAATTTGATAAACATAGTTTTGGTTGTTGAATGTTCCTCAGAGTCTTGGTGTGGGATGTTCGGAAGACGCTGAACCTAAATACCTACCTACTATATACGCAGTCTGATTGGAACTAAGTTTTCGTTTTTAGGTTATGCTATACTCTTTCTCTTGCACATACACACACATCTCACAAAATATATTGTATTTGTTGTAAAATCTCGGCCTTAAATCTCTGGATGGATAGAATGCGTAGGTACTCTAGTAGAGAGGGTAAATTGGTGGACTTCGCAATTGAGTTAGTGGTCGGTCAAAAACTCACTGTTTTTATGGTTTTTAACTTGCTTCAGTTGTTCATTATTTGGTAACTGGGGAATGGAGAATAAACATATTTCTCCTGCGTAGTTTAAGGTTAAAAGTGCACGTTATCGAGTGAATTTGCAGCCAAGTGTGCTGTACATATGTAAATGAAAGCAGGAAAATATCGACGGGAAGTGATCGTATCGTATCTCTTCCGGCTGCTATCACAGGCTGGTTAAGTTTTTGTTTGTACGAGTTACATCTATCGACCGGGCCTGACCGAATCGCATCGGACCGGCTGTTCCATGAATTGTGCGTGAACATTGTGCACTGTGGACCAGGTATGTATGTATGTACTTGTCAACATGATCTGCGCAGGTCCAAGCCTCCTGGCCTTTCAACTGTCTTGTGTTTGTTAAAAACATGACTTTATTCTAACACATCAGATTTTTCCCCCATAAAACAAATCTACACAACTTGTTTACAAACACACATATACAGTGTATGTATATTAGTCTAGTATGACTGAACCACGCAGACCAGATCTGAAATTATTTCCACAAGCTGCTAGGGAAAGTGGCGTGTCGTTTATTTCTGATACATTCTTCGACCTGCAATAGCTAAAAGGAACCTTAGGACGTAAGTTGTAGAAAGAACAGTTTTTCCCTGCCATGTAACTCCGACAGTTACAACACTCAAACAGGACAAAGGTGAAGAGAAACAAGAAATTGAGGGGATGTAATGTAATTAAGTTTCTCTGGGACGAGCGAGAAGTGCTAAAAATAAAGTGCGAATAAGGAAGATCGACTGACATGCGCGGTGGTGTTGAACTCTGGTAACCGACTCCTGCTTCTGACGTCATATGGTCCAAGTTAGATAGTATCAGAACACAAGTGCTTCTGCGATACGACATTGTCATGGCAACAAACTGTTTATAGTAATAGTGTTCGTCTGAGGCGTGGTCGTATTACCGGGAATTGCTTGCCCTGCACTGCCTTGTTTCTGTTCCTTCCGCGTGTGTTGTACCTGTAAGAACAAACTGTGGCACAGACGTATAACGTAATACGGTTGTCTCTACACTTACAGGAAGGTGGATTGTGTGTCACTTGACACTTAGAATCAAGTAAAGGTATGGTGTGCTGTATGAAAGAAAGCCTCTCCGATAAGACGATATCTAATATCCTAGTTAGAATGTTGTGGCGCAAGCTGGCCTGTCTGCTTTATTCGCTACCTTTCCTGTAACAGTGGCAAGTGAGTGGAGAAGAGCGCGCACTGACAAATGACTGGGTACACAGCGCGCGGTTATCGAGCCATTTTTGTATGGGATGAACCTCGCTCAAGAGATTTGATTACTCGGCTTTTAAGTCTCCTGCAGGTTGTTCCAAAAATAGATGACACTACCACTACGGCACGATATTGCATTCCATGATAATGGAGAAAACACTTCTTTACTTTAACTGTATGAAATAAGATACCTATATTCGTAAATGAGATAAATGTTAATTTGCATGCGGAAGCCATTTTTACTTTAGAAAAAGGTCCGTCTGTGTGTCTGTGGACAGCATAACTCAAAAATCTGACGTGTTGCACTCGCATGACTTTCTCTACTCTTGAACTTATCATTCTTACAAACTCTTATTCCTATATCTTGTTCATGTTAGTAGAAATAAACATGTGTACAAATTATCTTATTGCTTATTTCCTTGTAGGTACAAGGGGAATATAGAAGACTGTAAAGCGTTTAAGGCTTTGAGATTCCATTCTCTTTGCACGGCTAACATATCAAAAAATAAATAACGATCTTTCATTTGACGGAAGTTCAAAATTTGCAGTGATACAAATAACAAGGAATATCTCCGAAATGGTTCACTATAAAAAACAAAAAAATATTTGCTCGTTACGTTTCCATCACGGGTTGAAATCAGTTTGAATCCTACCTCATTCTCAACACGACCCGCGTTTCCATGTTGAATTCAATTCCGAATGACATCGATTTGGATAGTAAAACTCAGGCATAAAAAGTTCAAATTTTCATGTTGGTTAGTTACTTGGTTTATCTTGGCGAAATGTTTTCTGGGTATTTTAAGTATGTTTTATGGTTACTCAAGGCTTTTTAGAAGAATACTCGTATATACAAAACATTAAGTGAATTTGTTGCTGTTTTATTACACGACTTTCACTTAGAAAACAAAACGATCCTCTAAGAGGATGGTTCCTAGGATTCAGATGGATCTCAACCTGCGTTTCCATGTAATATTCACTCAACTCAAATCGATTTGAATTCCGCATGAAAACGTATTGAGTGTGATATTTGCTACAAAAGTTGTGATTTGAAAGACAGGCTCGTGTATAGAACATTCTTGTTGACAATGAGTTTATGTGACAAGAGACAAACGGCAAGCTTTGAGGATAACACGTAGGTATGGTAAAATAATGTGAAATTCTGAACTAATTATGTTACATTTTTTAAATTTACGTCATAGGTTTAATGTAATACGAGAACATTGCAGCCTAAATTTTATCCATGTTGTATTAATAGTTACCTCACTAATAAAAGTTGTTCATTGAAAACATAATTAACATTTTGGTGTAATATTTTAACAGCAGGTTGAAGATAGAGCTGCTACTGGAAATTATCGTAGGTTTGTCCACATTACGTACTTGTAACAGCAACAACCTGTTGCGCATCCATTAACAGTGACGTCAGCTGAGCCAAGACTGAAGTCACTTGGTCCTAGGTGTGGGCTGTGGGGAGGGTGCTCGTGTTCCTTACCAACATTTGTTTGGTCCATTTTAAGTTTCCTTTACCACACAATCACTCGTAAAGTTTTCATATGGCACTTCCATAGGGAACTTCTACTACATTGTCTTTTGTCAAACATAAGATCGAGATATTTGCTGAGGTGGATCGTATAATGAAGATTTCTCACCAGTTCCCCACTGATGCTCATGCTGAGAACCAATCACCAAGTTTACAGGTTAAGTTCAATCCGCTATGAGATCGACTTGGGTACGCAAAGCTCAAGTAACATCTTTGTCAGATTCAGTTCTATCTGAATCCCTGTTTCTATGCACTGTTTAATCTGGAGTAATTACATTTATTTTAACGTTTAACCTCATTTATCCATTTGTTACAATGAATTAATAAAATGGATGAAATGGTGAGCCTAGTTACCAGACATTCATCTTTCAAGAGAGGCGGGTCCAAAGTTTTCATTTTCTTGAAAATGATCAAGGATGTGATTAAAATACCACGTAAACGCTTTATTTTCAATTACTGCTAAAGCGTAAGAGATAAACAAAAGCTTACTACTGAAAAAAATCTTGTAAAATGACGCATTTACTTCAAATAGTTATGTTTTGTAGCTTTAACTATTCCCCAGATAACCGCTGTTATTTGTTTGAATTTTGAAGTAGCCAGTTCAATTTGTGTAGGTGAAATAGGAACACGATAGTCGTTTTTACGGCCTGGTAATGCCAAGAGAGTTGTTTAGAAGTTGGTATAGCTGCATATGTGAAGGTTTACAGGCCAGGCAGGCAGGCAGGCAGGCACTACGCTACAAGTCGTGCAACAGGCCTGGTAATGCCAAGACAGTTGTTTAGAAGTTGGTATAGCTACATATGTGAAGGTTTACAGGCCAGGCAGGCAGGCAGGCACTACGCTACAAGTCGTGCAACAGGCCTGGTAATGCCAAGACAGTTGTTTAGAAGTTGGTATAGCTACATATGTGAAGGTTTACAGGCCAGGCAGGCAGGCAGGCACTACGCTACAAGTCGTGCAACAGGCCTGGTAATGCCAAGAGAGTTGTTTAGAAGTTGGTATAGCTGCATATGTGAAGGTTTACAGGCCAGGCAGGCAGGCAGGCAGGCACTACGCTACAAGTCGTGCAACAGGCCTGGTAATGCCAAGAGAGTTGTTTAGAAGTTGGTATAGCTACATATGTGAAGGTTTACAGGCCAGGCAGGCAGGCAGGCAGGCAGGCACTACGCTACAAGTCGTGCAACAGGCCTGGTAATGCCAAGAGAGTTGTTTAGAAGTTGGTATAGCTACATATGTGAAGGTTTACAGGCCAGGCAGGCAGGCAGGCAGGCAGGCACTACGCTACAAGTCGTGCAACAGGCCTGGTAATGCCAAGAGAGTTGTTTAGAAGTTGGTATAGCTACATATGTGAAGGTTTACAGGCCAGGCAGGCAGGCAGGCAGGCACTACGCTACAAGTCGTGCAACAGGCCTGGTAATGCCAAGAGAGTTGTTTAGAAGTTGGTATAGCTACATATGTGAAGGTTTACAGGCCAGGCAGGCAGGCAGGCAGGCAGGCACTACGCTACAAGTCGTGCAACAGGCCTGGTAATGCCAAGAGAGTTGTTTAGAAGTTGGTATAGCTACATATGTGAATGTTTACAGGCCAGGCAGGCAGGCAGGCAGGCAGGCACTACGCTACAAGTCGTGCAACAGGCCTGGTAATGCCAAGAGAGTTGTTTAGAAGTTGGTATAGCTACATATGTGAAGGTTTACAGGCCAGGCAGGCAGGCAGGCAGGCACTACGCTACAAGTCGTGCAACAGGCCTGGTAATGCCAAGAGAGTTGTTTAGAAGTTGGTATAGCTACATATGTGAAGGTTTACAGGCCAGGCAGGCAGGCACTACGCTACAAGTCGTGCAACAGGCCTGGTAATGCCAAGAGAGTTGTTTAGAAGTTGGTATAGCTACATATGTGAAGGTTTACAGGCCAGGCAGGCAGGCACTACGCTACAAGTCGTGCAACAGGCCTGGTAATGCCAAGAGAGTTGTTTAGAAGTTGGTATAGCTACATATGTGAAGGTTTACAGGCCAGGCAGGCAGGCAGGCAGGCAGGCACTACGCTACAAGTCGTGCAACAGGCCTGGTAATGCCAAGACAGTTGTTTAGAAGTTGGTATAGCTACATATGTGAAGGTTTACAGGCCAGGCAGGCAGGCAGGCAGGCAGGCAGGCAGGCAGGCAGGCAGGCACTACGCTACAAGTCGTGCAACAGGCCTGGTAATGCCAAGACAGTTGTTTAGAAGTTGGTATAGCTACATATGTGAAGGTTTACAGGCCAGGCAGGCAGGCAGGCAGGCAGGCACTACGCTACAAGTCGTGCAACAGGCCTGGTAATGCCAAGACAGTTGTTTAGAAGTTGGTATAGCTACATATGTGAAGGTTTACAGGCCAGGCAGGCAGGCAGGCAGGCAGGCACTACGCTACAAGTCGTGCAACAGGCCTGGTAATGCCAAGACAGTTGTTTAGAAGTTGGTATAGCTACATATGTGAAGGTTTACAGGGCAGGCAGGCAGGCAGGCAGGCACTACGCTACAAGTCGTGCAACAGGCCTGGTAATGCCAAGACAGTTGTTTAGAAGTTGGTATAGCTACATATGTGAATGTTTACAGGCCAGGCAGGCAGGCAGGCAGGCAGGCAGGCAGGCAGGCAGGCAGGCAGGCAGGCAGGCAGGCACTACGCTACAAGTCGTGCAACAGGCCTGGTAATGCCAAGAGAGTTGTTTAGAAGTTGGTATAGCTACATATGTGAATGTTTACAGGCCAGGCAGGCAGGCAGGCAGGCACTACGCTACAAGTCGTGCAACAGGCCTGGTAATGCCAAGAGAGTTGTTTAGAAGTTGGTATAGCTACATATGTGAAGGTTTACAGGCCAGGCAGGCAGGCAGGCAGGCACTACGCTACAAGTCGTGCAACAGGCCTGGTAATGCCAAGAGAGTTGTTTAGAAGTTGGTATAGCTACATATGTGAATGTTTACAGGCCAGGCAGGCAGGCAGGCAGGCACTACGCTACAAGTCGTGCAACAGGCCTGGTAATGCCAAGACAGTTGTTTAGAAGTTGGTATAGCTATGTGAAGGTTTACAGGCCAGGCAGGCAGGCAGGCAGGCAGGCAGGCAGGCAGGCAGGCACTACGCTACAAGTCGTGCAACAGGCCTGGTAATGCCAAGAGAGTTGTTTAGAAGTTGGTATAGCTACATATGTGAAGGTTTACAGGCCAGGCAGGCAGGCAGGCAGGCAGGCACTACGCTACAAGTCGTGCAACAGGCCTGGTAATGCCAAGAGAGTTGTTTAGAAGTTGGTATAGCTACATATGTGAAGGTTTACAGGCCAGGCAGGCAGGCAGGCAGGTACTACGCTACAAGTCGTGCAACAGGCCTGGTAATGCCAAGACAGTTGTTTAGAAGTTGGTATAGCTACATATGTGAAGGTTTACAGGCCAGGCAGGCAGGCAGGCAGGCACTACGCTACAAGTCGTGCAACAGGCCTGGTAATGCCAAGAGAGTTGTTTAGAAGTTGGTATAGCTACATATGTGAAGGTTTACAGGCCAGGCAGGCAGGCAGGCAGGCACTACGCTACAAGTCGTGCAACAGGCCTGGTAATGCCAAGAGAGTTGTTTAGAAGTTGGTATAGCTACATATGTGAATGTTTACAGGCCAGGCAGGCAGGCAGGCAGGTACTACGCTACAAGTCGTGCAACAGGCCTGGTAATGCCAAGACAGTTGTTTAGAAGTTGGTATAGCTACATATGTGAAGGTTTACAGGCCAGGCAGGCAGGCAGGCAGGCAGGCAGGCAGGCAGGCAGGCAGGCACTACGCTACAAGTCGTGCAACAGGCCTGGTAATGCCAAGAGAGTTGTTTAGAAGTTGGTATAGCTACATATGTGAAGGTTTACAGGCCAGGCAGGCAGGCAGGCAGGCAGGCACTACGCTACAAGTCGTGCAACAGGCCTGGTAATGCCAAGAGAGTTGTTTAGAAGTTGGTATAGCTACATATGTGAAGGTTTACAGGCCAGGCAGGCAGGCAGGCAGGCACTACGCTACAAGTCGTGCAACAGGCCTGGTAATGCCAAGAGAGTTGTTTAGAAGTTGGTATAGCTACATATGTGAAGGTTTACAGGCCAGGCAGGCAGGCAGGCAGGCAGGCACTACGCTACAAGTCGTGCAACAGGCCTGGTAATGCCAAGAGAGTTGTTTAGAAGTTGGTATAGCTACATATGTGAAGGTTTACAGGCCAGGCAGGCAGGCAGGCAGGCACTACGCTACAAGTCGTGCAACAGGCCTGGTAATGCCAAGAGAGTTGTTTAGAAGTTGGTATAGCTACATATGTGAAGGTTTACAGGCCAGGCAGGCAGGCAGGCAGGCACTACGCTACAAGTCGTGCAACAGGCCTGGTAATGCCAAGACAGTTGTTTAGAAGTTGGTATAGCTACATATGTGAAGGTTTACAGGCCAGGCAGGCAGGCAGGCAGGCAGGCACTACGCTACAAGTCGTGCAACAGGCCTGGTAATGCCAAGAGAGTTGTTTAGAAGTTGGTATAGCTACATATGTGAATGTTTACAGGCCAGGCAGGCAGGCAGGCAGGCAGGCACTACGCTACAAGTCGTGCAACAGGCCTGGTAATGCCAAGACAGTTGTTTAGAAGTTGGTATAGCTACATATGTGAAGGTTTACAGGCCAGGCAGGCAGGCAGGCAGGCAGGCAGGCAGGCAGGCAGGCAGGCAGGCAGGCACTACGCTACAAGTCGTGCAACAGGCCTGGTAATGCCAAGACAGTTGTTTAGAAGTTGGTATAGCTACATATGTGAAGGTTTACAGGCCAGGCAGGCAGGCAGGCACTACGCTGCAAGTCGTGCAACAGGCTCCGCTCATTCGTACCTTAACAGATCAATACTTATTTCCGCACGCGTGTCGCGGGCCGGTTCAGCAGATAAGGAGAAGGAGAAGCGTCATTTGCTTGTGAATGTCAAAGTATGCCACATGAAGTTCTTCTACGAGTGAGTTTCTCACTGAAAGATTAGAGACGACGTGTGTTAGATGCCCCAGACACTTGAGCGGAAGGCGCTTCATTTTACTGCTAGGCTCAAACAATCTGTTTAGTCTTCACTAACTCACAATGCTCTTTGCATCGTGTAGCGAGAAGCTCTACTAATAGGAATAACTCTGTCTTACACTCACATGACTTTCTCTACTCTTGTACTAACCATTCTTACAAACTCTTATTCCTATATCTTCTTCATGTTAATACAGATATCTGATGTGTTACACTCACATGACTTTCTCTACTCTTGTACTAACCATTCTTACAAACTCTTATTCCTATATCTTCTTCATGTTAATACAGATATCTGATGTGTTACACTCACATGACTTTCTCTACTCTTGTACTAACCATTCTTACAAACCCTTATTTCTATATCTTCTTCATGTTAATACAGATATCTGATGTGTTACACTCACATGACTTTCTCTACTCTTGTACTAACCATTCTTACAAACTCTTATTCCTATATCTTCATGTTAATACAGATATCTGATGTGTTACACTCACATGACTTTCTCTACTCTTGTACTAACCATTCTTACAAACTCTTATTTCTATATCTTCTTCATGTTAATACAGATATCTGACGTGTTACACTCACATGACTTTCTCTACTCTTGTACTAACCATTCTTACAAACTCTTATTTCTATATCTTCTTCATCTTAATACAGATATCTGATGTGTTGCACTCACATGACTTTCTCTACTCTTGTACTAACCATTCTTACAAACTCTTATTCCTATATCTTCTTCATGTTAATACAGATATCTGATGTGTTGCACTCACATGAGTTTCTCTACTCTTGTACTAACCATTCTTACAAACTCTTATTTCTATATCTTCTTCATGTTAATACAGATATCTGATGTGTTACACTCACATGACTTTCTCTACTCTTGTACTAACCATTCTTACAAACTCTTATTCCTATATCTTCTTCATGTTAATACAGATATCTGATGTGTTACACTCACATGACTTTCTCTACTCTTGTACTAACCATTCTTACAAATTCTTATTCCTATATCTTCTTCATGTTAATACAGATATCTGATGTGTTACACTCACATGAGTTTCTCTACTCTTGTACTAACCATTCTTACAAACTCTTATTCCTATATCTTCTTCATGTTAATACAGATATCTGATGTGTTACACTCACATGACTTTCTCTACTCTTGTACTAACCATTCTTACAAACTCTTATTCCTATATCTTCTTCATGTTAATACAGATATCTGATGTGTTACACTCACATGACTTTCTCTACTCTTGTACTAACCATTCTTACAAACTCTTATTCCTATATCTTCTTCATGTTAATACAGATATCTGATGTGTTGCACTCACAAGACTTTCTCTACTCTTGTACTATCCATTCTTACAAACTCTTATTCCTATATCTTCTTCATGTTAATACAGATATCTGACCTGTTACACTCACATGACTTTCTCTACTCTTGTACTAACCATTCTTACAAACTCTTATTACTATATCTTCTTCATGTTAATACAGATATCTGATGTGTTACACTCACATGACTTTCTCTACTCTTGTACTAACCATTCTTACAAACTCTTATTCCTATATCTTCTTTATGTTAGTTGAGATAAACATTTGTACAAATTATCTTATTGCTTATTTCCTTGTAGGTACAAGGGGAATATGGGAATACAGTAGGCTTTGTGCGATAGTCAAATGTTTTGAAGGTTTGAGATTATGTTCTCTTTGCTCGTCTAACATAACGGTGTTCCTTTTGACTAAAGTGTGAAGAATTCCAAAACTTGCACAAATAACAAGAAATATGTCCGAAACGGTTCACTCTACAACTAAATTTATGCACACATAAATTGTGTATTTAAGCAATATCTACATTTTGTGTATAGTAAGATTAGGTTTATCTCTTACGGTTTACCATTTACACAAAAGTCATTAAGAGTAAACTGGACTACATGGGCTATAAACAGAAAACTCAAGACATACATTTTGTTTGTTGTAAAAGTATCTTAAACATGTGGTATTTTAATCAAAATCGTTTGAGCTATTTTCAAGAAAATAAAAATTGTTGAACAATTTTGCATGTAAACGGTTGTTTAGGGCGAAGGTATTTTCTTCAAAATCTTCGTGTCGCTTCTTGGAAAGATATTAAACTCAAATTCCAACTTTGGTTTTTAACCGAATTTTCGTTTTTTAGTTATACTGACACACACCCCCACCCACACACAGACCTTTTTCTAAAAATGCTTTTTTTTATTCAGGGGGCCTCAAAACATATTTGCGGTGAAATGTGGATATCAAACACAATAGTTAGGTACGTGCACGTGGCGGGTTGCATAGGAAGCAAGGTGTTCGCGTGTAGCATGTGCTCAAATATGTCCACAGAAAGCAGTCGACTGGAGAAGAGAGTTAGCAACCACAAGCAAGCGCTTTGTCCTGCCACAAGCTCGAGCTCGGCGTCGGACTTCATCTTTACTGGTGGTATCATAACGTGTCACTTAACCCATTATTTCTCGAGCACACTGACAGCTCACACTGGACTATTTCATAAATAAAATATAAATTTAAACACTATATCTGACTACACAAGTTAAATTATATATAAAATAACATAAAATATATGTTTAAACGGTCGACCCGCAGAGCAATACAATTTTCCAGTTTGTTGACATTGCAGACGAGCACATAGAGAACAGTGTTCCAGTGAGTGGACCATAGGGTGGTGTGTCATCTTGCCACAAGTGGATCTGCTCAGACTAAAGGATCCTCGTGGCTACTTCCCATTACCTACTGTCCATATACGTATATACCTATGTATGTGTGGCGCTTGTGGCCAACCTGCCGTTTCACAGCTCCATCTCTTACACTAACGTCGTTTATTGGTACAAAAAATAAATAAATAAAGGGAATGCACTTTGACAATAAGTTTGGTTAAATGGAACTATTTTACAAACATTTATCATAATCAGTTATTCTATTAAAGTAAATTTATTTTGCAGCCTTAGAAATAAACAAAATATTAATTCAATTTTGTTTTAGCAAGACTCGAGGAATTAGGCTAGGCTCAGACATAACCACAAAATGTGTTTTAGTGATACTCGAGGAATCAGTTTGAGGATTTCTCAAGGTAAGTTCAACAAGTTTGAGTTACTGTGAAGACAATGTTTACAGTGCGGTGACGTACTTGTGCAAATCGCACTACAAGGGATAGATAATGCAAATAGTACTGGAAGGTTGATAATCGCTAATACAGAGTTAACAATTCACTGGGTCATCTGTTAAGTGACAAATTGAAGATAGTGCGGGAGCTATTTCCAGAATTCTGTCGCGACATTTTTCCCAGGATAAAAAAGCCAGTTTTTCCTTGCTTCGTTAGATACGTCCAAGTACGACTCGTGTCACCAGCGGCAGCCGAGTAAACAGTCAACGTACACTTAGGTAACATCCTTATACCACATTACGCCCGCCTCGGTAGCGTGTCTGCCTCACGTCCAAGAAGTCGCGAGTTCGAATCTCGCTTAGGGTAAGTTATCCGGGTAAGCTTTTTTTCCGAGGTTTTCCCTACCCTGAGAAGACGAATGTCGGGTAACTTAAAGCTCCATGGACCTCGGGCTCATTTGAGCATCATTTCATTCATTCGTCCGATATAACGCAATGTTGGAGGACGCTAAAAAAAAAGCAACACATTAACACATCAAGTATGTTTTACGTAGTAAACTTATATAATTAAAGCCACCATTAACAATAATTTTAGTCATTCTGGTGCAAAAGTTTATCCAGAAGTGTAAAATTTGAATACATATATCCATACATGGACTACACGTACAAAATACGAGAAAGCAGAAACATTACTACCAAATGTGTAGCGCTGTTTCAAATACAGAGTATGTTCCACATGTCCGAGGTTATTGCTTTCAATTGTTCAATACTTTACCTTCTCTACTACGTATATATAGTAAGTACACGAAGTATTGTATTTCACCCAAAAATTCAATGTCGAGATTCCATGGGAAATATATGTTTTGAGGCCCCTGAATATAAAAGCATTTTTGGAAAAAGGTCCGCGTTAAAAACCAAAGTTGGTATTAGGTTTAATATCTTTTAAGAATGCGACACGAAGATTTTGAAGAATAATTCGCCACCCTTTGCATGGAAAATTGTTCGAAAATGTTGATTTTCTTGAAAATGGCTGTAGCGATTTTGATTAAAATACCATACGTTTAAGATATTTGTATGACAAATGAAATGTATATCTTCAATTTTCTGACTATATCCCATGCAGTCATATTTACTCTGGACAACGTTTGCATAACTGGTAAACCGTTAGAGATAGACCAAATCTTACTGTAGAAAAAATGTATATCTTGCTAAAATACACCATTTATGTCTAAATACGTTTTTTATAGAGTGAACCATTTCGGAGGTATTCCTTGTTATTTGTGCGAGTTTTGGAATAGTTAAAACTTTCGTCAAGTAGAACATCACCATTTATTTTTTTACACTTTACCGTACAACGTGAACGGAATATCAAAGCGTTAAAAGATTTGACTATCGCACAAAGCCTACTGTATTCTCATATTACCCTTGTACCTACAAGGAAATAAGCAATAAGATAATCTGTACAAATGTTTATCTCAACTAACACGAAGAAGATATAGGAATAAGAGTTTGTAAGAATGGTTAGTACAAGAGTAGAGAAAGTCATGTGAGTGTAACACGTCAGATATCTGTATTAACATGAAGAAGATATAGGAATAAGAGTTTGTAAGAATGGTTAGTACAAGAGTAGAGAAAGTCATGTGAGTGCAACACATCAGATATCTGTATTAACATGAAGAAGATATAGGAATAAGAGTTTGTAAGAATGGTTAGTACAAGAGTAGAGAAAGTCATGTGAGTGTAACACATCAGATATCTGTATTAACATGAAGATATAGGAATAAGAGTTTGTAAGAATGGTTAGTACAAGAGTAGAGAAAGTCATGTGAGTGTAACACATCAGATATCTGTATTAACATGAAGAAGAAAGACGCGTGCAATGGAAGGATTGCGTACTTACAGGACCCAATACCCAATAACATTCTGAATTGGAAAGCAAAGGCCCAGCGGCGCCGTGGCCGAGCGGTTAGAGGGTTCGTCTACCACCTAACCGGCCCGGGTTCGATCCAAGGGACCCACATATCGTATTCGTGGTGGGTATTCTCCGGTTTCCCCCGCCACTCATTCCACCAACTGCTCCAGCATTACCTACATATCATATCATCCTGTACCTCTGTTTGTGAAGTTGTGATGAAATGTGCACTTGATGTTGCAGGATCAAGACACGTGATCAAGATGGTGGACTTGGGAAACACTTCCACCAAGGATCATTGGGTGTGTCCGAACGACCGCCATCTCGCCTTACGAGCCAAGTAAGTACATATTAGGTACATCCTTATTTCCATGATAGTGCACAGCATTAGCCACAGGTTCACGCGACCATTATACGGCCAAGTCTACAAGTGGTAGACCTCGCTATTTGCAACACATTTTGTCTCTGACCGTTTCCTACACAGATATTGCAGTTTTGTCGAAAACATGCAGGTAACACTGTATGGGTGTCACTTGCACTAGCGTGGTGTCTCGCGAACCTAAACAAATACCGTACCGTGTCCTTCCATGTTTACTGTGCGAGTGTAGACCAGTCATGTTATGCGATGTCCCAAAACATTACACCACCCTGCAAGCGACCGTAATGTTTATATCCAGAAACCGGTTCAGTTCCCTGACCAACCTCAGCACAACGTTATCGAGTTATTTGACGTCTGAAAGAGCTGATCGGAGTATTCCTTCAGTTCTTTTAAGTGATTAATTATTTTGAAAACCTGTATGTTCCATGTATGTATGTTCCATGTCAGAAATAAGTTACTCTACGCATCTTACACGTAACAAACTGTTATCTTCCTACATTCTTTAAGAACTGCGCGTGCCATTTAGAACAAAAACCATTTATTTTTCTAAATCGGCTGATCAAAGATCAAAATGCCATTAGACCTTTTGTTTGTAATGCTTCTATGAAGCAGATACTTGAGGTGTAATAACTTCTCTTCATTGCTCAGTAACGTTTGGCAATTTTTTAATCCTCGTGTGTGTAAAAATATTGTCGGTGTGTATATTAGAACATCACTAATGTAAACATACGAAATAAAGAATAAAGGAAATAATCAAAATGATAACCAAAACAGTAATTTTACCATTTTATTAAATATAGCAAGACAAACAGAAAAGTGCTAACATTACAAATAAGTGAATCGACATTTCACGCAGACAGAGTGAACACCTGCAAGTATGAGAGTGAGAACTTACAAGCCAGTGTCTAGAGTCAGACGTCTGTCAGGGAACACAGGAACCTATGTACCAGACAGAGTGAACACTTGCAAGTATGAGAGTGAGGACTTACAAGCCAGTGTCTAGAGTCAGACGTCTGTCAGGGAACACAGGAACCTATGTACCAGACAGAGTGAACACCTGCAAGTATGAGAGTGAGGACTTACAGGTCAGTGTCTAGAGTCAGACGTCTGTCAGGAAACACAGGAACCTATGTACCAGACAGTGAACACCTGCAAGTATGAGAGTGAGAACTTACAAGCCAATACCTAGGGTCAGACATCTGTCAGGAAACACAGGAACCTATGTACCAGACAGAGTGAACACCTGTAAGTATGAGAGTGAGAACTTACAAGCCAGTACCTAGGGTCAGACATCTGTCAGGAAACACAGGAACCTATGTACCAGACAGTGAACACCTGTAAGTATGAGAGTGAGAACTTACAAGCCAGTACCTAGGGTCAGACATCTGTCAGGAAACACAGGAACCTATGTACCAGACAGTGAACACCTGCAAGTATGAGAGTGAGAACTTACAAGCCAGTGTCTAGAGTCAGACATCTGTCAGGAAACACAGGAACCTATGTACCAGACAGAGTGAACACCTGCAAGTATGAGAGTGAGGACTTACAAGCCAGTGTCTAGAGTCAGACGTCTGTCAGGAAACACAGGAACCTATGTACCAGACAGAGTGAACACCTGCAAGTATGAGAGTGAGGGCTTACAAGCCAGTGTCTAGAGTCAGACGTCTGTCAGGGAACACAGGAACCTATGTACCAGACAGAGTGAACACCTGCAAGTATGAGAGTGAGGGCTTACAAGCCAGTGTCTAGAGTCAGACATCTGTCAGGAAACACAGGAACCTATGTACCAGACAGAGTGAACACCTGCAAGTATGAGAGTGAGGGCTTACAAGCCAGTGTCTAGAGTCAGACGTCTGTCAGGGAACACAGGAACCTATGTACCAGACAGAGTGAACACCTGCAAGTATGAGAGTGAGGGCTTACAAGCCAGTGTCTAGAGTCAGACATCTGTCAGGAAACACAGGAACCTATGTACCAGACAGAGTGAACACCTGCAAGTATGAGAGTGAGGACTTACAAGTCAGTGTCTAGAGTCAGACGTCTGTCAGGGAACACAGGAACCTATGTACCAGACAGAGTGAACACCTGCAAGTATGAGAGTGAGGGCTTACAAGCCAGTGTCTAGAGTCAGACGTCTGTCAGGGAACACAGGAACCTATGTACCAGACAGAGTGAACACCTGCAAGTATGAGAGTGAGGGCTTACAAGCCAGTGTCTAGAGTCAGACATCTGTCAGGAAACACAGGAACCTATGTACCAGACAGAGTGAACACCTGCAAGTATGAGAGTGAGGGCTTACAAGCCAGTGTCTAGAGTCAGACGTCTGTCAGGGAACACAGGAACCTATGTACCAGACAGAGTGAACACCTGCAACTATGAGAGTGAGGACTTACAAGTCAGTGTCTAGAGTCAGACGTCTGTCAGGGAACACAGGAACCTATGTACCAGACAGAGTGAACACCTGCAAGTATGAGAGTGAGGACTTACAAGCCAGCGTCTAGAGTCAGACGTCTGTCAGAGAACACAGGAACCTATGTACCAGGCAGAGTGATCACCTGCAAGTATGAGAGTGAGGACTTACAAGCCAGCGTCTAGAGTCAGACGTCTGTCAGGGAACACAGGAATTTATGTACCAGACAGAGTGAACACCTGCAAGTATGAGAGTGAGGACTTACAAGTCAGTGTCTAGAGTCAGACGTCTGTCAGGGAACACAGGAACCTATGTACCAGACAGAGTGAACACCTGCAAGTATGAGAGTGAGGACTTACAAGTCAGTGTCTAGAGTCAGACGTCTGTCAGGGAACACAGGAACCTATGTACCAGACAGAGTGAACACCTGCAAGTATGAGAGTATGGACTTACAAGTCAGTGTCTAGAGTCAGACGTCTGTCAGGGAACACAGGAACCTATGTACCAGACAGAGTGAACACCTGCAAGTATGAGAGTATGGACTTACAAACCAGTGTCTAGAGTCAGACGTCTGTCAGGGAACACAGGAACCTATGTACCAGACAGAGTGAACACCTGCAAGCATGAGAGTGAGGACTTACAAGCCAGCGTCTAGAGTCAGACGTCTGTCAGAGAACACAGGAACCTATGTACCAGATAGAGTGAACACCTGCAAGCATGAGAGTGAGGACTTATACCCGCTAGGACTGTGTCTAGGGTCAGATGCGTGTCGCGGAGCACATGAACCTATGAACAAGCATGAGAATGAGCAAGAGGATGATATGAAATACAGATGATGATGGAGCAATTGCGGGAATGTGTGGTGGGGGAAACCGGAGAACCCGGGGAAAACACGCCCTGACGCCACTTCGTCCGAAGTCATGTACAATTATGAGGGGTAAGGGGAAGGACTGATCTTAAAAACTGTCTAAGTAGCTTACAGTAATAACATTTTATAGAGGTAAGTGAAACTAAAGTATTGCTCGCTGGAGTTGAAACAGAGGAAGCAGGGAGTTGTAGGTAAATAAGGCTTGTTTGTTGAGAAGAAATGTCATTAACTTCATTATTCGTGTGCCTAATCTCATTATTGTATGCAATTTACAAGTTTAATTGTGTAGCGTTAATGTGGAAATGTAAATAAGGATGTATCCTGCGGCGTTTGCAATGTCATTGTGATCGATAACCAGGGTGGTAGGTTGGGTTTATTTGAACTTTACTGCAACTCATGTTCAGGTTAGTGTTATGTTGGAAAATGCAGGTGTAACAGACGATAACCAGGGTGGTAGGTTGGGTTTATTTGAACTTTACTGCAACTCATGTTCAGGTTAGTGTTATGTTGGAAGATGCAGGTGTAACAGACGATAACCAGGGTGGTAGGTTGGGTTTATTTGAACTTTACTGCAACTAACTCATGTTCAGGTTAGTGTTATGTTGGAAGATGCAGGTGTAACAGACGATAACCAGGGTGGTAGGTTGGGTTTATTTGAACTTTACTGCAACTAACTCATGTTCAGGTTAGTGTTATGTTGGAAGATGCAGGTGTAACAGACGATAACCAGGGTGGTAGGTTGGGTTTATTTGAACTTTACTGCAACTAACTCATGTTCAGGTTAGTGTTATGTTGGAAGATGCAGGTGTAACAGACGATAACCAGGGTGGTAGGTTGAGTTTATTTGAACTTTACTGCAACTAACTCATGTTCAGGTTAGTGTTATGTTGGAAGATGCAGGTGTAACAGACGATAACCAGGGTGGTAGGTTGGGTTTATTTGAACTTTACTGTAACTCATGTTCAGGTTAGTGTTATGTTGGAAGATGCAGGTGTAACAGACGATAACCAGGGTGGTAGGTTGGGTTTATTTGAACTTTACTGCAACTCGTGTTCAGGTTAGTGTTATGTTGGAAGATGCAGCTGTAACAGACGATAACCAGGGTGGTAGGTTGGGTTTATTTGAACTTTACTGCAACTAACTCATGTTCAGGTTAGTGCTATGTTGGAAGATGCAGCTGTAACAGACGATAACCAGGGTGGTAGGTTGGGTTTATTTGAACTTTACTGCAACTAACTCATGTTCAGGTTAGTGTTATGTTGGAAGATGCAGGTGTAACAGACGATAACCAGGGTGGTAGGTTGGGTTTATTTGAACTTTACTGCAACTAACTCATGTTCAGGTTAGTGTTATGTTGGAAGATGCAGCTGTAACAGACGATAACCAGGGTGGTAGGTTGGGTTTATTTGAACTTTACTGCAACTAACTCATGTTCAGGTTAGTGTTATGTTGGAAGATGCAGCTGTAACAGACGATAACCAGGGTGGTAGGTTGGGTTTATTTGAACTTTACTGTAACTCATGTTCAGGTTAGTGTTATGTTGGAAGATGCAGGTGTAACAGACGATAACCAGGGTGGTAGGTTGGGTTTATTTGAACTTTACTGCAACTCATGTTCAGGTTAGTGTTATGTTGGAAGATGCAGGTGTAACAGACGATAACCAGGGTGGTAGGTTGGGTTTATTTGAACTTTACTGCAACTCATGTTCAGGTTAGTGTTATGTTGGAAGATGCAGCTGTAACAGACGATAACCAGGGTGGTAGGTTGGGTTTATTTGAACTTTACTGCAACTAACTCATGTTCAGGTTAGTGTTATGTTGGAAGATGCAGCTGTAACAGACGATAACCAGGGTGGTAGGTTGGGTTTATTTGAACTTTACTGCAACTAACTCGTGTTCAGGTTAGTGTTATGTTGGAAGATGCAGGTGTAACAGACGATAACCAGGGTGGTAGGTTGGGTTTATTTGAACTTTACTGCAACTAACTCATGTTCAGGTTAGTGTTATGTTGGAAGATGCAGCTGTAACAGACGATAACCAGGGTGGTAGGTTGGGTTTATTTGAACTTTACTGCAACTAACTCATGTTCAGGTTAGTGTTATGTTGGAAGATGCAGGTGTAACAGACGATAACCAGGGTGGTAGGTTGGGTTTATTTGAACTTTACTGCAACTAACTCGTGTTCAGGTTAGTGTTATGTTGGAAGATGCAGGTGTAACAGACGATAACCAGGGTGGTAGGTTGGGTTTATTTGAACTTTACTGCAACTAACTCATGTTCAGGTTAGTGTTATGTTGGAAGATGCAGCTGTAACAGACGATAACCAGGGTGGTAGGTTGGGTTTATTTGAACTTTACTGCAACTAACTCATGTTCAGGTTAGTGTTATGTTGGAAGATGCAGGTGTAACAGACGATAACCAGGGTGGTAGGTTGGGTTTATTTGAACTTTACTGCAACTAACTCGTGTTCAGGTTAGTGTTATGTTGGAAGATGCAGGTGTAGAGGACGATAACCAGGGTGGTAGGTTGGGTTTATTTGAACTTTACTGCAACTAACTCGTGTTCAGGTTAGTGTTATGTTGGAAGATGCAGGTGTAACAGACGATAACCAGGGTGGTAGGTTGGGTTTATTTGAACTTTACTGCAACTAACTCATGTTCAGGTTAGTGTTATGTTGGAAGATGCAGCTGTAACAGACGATAACCAGGGTGGTAGGTTGGGTTTATTTGAACTTTACTGGAACTAACTCATGTTCAGGTTAGTGTTATGTTGGAAGATGCAGGTGTAACAGACGATAACCAGGGTGGTAGGTTGGGTTTATTTGAACTTTACTGCAACTAACTCATGTTCAGGTTAGTGTTATGTTGGAAGATGCAGCTGTAACAGACGATAACCAGGGTGGTAGGTTGGGTTTATTTGAACTTTACTGCAACTAACTCATGTTCAGGTTAGTGTTATGTTGGAAGATGCAGGTGTAACAGACGATAACCAGGGTGGTAGGTTGGGTTTATTTGAACTTTACTGCAACTCATGTTCAGGTTAGTGTTATGTTGGAAGATGCAGCTGTAACAGATGATAACCAGGGCGGTAGGTTGGGTTTATTTGAACTTTACTGCAACTCATGTTCAGGTTAGTGTTATGTTGGAAGATGCAGCTGTAACAGACGATAACCAGGGTGGTAGGTTGGGTTTATTTGAACTTTACTGCAACTCATGTTCAGGTTAGTGTTATGTTGGAAGATGCAGGTGTAACAGACGATAACCAGGGTGGTAGGTTGGGTTTATTTGAACTTTACTGCAACTCATGTTCAGGTTAGTGTTATGTTGGAAGATGCAGCTGTAACAGACGATAACCAGGGTGGTAGGTTGGGTTTATTTGAACTTTACTGCAACTCATGTTCAGGTTAGTGTTATGTTGGAAGATGCAGGTGTAACAGACGATAACCAGGGTGGTAGGTTGGGTTTATTTGAACTTTACTGCAACTCATGTTCACGTTAGTGTTATGTTGGAAGATGCAGGTGTAACAGACGATAACCAGGGTGGTAGGTTGGGTTTATTTGAACTTTACTGCAACTCATGTTCAGGTTAGTGTTATGTTGGAAGATGCAGCTGTAACAGACGATAACCAGGGTGGTAGGTTGGGTTTATTTGAACTTTACTGCAACTCATGTTCAGGTTAGTGTTATGTTGGAAGATGCAGCTGTAACAGACGATAACCAGGGTGGTAGGTTGGGTTTATTTGAACTTTACTGCAACTAACTCATGTTCAGGTTAGTGTTATGTTGGAAGATGCAGCTGTAACAGACGATAACCAGGGTGGTAGGTTGGGTTTATTTGAACTTTACTGTAACTAACTCATGTTCAGGTTAGTGTTATGTTGGAAGATGCAGGTGTAACAGACGATAACCAGGGTGGTAGGTTGGGTTTATTTGAACTTTACTGCAACTCATGTTCAGGTTAGTGTTATGTTGGAAGATGCAGCTGTAACAGACGATAACCAGGGTGGTAGGTTGGGTTTATTTGAACTTTACTGCAACTCATGTTCAGGTTAGTGTTATGTTGGAAGATGCAGGTGTAACAGACGATAACCAGGGTGGTAGGTTGGGTTTATTTGAACTTTACTGCAACTCGTGTTCAGGTTAGTGTTATGTTGGAAGATGCAGGTGTAACAGACGATAACCAGGGTGGTAGGTTGGGTTTATTTGAACTTTACTGCAACTCGTGTTCAGGTTAGTGTTATGTTGGAAGATGCAGCTGTAACAGACGATAACCAGGGTGGTAGGTTGGGTTTATTTGAACTTTACTGCAACTAACTCATGTTCAGGTTAGTGTTATGTTGGAAGATGCAGGTGTAACAGACGATAACCAGGGTGGTAGGTTGGGTTTATTTGAACTTTACTGCAACTAACTCATGTTCAGGTTAGTGTTATGTTGGAAGATGCAGGTGTAACAGACGATAACCAGGGTGGTAGGTTGGGTTTATTTGAACTTTACTGCAACTAACTCATGTTCAGGTTAGTGTTATGTTGGAAGATGCAGGTGTAACAGACGATAACCAGGGTGGTAGGTTGGGTTTATTTGAACTTTACTGCAACTAACTCATGTTCAGGTTAGTGTTATGTTGGAAGATGCAGCTGTAACAGACGATAACCAGGGTGGTGGGTTGGGTTTATTTGAACTTTACTGCAACTAACTCGTGTTCAGGTTAGTGTTATGTTGGAAGATGCAGCTGTAACAGACGATAACCAGGGTGGTAGGTTGGGTTTATTTGAACTTTACTGCAACTAACTCATGTTCAGGTTAGTGTTATGTTGGAAGATGCAGGTGTAACAGACGATAACCAGGGTGGTAGGTTGGGTTTATTTGAACTTTACTGCAACTCATGTTCAGGTTAGTGTTATGTTGGAAGATGCAGGTGTAACAGACGATAACCAGGGTGGTAGGTTGGGTTTATTTGAACTTTACTGCAACTAACTCATGTTCAGGTTAGTGTTATGTTGGAAGATGCAGCTGTAACAGACGATAACCAGGGTGGTAGGTTGGGTTTATTTGAACTTTACTGCAACTAACTCATGTTCAGGTTAGTGTTATGTTGGAAGATGCAGGTGTAACAGACGATAACCAGGGTGGTAGGTTGGGTTTATTTGAACTTTACTGCAACTCATGTTCAGGTTAGTGTTATGTTGGAAGATGCAGCTGTAACAGACGATAACCAGGGTGGTAGGTTGGGTTTATTTGAACTTTACTGCAACTCGTGTTCAGGTTAGTGTTATGTTGGAAGATGCAGGTGTAACAGACGATAACCAGGGTGGTAGGTTGGGTTTATTTGAACTTTACTGCAACTCGTGTTCAGGTTAGTGTTATGTTGGAAGATGCAGGTGTAACAGATGATAACCAGGGTGGTAGGTTGGGTTTATTTGAACTTTACTGCAACTCATGTTCAGGTTAGTGTTATGTTGGAAGATGCAGGTGTAACAGACGATAACCAGGGTGGTAGGTTGGGTTTATTTGAACTTTACTGCAACTCGTGTTCAGGTTAGTGTTATGTTGGAAGATGCAGGTGTAACAGACGATAACCAGGGTGGTAGGTTGGGTTTATTTGAACTTTACTGCAACTCATGTTCAGGTTAGTGTTATGTTGGAAGATGCAGGTGTAACAGACGATAACCAGGGTGGTAGGTTGGGTTTATTTGAACTTTACTGCAACTCGTGTTCAGGTTAGTGTTATGTTGGAAGATGCAGCTGTAACAGACGATAACCAGGGTGGTAGGTTGGGTTTATTTGAACTTTACTGTAACTCATGTTCAGGTTAGTGTTATGTTGGAAGATGCAGCTGTAACAGACGATAACCAGGGTGGTAGGTTGGGTTTATTTGAACTTTACTGCAACTCATGTTCAGGTTAGTGTTATGTTGGAAGATGCAGGTGTAACAGACGATAACCAGGGTGGTAGGTTGGGTTTATTTGAACTTTACTGCAACTCATGTTCAGGTTAGTGTTATGTTGGAAGATGCAGGTGTAACAGACGATAACCAGGGTGGTAGGTTGGGTTTATTTGAACTTTACTGCAACTCATGTTCAGGTTAGTGTTATGTTGGAAGATGCAGGTGTAACAGACGATAACCAGGGTGGTAGGTTGGGTTTATTTGAACTTTACTGCAACTCATGTTCAGGTTAGTGTTATGTTGGAAGATGCAGCTGTAACAGACGATAACCAGGGTGGTAGGTAGGGTTTATTTGAACTTTACTGCAACTAACTCATGTTCAGGTTAGTGTTATGTTGGAAGATGCAGGTGTAACAGACGATAACCAGGGTGGTAGGTTGGGTTTATTTGAACTTTACTGTAACTCATGTTCAGGTTAGTGTTATGTTGGAAGATGCAGCTGTAACAGACGATAACCAGGGTGGTAGGTTGGGTTTATTTGAACTTTACTGCAACTAACTCGTGTTCAGGTTAGTGTTATGTTGGAAGATGCAGCTGTAACAGACGATATCCAGGGCGGTAAGTTGGGTTTATTTGAACTTTACTGCAACTCGTGTTCAGGTTAGTGTTATGTTGGAAGATGCAGGTGTAACAGACGATAACCAGGGTGGTAGGTTGGGTTTATTTGAACTTTACTGCAACTAACTCATGTTCAGGTTAGTGTTATGTTGGAAGATGCAGCTGTAACAGACGATAACCAGGGTGGTAGGTTGGGTTTATTTGAACTTTACTGCAACTAACTCATGTTCAGGTTAGTGTTATGTTGGAAGATGCAGGTGTAACACACGATAACCAGGGTGGTAGGTTGGGTTTATTTGAACTTTACTGCAACTAACTCATGTTCAGGTTAGTGTTATGTTGGAAGATGCAGGTGTAACAGACGATAACCAGGGTGGTAGGTTGGGTTTATTTGAACTTTACTGCAACTCGTGTTCAGGTTAGTGTTATGTTGGAAGATGCAGGTGTAGCAGACGAGAAGCAGGGTGGTAGGTTGGGTTTATTTGAACGTTACTGCAACTCGTGTTCAGGTTAGTGTTATGTTGGAAGATGCAGCTGTAACAGACGATAACCAGGGTGGTAGGTTGGGTTTATTTGAACTTTACTGCAACTCATGTTCAGGTTAGTGTTATGTTGGAAGATGCAGGTGTAACAGACGATAACCAGGGTGGTAGGTTGGGTTTATTTGAACTTTACTGCAACTCATGTTCAGGTTAGTGTTATGTTGGAAGATGCAGGTGTAACAGACGATAACCAGGGTGGTAGGTTGGGTTTATTTGAACTTTACTGCAACTCGTGTTCAGGTTAGTGTTATGTTGGAAGATGCAGGTGTAACAGACGATAACCAGGGTGGTAGGTTGGGTTTATTTGAACTTTACTGCAACTCGTGTTCAGGTTAGTGTTATGTTGGAAGATGCAGGTGTAACAGACGATAACCAGGGCGGTAGGTTGGGTTTATTTGAACTTTACTGCAACTCATGTTCAGGTTAGTGTTATGTTGGAAGATGCAGGTGTAACAGACGATAACCAGGGTGGTAGGTTGGGTTTATTTGAACTTTACTGCAACTAACTCATGATCAGGTTAGTGTTATGTTGGAAGATGCAGGTGTAACAGACGATAACCAGGGTGGTAGGTTGGGTTTATTTGAAGTTTACTGCAACTCATGTTCAGGTTAGTGTTATGTTGGAAGATGCAGGTGTAACAGACGATAACCAGGGTGGTAGGTTGGGTTTATTTGAACTTTACTGCAACTCGTGTTCAGGTTAGTGTTATGTTGGAAGATGCAGCTGTAACAGACGATAACCAGGGTGGTAGGTTGGGTTTATTTGAACTTTACTGCAACTAACTCATGTTCAGGTTAGTGTTATGTTGGAAGATGCAGGTGTAACAGACGATAACCAGGGTGGTGGGTTGGGTTTATTTGAACTTTACTGCAACTAACTCGTGTTCAGGTTAGTGTTATGTTGGAAGATGCAGCTGTAACAGACGATAACCAGGGTGGTAGGTTGGGTTTATTTGAACTTTACTGCAACTAACTCATGTTCAGGTTAGTGTTATGTTGGAAGATGCAGGTGTAACAGACGATAACCAGGGTGGTAGGTTGGGTTTATTTGAACTTTACTGCAACTCATGTTCAGGTTAGTGTTATGTTGGAAGATGCAGGTGTAACAGACGATAACCAGGGCGGTAGGTTGGGTTTATTTGAACTTTACTGCAACTCGTGTTCAGGTTAGTGTTATGTTGGAAGATGCAGGTGTAACAGACGATAACCAGGGTGGTAGGTTGGGTTTATTTGAACTTTACTGCAACTCATGTTCAGGTTAGTGTTATGTTGGAAGATGCAGGTGTAACAGACGATAACCAGGGTGGTAGGTTGGGCTTATTTGAACTTTACTGCAACTCATGTTCAGGTTAGTGTTATGTTGGAAGATGCAGCTGTAACAGACGATAACCAGGGTGGTAGGTTGGGTTTATTTGAACTTTACTGCAACTCGTGTTCAGGTTAGTGTTATGTTGGAAGATGCAGGTGTAACAGACGATAACCAGGGTGGTAGGTTGGGTTTATTTGAACTTTACTGCAACTCGTGTTCAGGTTAGTGTTATGTTGGAAGATGCAGGTGTAACAGATGATAACCAGGGTGGTAGGTTGGGTTTATTTGAACTTTACTGCAACTCATGTTCAGGTTAGTGTTATGTTGGAAGATGCAGGTGTAACAGACGATAACCAGGGTGGTAGGTTGGGTTTATTTGAACTTTACTGCAACTCGTGTTCAGGTTAGTGTTATGTTGGAAGATGCAGGTGTAACAGACGATAACCAGGGTGGTAGGTTGGGTTTATTTGAACTTTACTGCAACTCGTGTTCAGGTTAGTGTTATGTTGGAAGATGCAGGTGTAACAGATGATAACCAGGGTGGTAGGTTGGGTTTATTTGAACTTTACTGCAACTCATGTTCAGGTTAGTGTTATGTTGGAAGATGCAGGTGTAACAGACGATAACCAGGGTGGTAGGTTGGGTTTATTTGAACTTTACTGCAACTCGTGTTCAGGTTAGTGTTATGTTGGAAGATGCAGCTGTAACAGACGATAACAAGGGTGGTAGGTTGGGTTTATTTGAACTTTACTGTAACTCATGTTCAGGTTAGTGTTATGTTGGAAGATGCAGGTGTAACAGACGATAACCAGGGTGGTAGGTTGGGTTTATTTGAACTTTACTGCAACTCGTGTTCAGGTTAGTGTTATGTTGGAAGATGCAGGTGTAACAGACGATAACCAGGGTGGTAGGTTGGGTTTATTTGAACTTTACTGCAACTAACTCATGTTCAGGTTAGTGTTATGTTGGAAAATGCAGGTGTAACAGACGATAACCAGGGTGGTGGGTTGGGTTTATTTGAACTTTACTGCAACTCGTGTTCAGGTTAGTGTTATGTTGGAAGATGCAGGTGTAACAGACGATAACCAGGGTGGTGGGTTGGGTTTATTTGAACTTTACTGCAACTCGTGTTCAGGTTAGTGTTATGTTGGAAGATGCAGGTGTAACAGACGATAACCAGGGCGGTAGGTTGGGTTTATTTGAACTTTACTGCAACTCGTGTTCAGGTTAGTGTTATGTTGGAAGATGCAGGTGTAACAGACGATAACCAGGGTGGTAGGTTGGGTTTATTTGAACTTTACTGCAACTCGTGTTCAGGTTAGTGTTATGTTGGAAGATGCAGGTGTAACAGACGATAACCAGGGTGGTAGGTTGGGTTTATTTGAACTTTACTGCAACTAACTCATGTTCAGGTTAGTGTTATGTTGGAAGATGCAGGTGTAACAGACGATAACCAGGGTGGTAGGTTGGGTTTATTTGAACTTTACTGCAACTAACTCATGTTCAGCTTAGTGTTATGTTGGAAGATGCAGGTGTAACAGACGATAACCAGGGTGGTAGGTTGGGTTTATTTGAACTTTACTGCAACTCGTGTTCAGGTTAGTGTTATGTTGGAAGATGCAGGTGTAACAGACGATAACCAGGGCGGTAGGTTGGGTTTATTTGAACTTTACTGCAACTCATGTTCAGGTTAGTGTTATGTTGGAAGATGCAGGTGTAACAGACGATAACCAGGGTGGTAGGTTGGGTTTATTTGAACTTTACTGCAACTAACTCATGTTCAGGTTAGTGTTATGTTGGAAGATGCAGATGTAACAGACGATAACCAGGGTGGTAGGTTGGGTTTATTTGAACTTTACTGCAACTAACTCGTGTTCAGGTTAGTGTTATGTTGGAAGATGCAGGTGTAACAGACGATAACCAGGGTGGTAGGTTGGGTTTATTTGAACTTTACTGCAACTCGTGTTCAGGTTAGTGTTATGTTGGAAGATGCAGCTGTAACAGACGATAACCAGGGTGGTAGGTTGGGTTTATTTGAACTTTACTGCAACTAACTCATGTTCAGGTTAGTGTTATGTTGGAAGATGCAGGTGTAACAGACGATAACCAGGGTGGTAGGTTGGGTTTATTTGAACTTTACTGCAACTAACTCATGTTCAGGTTAGTGTTATGTTGGAAGATGCAGGTGTAACAGACGATAACCAGGGTGGTAGGTTGGGTTTATTTGAACTTTACTGCAACTAACTCATGTTCAGGTTAGTGTTATGTTGGAAGATGCAGGTGTAACAGACGATAACCAGGGTGGTAGGTTGGGTTTATTTGAACTTTACTGCAACTAACTCATGTTCAGGTTAGTGTTATGTTGGAAGATGCAGCTGTAACAGACGATAACCAGGGTGGTGGGTTGGGTTTATTTGAACTTTACTGCAACTAACTCGTGTTCAGGTTAGTGTTATGTTGGAAGATGCAGCTGTAACAGACGATAACCAGGGTGGTAGGTTGGGTTTATTTGAACTTTACTGCAACTAACTCATGTTCAGGTTAGTGTTATGTTGGAAGATGCAGGTGTAACAGACGATAACCAGGGTGGTAGGTTGGGTTTATTTGAACTTTACTGCAACTCATGTTCAGGTTAGTGTTATGTTGGAAGATGCAGGTGTAACAGACGATAACCAGGGTGGTAGGTTGGGTTTATTTGAACTTTACTGCAACTAACTCATGTTCAGGTTAGTGTTATGTTGGAAGATGCAGCTGTAACAGACGATAACCAGGGTGGTAGGTTGGGTTTATTTGAACTTTACTGCAACTAACTCATGTTCAGGTTAGTGTTATGTTGGAAGATGCAGGTGTAACAGACGATAACCAGGGTGGTAGGTTGGGTTTATTTGAACTTTACTGCAACTCATGTTCAGGTTAGTGTTATGTTGGAAGATGCAGCTGTAACAGACGATAACCAGGGTGGTAGGTTGGGTTTATTTGAACTTTACTGCAACTCGTGTTCAGGTTAGTGTTATGTTGGAAGATGCAGGTGTAACAGACGATAACCAGGGTGGTAGGTTGGGTTTATTTGAACTTTACTGCAACTCGTGTTCAGGTTAGTGTTATGTTGGAAGATGCAGGTGTAACAGATGATAACCAGGGTGGTAGGTTGGGTTTATTTGAACTTTACTGCAACTCATGTTCAGGTTAGTGTTATGTTGGAAGATGCAGGTGTAACAGACGATAACCAGGGTGGTAGGTTGGGTTTATTTGAACTTTACTGCAACTCGTGTTCAGGTTAGTGTTATGTTGGAAGATGCAGGTGTAACAGACGATAACCAGGGTGGTAGGTTGGGTTTATTTGAACTTTACTGCAACTCATGTTCAGGTTAGTGTTATGTTGGAAGATGCAGGTGTAACAGACGATAACCAGGGTGGTAGGTTGGGTTTATTTGAACTTTACTGCAACTCGTGTTCAGGTTAGTGTTATGTTGGAAGATGCAGCTGTAACAGACGATAACCAGGGTGGTAGGTTGGGTTTATTTGAACTTTACTGTAACTCATGTTCAGGTTAGTGTTATGTTGGAAGATGCAGCTGTAACAGACGATAACCAGGGTGGTAGGTTGGGTTTATTTGAACTTTACTGCAACTCATGTTCAGGTTAGTGTTATGTTGGAAGATGCAGGTGTAACAGACGATAACCAGGGTGGTAGGTTGGGTTTATTTGAACTTTACTGCAACTCATGTTCAGGTTAGTGTTATGTTGGAAGATGCAGGTGTAACAGACGATAACCAGGGTGGTAGGTTGGGTTTATTTGAACTTTACTGCAACTCATGTTCAGGTTAGTGTTATGTTGGAAGATGCAGGTGTAACAGACGATAACCAGGGTGGTAGGTTGGGTTTATTTGAACTTTACTGCAACTCATGTTCAGGTTAGTGTTATGTTGGAAGATGCAGCTGTAACAGACGATAACCAGGGTGGTAGGTAGGGTTTATTTGAACTTTACTGCAACTAACTCATGTTCAGGTTAGTGTTATGTTGGAAGATGCAGGTGTAACAGACGATAACCAGGGTGGTAGGTTGGGTTTATTTGAACTTTACTGTAACTCATGTTCAGGTTAGTGTTATGTTGGAAGATGCAGCTGTAACAGACGATAACCAGGGTGGTAGGTTGGGTTTATTTGAACTTTACTGCAACTAACTCGTGTTCAGGTTAGTGTTATGTTGGAAGATGCAGCTGTAACAGACGATATCCAGGGCGGTAAGTTGGGTTTATTTGAACTTTACTGCAACTCGTGTTCAGGTTAGTGTTATGTTGGAAGATGCAGGTGTAACAGACGATAACCAGGGTGGTAGGTTGGGTTTATTTGAACTTTACTGCAACTAACTCATGTTCAGGTTAGTGTTATGTTGGAAGATGCAGCTGTAACAGACGATAACCAGGGTGGTAGGTTGGGTTTATTTGAACTTTACTGCAACTAACTCATGTTCAGGTTAGTGTTATGTTGGAAGATGCAGGTGTAACACACGATAACCAGGGTGGTAGGTTGGGTTTATTTGAACTTTACTGCAACTAACTCATGTTCAGGTTAGTGTTATGTTGGAAGATGCAGGTGTAACAGACGATAACCGGGGTGGTAGGTTGGGTTTATTTGAACTTTACTGCAACTCGTGTTCAGGTTAGTGTTATGTTGGAAGATGCAGGTGTAGCAGACGAGAAGCAGGGTGGTAGGTTGGGTTTATTTGAACGTTACTGCAACTCGTGTTCAGGTTAGTGTTATGTTGGAAGATGCAGCTGTAACAGACGATAACCAGGGTGGTAGGTTGGGTTTATTTGAACTTTACTGCAACTCATGTTCAGGTTAGTGTTATGTTGGAAGATGCAGGTGTAACAGACGATAACCAGGGTGGTAGGTTGGGTTTATTTGAACTTTACTGCAACTCATGTTCAGGTTAGTGTTATGTTGGAAGATGCAGGTGTAACAGACGATAACCAGGGTGGTAGGTTGGGTTTATTTGAACTTTACTGCAACTCGTGTTCAGGTTAGTGTTATGTTGGAAGATGCAGGTGTAACAGACGATAACCAGGGTGGTAGGTTGGGTTTATTTGAACTTTACTGCAACTCGTGTTCAGGTTAGTGTTATGTTGGAAGATGCAGGTGTAACAGACGATAACCAGGGTGGTAGGTTGGGTTTATTTGAACTTTACTGCAACTCGTGTTCAGGTTAGTGTTATGTTGGAAGATGCAGGTGTAACAGACGATAACCAGGGTGGTAGGTTGGGTTTATTTGAACTTTACTGCAACTCGTGTTCAGGTTAGTGTTGTGTTGGAAGATGCAGGTGTAACAGATGATAACCAGGGTGGTAGGTTGGGTTTATTTGAACTTTACTGCAACTCATGTTCAGGTTAGTGTTATGTTGGAAGATGCAGGTGTAACAGACGATAACCAGGGTGGTAGGTTGGGTTTATTTGAACTTTACTGCAACTCGTGTTCAGGTTAGTGTTATGTTGGAAGATGCAGCTGTAACAGACGATAACCAGGGTGGTAGGTTGGGTTTATTTGAACTTTACTGCAACTAACTCATGTTCAGGTTAGTGTTATGTTGGAAGATGCAGCTGTAACAGACGATAACCAGGGTGGTAGGTTGGGTTTATTTGAACTTTACTGCAACTAACTCGTGTTCAGGTTAGTGTTATGTTGGAAGATGCAGCTGTAACAGACGATAACCAGGGTGGTAGGTTGGGTTTATTTGAACTTTACTGCAACTAACTCATGTTCAGGTTAGTGTTATGTTGGAAGATGCAGGTGTAACAGACGATAACCAGGGTGGTAGGTTGGGTTTATTTGAACTTTACTGCAACTCATGTTCAGGTTAGTGTTATGTTGGAAGATGCAGGTGTAACAGACGATAACCAGGGTGGTAGGTTGGGTTTATTTGAACTTTACTGCAACTAACTCGTGTTCAGGTTAGTGTTATGTTGGAAGATGCAGGTGTAACAGATGATAACCAGGGTGGTGGGTTGGGTTTATTTGAACTTTACTGCAACTCGTGTTCAGGTTAGTGTTATGTTGGAAGATGCAGGTGTAACAGACGATAACCAGGGTGGTAGGTTGGGTTTATTTGAACTTTACTGCAACTAACTCGTGTTCAGGTTAGTGTTATGTTGGAAGATGCAGGTGTAACAGATGATAACCAGGGTGGTGGGTTGGGTTTATTTGAACTTTACTGCAACTCATGTTCAGGTTAGTGTTATGTTGGAAGATGCAGGTGTAACAGACGATAACCAGGGTGGTGGGTTGGGTTTATTTGAACTTTACTGCAACTCGTGTTCAGGTTAGTGTTATGTTGGAAGATGCAGGTGTAACAGACGATAACCAGGGTGGTAGGTTGGGTTTATTTGAACTTTACTGCAACTCATGTTCAGGTTAGTGTTATGTTGGAAGATGCAGCTGTAACAGACGATAACCAGGGTGGTAGGTTGGGTTTATTTGAACTTTACTGCAACTAACTCATGTTCAGGTTAGTGTTATGTTGGAAGATGCAGGTGTAACAGACGATAACCAGGGTGGTAGGTTGGGTTTATTTGAACTTTACTGCAACTCATGTTCAGGTTAGTGTTATGTTGGAAGATGCAGGTGTAACAGACGATAACCAGGGTGGTAGGTTGGGTTTATTTGAACTTTACTGCAACTAACTCATGTTCAGCTTAGTGTTATGTTGGAAGATGCAGGTGTAACAGACGATAACCAGGGTGGTAGGTTGGGTTTATTTGAACTTTACTGCAACTAACTCATGTTCAGGTTAGTGTTATGTTGGAAGATGCAGGTGTAACAGACGATAACCAGGGTGGTAGGTTGGGTTTATTTGAACTTTACTGCAACTAACTCATGTTCAGGTTAGTGTTATGTTGGAAGATGCAGCTGTAACAGACGATAACCAGGGTGGTAGGTTGGGTTTATTTGAACTTTACTGCAACTAACTCATGTTCAGGTTAGTGTTATGTTGGAAGATGCAGCTGTAACAGACGATAACCAGGGTGGTAGGTTGGGTTTATTTGAACTTTACTGCAACTAACTCATGTTCAGGTTAGTGTTATGTTGGAAGATGCAGCTGTAACAGACGATAACCAGGGTGGTAGGTTGGGTTTATTTGAACTTTACTGCAACTAACTCATGTTCAGGTTAGTGTTATGTTGGAAGATGCAGCTGTAACAGACGATAACCAGGGTGGTAGGTTGGGTTTATTTGAACTTTACTGCAACTAACACGTGTTCAGGTTAGTGTTATGTTGGAAGATGCAGGTGTAGCAGACGAGAAGCAGGGTGGTAGGTTGGGTTTATTTGAACTTTACTGCAACTCGTGTTCAGGTTAGTGTTATGTTGGAAGATGCAGGTGTAACAGACGATATCCAGGGCGGTAGGTTGGGTTTATTTGAACTTTACTGCAACTCGTGTTCAGGTTAGTGTTATGTTGGAAGATGCAGGTGTAACAGACGATATCCAGGGTGGTAGGTTGGGTTTATTTGAACTTTACTGCAACTCATGTTCAGGTTAGTGTTATGTTGGAAGATGCAGGTGTAACAGACGATATCCAGGGCGGTAGGTTGGGTTTATTTGAACTTTACTGCAACTCGTGTTCAGGTTAGTGTTATGTTGGAAGATGCAGGTGTAACAGACGATAACCAGGGTGGTAGGTTGGGTTTATTTGAACTTTACTGCAACTCATGTTCAGGTTAGTGTTATGTTGGAAGATGCAGGTGTAACAGACGATAACCAGGGTGGTAGGTTGGGTTTATTTGAACTTTACTGCAACTAACTCATGTTCAGGTTAGTGTTATGTTGGAAGATGCAGGTGTAACAGACGATAACCAGGGTGGTGGGTTGGGTTTATTTGAACTTTACTGCAACTCGTGTTCAGGTTAGTGTTATGTTGGAAGATGCAGGTGTAACAGACGATAACCAGGGTGGTAGGTTGGGTTTATTTGAACTTTACTGCAACTCATGTTCAGGTTAGTGTTATGTTGGAAGATGCAGCTCTAACAGACGATAACCAGGGTGGTAGGTTGAGTTTATTTGAACTTTACTGCAACTCGTGTTCAGGTTAGTGTTATGTTGGAAGATGCAGGTGTAACAGACGATAACCAGGGTGGTAGGTTGGGTTTATTTGAACTTTACTGCAACTAACTCATGTTCAGGTTAGTGTTATGTTGGAAGATGCAGGTGTAACAGACGATAACCAGGGCGGTAGGTTGGGTTTATTTGAACTTTACTGCAACTAACTCATGTTCAGGTTAGTGTTATGTTGGAAGATGCAGGTGTAACAGACGATAACCAGGGCGGTAGGTTGGGTTTATTTGAACTTTACTGCAACTCATGTTCAGGTTAGTGTTATGTTGGAAGATGCAGGTGTAACAGACGATAACCAGGGCGGTAGGTTGGGTTTATTTGAACTTTACTGTAACTCATGTTCAGGTTAGTGTTATGTTGGAAGATGCAGCTGTAACAGACGATAACCAGGGTGGTAGGTTGAGTTTATTTGAACTTTACTGCAACTCGTGTTCAGGTTAGTGTTATGTTGGAAGATGCAGGTGTAACAGACGATAACCAGGGCGGTAGGTTGGGTTTATTTGAACTTTACTGCAACTCATGTTCAGGTTAGTGTTATGTTGGAAGATGCAGGTGTAACAGACGATAACCAGGGTGGTAGGTTGGGTTTATTTGAACTTTACTGCAACTCATGTTCAGGTTAGTGTTATGTTGGAAGATGCAGGTGTAACAGACGATAACCAGGGCGGTAGGTTGGGTTTATTTGAACTTTACTGCAACTAACTCATGTTCAGGTTAGTGTTATGTTGGAAGATGCAGGTGTAACAGACGATAACCAGGGCGGTAGGTTGGGTTTATTTGAACTTTACTGCAACTCATGTTCAGGTTAGTGTTATGTTGGAAGATGCAGGTGTAACAGACGATAACCAGGGTGGTAGGTTGGGTTTATTTGAACTTTACTGCAACTAACTCATGTTCAGGTTAGTGTTATGTTGGAAGATGCAGCTGTAACAGACGATAACCAGGGTGGTAGGTTGGGTTTATTTGAACTTTACTGCAACTAACTCATGTTCAGCTTAGTGTTATGTTGGAAGATGCAGGTGTAACAGACGATAACCAGGGTGGTAGGTTGGGTTTATTTGAACTTTACTGGAACTCATGTTCAGGTTAGTGTTATGTTGGAAGATGCAGGTGTAACAGACGATAACCAGGGTGGTAGGTTGGGTTTATTTGAACTTTACTGCAACTAACTCATGTTCAGGTTAGTGTTATGTTGGAAGATGCAGGTGTAACAGACGATAACCAGGGTGGTAGGTTGGGTTTATTTGAACTTTACTGCAACTCATGTTCAGGTTAGTGTTATGTTGGAAGATGCAGCTGTAACAGACGATAACCAGGGTGGTAGGTTGGGTTTATTTGAACTTTACTGCAACTAACTCATGTTCAGGTTAGTGTTATGTTGGAAGATGCAGATGTAACAGACGATAACCAGGGTGGTAGGTTGGGTTTATTTGAACTTTACTGCAACTAACTCGTGTTCAGGTTAGTGTTATGTTGGAAGATGCAGGTGTAACAGACGATAACCAGGGTGGTAGGTTGGGTTTATTTGAACTTTACTGCAACTAACTCGTGTTCAGGTTAGTGTTATGTTGGAAGATGCAGCTGTAACAGACGATAACCAGGGTGGTAGTTTGGGTTTATTTGAACTTTACTGCAACTCATGTTCAGGTTAGTGTTATGTTGGAAGATGCAGCTGTAACAGACGATAACCAGGGTGGTAGGTTGGGTTTATTTGAACTTTACTGCAACTCGTGTTCAGGTTAGTGTTATGTTGGAAGATGCAGGTGTAACAGACGATAACCAGGGTGGTAGGTTGGGTTTATTTGAACTTTACTGCAACTCGTGTTCAGGTTAGTGTTATGTTGGAAGATGCAAGTGTAACAGATGATAACCAGGGTGGTAGGTTGGGTTTATTTGAACTTTACTGCAACTCATGTTCAGGTTAGTGTTATGTTGGAAGATGCAGGTGTAACAGACGATAACCAGGGTGGTAGGTTGGGTTTATTTGAACTTTACTGCAACTCGTGTTCAGGTTAGTGTTATGTTGGAAGATGCAGGTGTAACAGACGATAACCAGGGTGGTAGGTTGGGTTTATTTGAACTTTACTGCAACTCGTGTTCAGGTTAGTGTTATGTTGGAAGATGCAGGTGTAACAGATGATAACCAGGGTGGTAGGTTGGGTTTATTTGAACTTTACTGCAACTCGTGTTCAGGTTAGTGTTATGTTGGAAGATGCAGGTGTAACAGACGATAACCAGGGTGGTAGGTTGGGTTTATTTGAACTTTACTGCAACTAACTCATGTTCAGGTTAGTGTTATGTTGGAAGATGCAGGTGTAACAGATGATAACCAGGGTGGTAGGTTGGGTTTATTTGAACTTTACTGCAACTCATGTTCAGGTTAGTGTTATGTTGGAAGATGCAGGTGTAACAGACGATAACCAGGGTGGTAGGTTGGGTTTATTTGAACTTTACTGCAACTCATGTTCAGGTTAGTGTTATGTTGGAAGATGCAGCTGTAACAGACGATAACCAGGGTGGTAGGTTGGGTTTATTTGAACTTTACTGCAACTCGTGTTCAGGTTAGTGTTATGTTGGAAGATGCAGCTGTAACAGACGATAACCAGGGTGGTAGGTTGGGTTTATTTGAACTTTACTGCAACTAACTCATGTTCAGGTTAGTGTTATGTTGGAAGATGCAGCTGTAACAGACGATAACCAGGGTGGTAGGTTGGGTTTATTTGAACTTTACTGCAACTAACTCGTGTTCAGGTTAGTGTTATGTTGGAAGATGCAGCTGTAACAGACGATAACCAGGGTGGTAGGTTGGGTTTATTTGAACTTTACTGCAACTAACTCATGTTCAGGTTAGTGTTATGTTGGAAGATGCAGGTGTAACAGACGATAACCAGGGTGGTAGGTTGGGTTTATTTGAACTTTACTGCAACTCATGTTCAGGTTAGTGTTATGTTGGAAGATGCAGGTGTAACAGACGATAACCAGGGTGGTAGGTTGGGTTTATTTGAACTTTACTGCAACTCGTGTTCAGGTTAGTGTTATGTTGGAAGATGCAGCTGTAACAGACGATAACCAGGGTGGTAGGTTGGGTTTATTTGAACTTTACTGCAACTAACTCATGTTCAGGTTAGTGTTATGTTGGAAGATGCAGCTGTAACAGACGATAACCAGGGTGGTAGGTTGGGTTTATTTGAACTTTACTGCAACTAACTCGTGTTCAGGTTAGTGTTATGTTGGAAGATGCAGCTGTAACAGACGATAACCAGGGTGGTAGGTTGGGTTTATTTGAACTTTACTGCAACTAACTCATGTTCAGGTTAGTGTTATGTTGGAAGATGCAGGTGTAACAGACGATAACCAGAGTGGTAGGTTGGGTTTATTTGAACTTTACTGCAACTCGTGTTCAGGTTAGTGTTATGTTGGAAGATGCAGCTGTAACAGACGATAACCAGGGTGGTAGGTTGGGTTTATTTGAACTTTACTGCAACTCATGTTCAGGTTAGTGTTATGTTGGAAGATGCAGGTGTAACAGATGATAACCAGGGTGGTGGGTTGGGTTTATTTGAACTTTACTGCAACTCGTGTTCAGGTTAGTGTTATGTTGGAAGATGCAGGTGTAACAGACGATAACCAGGGTGGTAGGTTGGGTTTATTTGAACTTTACTGCAACTCATGTTCAGGTTAGTGTTATGTTGGAAGATGCAGCTGTAACAGACGATAACCAGGGTGGTAGGTTGGGTTTATTTGAACTTTACTGCAACTAACTCATGTTCAGGTTAGTGTTATGTTGGAAGATGCAGCTGTAACAGACGATATCCAGGGCGGTAGGTTGGGTTTATTTGAACTTTACTGCAACTCGTGTTCAGGTTAGTGTTATGTTGGAAGATGCAGGTGTAACAGACGATATCCAGGGTGGTAGGTTGGGTTTATTTGAACTTTACTGCAACTCATGTTCAGGTTAGTGTTATGTTGGAAGATGCAGGTGTAACAGACGATATCCAGGGCGGTAGGTTGGGTTTATTTGAACTTTACTGCAACTCGTGTTCAGGTTAGTGTTATGTTGGAAGATGCAGGTGTAACAGACGATAACCAGGGTGGTAGGTTGGGTTTATTTGAACTTTACTGCAACTCATGTTCAGGTTAGTGTTATGTTGGAAGATGCAGGTGTAACAGACGATAACCAGGGTGGTAGGTTGGGTTTATTTGAACTTTACTGCAACTAACTCATGTTCAGGTTAGTGTTATGTTGGAAGATGCAGGTGTAACAGACGATAACCAGGGTGGTGGGTTGGGTTTATTTGAACTTTACTGCAACTCGTGTTCAGGTTAGTGTTATGTTGGAAGATGCAGGTGTAACAGACGATAACCAGGGTGGTAGGTTGGGTTTATTTGAACTTTACTGCAACTCATGTTCAGGTTAGTGTTATGTTGGAAGATGCAGCTGTAACAGACGATAACCAGGGTGGTAGGTTGAGTTTATTTGAACTTTACTGCAACTCGTGTTCAGGTTAGTGTTATGTTGGAAGATGCAGGTGTAACAGACGATAACCAGGGTGGTAGGTTGGGTTTATTTGAACTTTACTGCAACTAACTCATGTTCAGGTTAGTGTTATGTTGGAAGATGCAGGTGTAACAGACGATAACCAGGGCGGTAGGTTGGGTTTATTTGAACTTTACTGCAACTAACTCATGTTCAGGTTAGTGTTATGTTGGAAGATGCAGGTGTAACAGACGATAACCAGGGCGGTAGGTTGGGTTTATTTGAACTTTACTGCAACTCATGTTCAGGTTAGTGTTATGTTGGAAGATGCAGGTGTAACAGACGATAACCAGGGCGGTAGGTTGGGTTTATTTGAACTTTACTGTAACTCATGTTCAGGTTAGTGTTATGTTGGAAGATGCAGCTGTAACAGACGATAACCAGGGTGGTAGGTTGAGTTTATTTGAACTTTACTGCAACTCGTGTTCAGGTTAGTGTTATGTTGGAAGATGCAGGTGTAACAGACGATAACCAGGGCGGTAGGTTGGGTTTATTTGAACTTTACTGCAACTCATGTTCAGGTTAGTGTTATGTTGGAAGATGCAGGTGTAACAGACGATAACCAGGGTGGTAGGTTGGGTTTATTTGAACTTTACTGCAACTCATGTTCAGGTTAGTGTTATGTTGGAAGATGCAGGTGTAACAGACGATAACCAGGGCGGTAGGTTGGGTTTATTTGAACTTTACTGCAACTAACTCATGTTCAGGTTAGTGTTATGTTGGAAGATGCAGGTGTAACAGACGATAACCAGGGCGGTAGGTTGGGTTTATTTGAACTTTACTGCAACTCATGTTCAGGTTAGTGTTATGTTGGAAGATGCAGGTGTAACAGACGATAACCAGGGTGGTAGGTTGGGTTTATTTGAACTTTACTGCAACTAACTCATGTTCAGGTTAGTGTTATGTTGGAAGATGCAGCTGTAACAGACGATAACCAGGGTGGTAGGTTGGGTTTATTTGAACTTTACTGCAACTAACTCATGTTCAGCTTAGTGTTATGTTGGAAGATGCAGGTGTAACAGACGATAACCAGGGTGGTAGGTTGGGTTTATTTGAACTTTACTGGAACTCATGTTCAGGTTAGTGTTATGTTGGAAGATGCAGGTGTAACAGACGATAACCAGGGTGGTAGGTTGGGTTTATTTGAACTTTACTGCAACTAACTCATGTTCAGGTTAGTGTTATGTTGGAAGATGCAGGTGTAACAGACGATAACCAGGGTGGTAGGTTGGGTTTATTTGAACTTTACTGCAACTCGTGTTCAGGTTAGTGTTATGTTGGAAGATGCAGGTGTAACAGACGATAACCAGGGCGGTAGGTTGGGTTTATTTGAACTTTACTGCAACTCATGTTCAGGTTAGTGTTATGTTGGAAGATGCAGCTGTAACAGACGATAACCAGGGTGGTAGGTTGGGTTTATTTGAACTTTACTGCAACTAACTCATGTTCAGGTTAGTGTTATGTTGGAAGATGCAGATGTAACAGACGATAACCAGGGTGGTAGGTTGGGTTTATTTGAACTTTACTGCAAGTAACTCGTGTTCAGGTTAGTGTTATGTTGGAAGATGCAGGTGTAACAGACGATAACCAGGGTGGTAGGTTGGGTTTATTTGAACTTTACTGCAACTAACTCGTGTTCAGGTTAGTGTTATGTTGGAAGATGCAGCTGTAACAGACGATAACCAGGGTGGTAGTTTGGGTTTATTTGAACTTTACTGCAACTCATGTTCAGGTTAGTGTTATGTTGGAAGATGCAGCTGTAACAGACGATAACCAGGGTGGTAGGTTGGGTTTATTTGAACTTTACTGCAACTCGTGTTCAGGTTAGTGTTATGTTGGAAGATGCAGGTGTAACAGACGATAACCAGGGTGGTAGGTTGGGTTTATTTGAACTTTACTGCAACTCGTGTTCAGGTTAGTGTTATGTTGGAAGATGCAGGTGTAACAGATGATAACCAGGGTGGTAGGTTGGGTTTATTTGAACTTTACTGCAACTCATGTTCAGGTTAGTGTTATGTTGGAAGATGCAGGTGTAACAGACGATAACCAGGGTGGTAGGTTGGGTTTATTTGAACTTTACTGCAACTCGTGTTCAGGTTAGTGTTATGTTGGAAGATGCAGGTGTAACAGACGATAACCAGGGTGGTAGGTTGGGTTTATTTGAACTTTACTGCAACTCGTGTTCAGGTTAGTGTTATGTTGGAAGATGCAGGTGTAACAGATGATAACCAGGGTGGTAGGTTGGGTTTATTTGAACTTTACTGCAACTCGTGTTCAGGTTAGTGTTATGTTGGAAGATGCAGGTGTAACAGACGATAACCAGGGTGGTAGGTTGGGTTTATTTGAACTTTACTGCAACTAACTCATGTTCAGGTTAGTGTTATGTTGGAAGATGCAGGTGTAACAGATGATAACCAGGGTGGTAGGTTGGGTTTATTTGAACTTTACTGCAACTCATGTTCAGGTTAGTGTTATGTTGGAAGATGCAGGTGTAACAGACGATAACCAGGGTGGTAGGTTGGGTTTATTTGAACTTTACTGCAACTCATGTTCAGGTTAGTGTTATGTTGGAAGATGCAGCTGTAACAGACGATAACCAGGGTGGTAGGTTGGGTTTATTTGAACTTTACTGCAACTCGTGTTCAGGTTAGTGTTATGTTGGAAGATGCAGCTGTAACAGACGATAACCAGGGTGGTAGGTTGGGTTTATTTGAACTTTACTGCAACTAACTCATGTTCAGGTTAGTGTTATGTTGGAAGATGCAGCTGTAACAGACGATAACCAGGGTGGTAGGTTGGGTTTATTTGAACTTTACTGCAACTAACTCGTGTTCAGGTTAGTGTTATGTTGGAAGATGCAGCTGTAACAGACGATAACCAGGGTGGTAGGTTGGGTTTATTTGAACTTTACTGCAACTAACTCATGTTCAGGTTAGTGTTATGTTGGAAGATGCAGGTGTAACAGACGATAACCAGGGTGGTAGGTTGGGTTTATTTGAACTTTACTGCAACTCATGTTCAGGTTAGTGTTATGTTGGAAGATGCAGGTGTAACAGACGATAACCAGGGTGGTAGGTTGGGTTTATTTGAACTTTACTGCAACTCGTGTTCAGGTTAGTGTTATGTTGGAAGATGCAGCTGTAACAGACGATAACCAGGGTGGTAGGTTGGGTTTATTTGAACTTTACTGCAACTAACTCATGTTCAGGTTAGTGTTATGTTGGAAGATGCAGCTGTAACAGACGATAACCAGGGTGGTAGGTTGGGTTTATTTGAACTTTACTGCAACTAACTCGTGTTCAGGTTAGTGTTATGTTGGAAGATGCAGCTGTAACAGACGATAACCAGGGTGGTAGGTTGGGTTTATTTGAACTTTACTGCAACTAACTCATGTTCAGGTTAGTGTTATGTTGGAAGATGCAGGTGTAACAGACGATAACCAGAGTGGTAGGTTGGGTTTATTTGAACTTTACTGCAACTCGTGTTCAGGTTAGTGTTATGTTGGAAGATGCAGCTGTAACAGACGATAACCAGGGTGGTAGGTTGGGTTTATTTGAACTTTACTGCAACTCATGTTCAGGTTAGTGTTATGTTGGAAGATGCAGCTGTAACAGACGATAACCAGGGTGGTAGGTTGGGTTTATTTGAACTTTACTGCAACTAACTCATGTTCAGGTTAGTGTTATGTTGGAAGATGCAGGTGTAACAGACGATAACCAGGGTGGTAGGTTGGGTTTATTTGAACTTTACTGCAACTCATGTTCAGGTTAGTGTTATGTTGGAAGATGCAGGTGTAACAGACGATAACCAGGGTGGTAGGTTGGGTTTGTTTGAACTTTACTGCAACTAACTCATGTTCAGGTTAGTGTTATGTTGGAAGATGCAGGTGTAACAGACGATAACCAGGGTGGTGGGTTGGGTTTATTTGAACTTTACTGCAACTAACTCGTGTTCAGGTTAGTGTTATGTTGGAAGATGCAGGTGTAACAGACGATAACCAGGGTGGTAGGTTGGGTTTATTTGAACTTTACTGCAACTAACTCGTGTTCAGGTTAGTGTTATGTTGGAAGATGCAGCTGTAACAGACGATAACCAGGGTGGTAGGTTGGGTTTATTTGAACTTTACTGCAACTCATGTTCAGGTTAGTGTTATGTTGGAAGATGCAGGTGTAACAGACGATAACCAGGGTGGTAGGTTGGGTTTATTTGAACTTTACTGCAACTAACTCATGTTCAGGTTAGTGTTATGTTGGAAGATGCAGGTGTAACAGACGATAACCAGGGTGGTAGGTTGGGTTTATTTGAACTTTACTGCAACTAACTCATGTTCAGGTTAGTGTTATGTTGGAAGATGCAGGTGTAACAGACGATAACCAGGGTGGTAGGTTGGGTTTATTTGAACTTTACTGCAACTAACTCATGTTCAGGTTAGTGTTATGTTGGAAGATGCAGGTGTAACAGACGATAACCAGGGTGGTAGGTTGGGTTTATTTGGACTTTACTGCAACTAACTCATGTTCAGGTTAGTGTTATGTTGGAAGATGCAGGTGTAACAGACGATAACCAGGGTGGTAGGTTGGGTTTATTTGAACTTTACTGCAACTAACTCATGTTCAGGTTAGTGTTATGTTGGAAGATGCAGCTGTAACAGACGATAACCAGGGTGGTAGGTTGGGTTTATTTGAACTTTACTGCAACTAACTCATGTTCAGGTTAGTGTTATGTTGGAAGATGCAGCTGTAACAGACGATAACCAGGGTGGTAGGTTGGGTTTATTTGAACTTTACTGCAACTAACTCATGTTCAGGTTAGTGTTATGTTGGAAGATGCAGCTGTAACAGACGATAACCAGGGTGGTAGGTTGGGTTTATTTGAACTTTACTGCAACTAACTCATGTTCAGGTTAGTGTTATGTTGGAAGATGCAGCTGTAACAGACGATAACCAGGGTGGTAGGTTGGGTTTATTTGAACTTTACTGCAACTAACTCGTGTTCAGGTTAGTGTTATGTTGGAAGATGCCGGTGTAGCAGACGAGAAGCAGGGTGGTAGGTTGGGTTTATTTGAACTTTACTGCAACTCGTGTTCAGGTTAGTGTTATGTTGGAAGATGCAGGTGTAACAGACGATATCCAGGGCGGTAGGTTGGGTTTATTTGAACTTTACTGCAACTCGTGTTCAGGTTAGTGTTATGTTGGAAGATGCAGGTGTAACAGACGATATCCAGGGTGGTAGGTTGGGTTTATTTGAACTTTACTGCAACTCGTGTTCAGGTTAGTGTTATGTTGGAAGATGCAGGTGTAACAGACGATATCCAGGGTGGTAGGTTGGGTTTATTTGAACTTTACTGCAACTCATGTTCAGGTTAGTGTTATGTTGGAAGATGCAGCTGTAACAGACGATAACCAGGGTGGTAGGTTGGGTTTATTTGAACTTTACTGCAACTCATGTTCAGGTTAGTGTTATGTTGGAAGATGCAGGTGTAACAGACGATAACCAGGGCGGTAGGTTGGGTTTATTTGAACTTTACTGTAACTCATGTTCAGGTTAGTGTTATGTTGGAAGATGCAGCTGTAACAGACGATAACCAGGGTGGTAGGTTGAGTTTATTTGAACTTTACTGCAACCCGTGTTCAGGTTAGTGTTATGTTGGAAGATGCAGGTGTAGCAGACGATAACCAGGGCGGTAGGTTGGGTTTATTTGAACTTTACTGCAACTCATGTTCAGGTTAGTGTTATGTTGGAAGATGCAGGTGTAACAGACGATAACCAGGGTGGTAGGTTGGGTTTATTTGAACTTTACTGCAACTCATGTTCAGGTTAGTGTTATGTTGGAAGATGCAGGTGTAACAGACGATAACCAGGGCGGTAGGTTGGGTTTATTTGAACTTTACTGCAACTAACTCATGTTCAGGTTAGTGTTATGTTGGAAGATGCAGGTGTAACAGATGATAACCAGGGCGGTAGGTTGGGTTTATTTGAACTTTACTGCAACTCATGTTCAGGTTAGTGTTATGTTGGAAGATGCAGGTGTAACAGACGATAACCAGGGTGGTAGGTTGGGTTTATTTGAACTTTACTGCAACTAACTCATGTTCAGGTTAGTGTTATGTTGGAAGATGCAGCTGTAACAGACGATAACCAGGGTGGTAGGTTGGGTTTATTTGAACTTTACTGCAACTAACTCATGTTCAGGTTAGTGTTATGTTGGAAGATGCAGGTGTAACAGACGATAACCAGGGTGGTAGGTTGGGTTTATTTGAACTTTACTGCAACTCGTGTTCAGGTTAGTGTTATGTTGGAAGATGCAGGTGTAACAGACGATAACCAGGGCGGTAGGTTGGGTTTATTTGAACTTTACTGCAACTCATGTTCAGGTTAGTGTTATGTTGGAAGATGCAGCTGTAACAGACGATAACCAGGGTGGTAGGTTGGGTTTATTTGAACTTTACTGCAACTAACTCATGTTCAGGTTAGTGTTATGTTGGAAGATGCAGATGTAACAGACGATAACCAGGGTGGTAGGTAGGTTTATTTGAACTTTACTGCAACTAACTCGTGTTCAGGTTAGTGTTATGTTGGAATATGCAGGTGTAGCAGACGATAACCAGGGTGGTAGGTTGGGTTTATTTGAACTTTACTGCAACTAACTCGTGTTCAGGTTAGTGTTATGTTGGAAGATGCAGCTGTAACAGACGATAACCAGGGTGGTAGTTTGGGTTTATTTGAACTTTACTGCAACTCATGTTCAGGTTAGTGTTATGTTGGAAGATGCAGCTGTAACAGACGATAACCAGGGTGGTAGGTTGGGTTTATTTGAACTTTACTGCAACTCGTGTTCAGGTTAGTGTTATGTTGGAAGATGCAGGTGTAACAGACGATAACCAGGGTGGTAGGTTGGGTTTATTTGAACTTTACTGCAACTCGTGTTCAGGTTAGTGTTATGTTGGAAGATGCAGGTGTAACAGACGATAACCAGGGTGGTAGGTTGGGTTTATTTGAACTTTACTGCAACTCGTGTTCAGGTTAGTGTTATGTTGGAAGATGCAGGTGTAACAAATGATAACCAGGGTGGTAGGTTGGGTTTATTTGAACTTTACTGCAACTCATGTTCAGGTTAGTGTTATGTTGGAAGATGCAGGTGTAACAGACGATAACCAGGGTGGTAGGTTGGGTTTATTTGAACTTTACTGCAACTCGTGTTCAGGTTAGTGTTATGTTGGAAGATGCAGCTGTAACAGACGATAACCAGGGTGGTAGGTTGGGTTTATTTGAACTTTACTGCAACTAACTCATGTTCAGGTTAGTGTTATGTTGGAAGATGCAGCTGTAACAGACGATAACCAGGGTGGTAGGTTGGGTTTATTTGAACTTTACTGCAACTAACTCGTGTTCAGGTTAGTGTTATGTTGGAAGATGCAGCTGTAACAGACGATAACCAGGGTGGTAGGTTGGGTTTATTTGAACTTTACTGCAACTAACTCATGTTCAGGTTAGTGTTATGTTGGAAGATGCAGGTGTAACAGACGATAACCAGGGTGGTAGGTTGGGTTTATTTGAACTTTACTGCAACTCATGTTCAGGTTAGTGTTATGTTGGAAGATGCAGGTGTAACAGACGATAACCAGGGTGGTAGGTTGGGTTTATTTGAACTTTACTGCAACTAACTCGTGTTCAGGTTAGTGTTATGTTGGAAGATGCAGGTGTAACAGATGATAACCAGGGTGGTGGGTTGGGTTTATTTGAACTTTACTGCAACTCGTGTTCAGGTTAGTGTTATGTTGGAAGATGCAGGTGTAACAGACGATAACCAGGGTGGTAGGTTGGGTTTATTTGAACTTTACTGCAACTCGTGTTCAGGTTAGTGTTATGTTGGAAGATGCAGGTGTAACAGACGATAACCAGGGTGGTAGGTTGGGTTTATTTGAACTTTACTGCAACTCGTGTTCAGGTTAGTGTTATGTTGGAAGATGCAGGTGTAACAGACGATAACCAGGGTGGTAGGTTGGGTTTATTTGAACTTTACTGCAACTCGTGTTCAGGTTAGTGTTATGTTGGAAGATGCAGGTGTAACAAATGATAACCAGGGTGGTAGGTTGGGTTTATTTAAACTTTACTGCAACTCATGTTCAGGTTAGTGTTATGTTGGAAGATGCAGGTGTAACAGACGATAACCAGGGTGGTAGGTTGGGTTTATTTGAACTTTACTGCAACTCGTGTTCAGGTTAGTGTTATGTTGGAAGATGCAGCTGTAACAGACGATAACCAGGGTGGTAGGTTGGGTTTATTTGAACTTTACTGCAACTAACTCATGTTCAGGTTAGTGTTATGTTGGAAGATGCAGCTGTAACAGACGATAACCAGGGTGGTAGGTTGGGTTTATTTGAACTTTACTGCAACTAACTCGTGTTCAGGTTAGTGTTATGTTGGAAGATGCAGCTGTAACAGACGATAACCAGGGTGGTAGGTTGGGTTTATTTGAACTTTACTGCAACTAACTCATGTTCAGGTTAGTGTTATGTTGGAAGATGCAGGTGTAACAGACGATAACCAGGGTGGTAGGTTGGGTTTATTTGAACTTTACTGCAACTCATGTTCAGGTTAGTGTTATGTTGGAAGATGCAGGTGTAACAGACGATAACCAGGGTGGTAGGTTGGGTTTATTTGAACTTTACTGCAACTAACTCGTGTTCAGGTTAGTGTTATGTTGGAAGATGCAGGTGTAACAGATGATAACCAGGGTGGTGGGTTGGGTTTATTTGAACTTTACTGCAACTCGTGTTCAGGTTAGTGTTATGTTGGAAGATGCAGGTGTAACAGACGATAACCAGGGTGGTAGGTTGGGTTTATTTGAACTTTACTGCAACTAACTCGTGTTCAGGTTAGTGTTATGTTGGAAGATGCAGGTGTAACAGATGATAACCAGGGTGGTGGGTTGGGTTTATTTGAACTTTACTGCAACTCGTGTTCAGGTTAGTGTTATGTTGGAAGATGCAGGTGTAACAGACGATAACCAGGGTGGTGGGTTGGGTTTATTTGAACTTTACTGCAACTCGTGTTCAGGTTAGTGTTATGTTGGAAGATGCAGGTGTAACAGACGATAACCAGGGTGGTAGGTTGGGTTTATTTGAACTTTACTGCAACTCATGTTCAGGTTAGTGTTATGTTGGAAGATGCAGCTGTAACAGACGATAACCAGGGTGGTAGGTTGGGTTTATTTGAACTTTACTGCAACTAACTCATGTTCAGGTTAGTGTTATGTTGGAAGATGCAGGTGTAACAGACGATAACCAGGGTGGTGGGTTGGGTTTATTTGAACTTTACTGCAACTAACTCGTGTTCAGGTTAGTGTTATGTTGGAAGATGCAGGTGTAACAGACGATAACCAGGGTGGTAGGTTGGGTTTATTTGAACTTTACTGCAACTAACTCATGTTCAGGTTAGTGTTATGTTGGAAGATGCAGCTGTAACAGACGATAACCAGGGTGGTAGGTTGGGTTTATTTGAACTTTACTGCAACTCATGTTCAGGTTAGTGTTATGTTGGAAGATGCAGGTGTAACAGACGATAACCAGGGTGGTAGGTTGGGTTTATTTGAACTTTACTGCAACTAACTCATGTTCAGGTTAGTGTTATGTTGGAAGATGCAGGTGTAACAGACGATAACCAGGGTGGTAGGTTGGGTTTATTTGAACTTTACTGCAACTAACTCATGTTCAGGTTAGTGTTATGTTGGAAGATGCAGCTGTAACAGACGATAACCAGGGTGGTAGGTTGGGTTTATTTGAACTTTACTGCAACTAACTCATGTTCAGGTTAGTGTTATGTTGGAAGATGCAGCTGTAACAGACGATAACCAGGGTGGTAGGTTGGGTTTATTTGAACTTTACTGCAACTAACTCATGTTCAGGTTAGTGTTATGTTGGAAGATGCAGCTGTAACAGACGATAACCAGGGTGGTAGGTTGGGTTTATTTGAACTTTACTGCAACTAACTCATGTTCAGGTTAGTGTTATGTTGGAAGATGCAGCTGTAACAGACGATAACCAGGGTGGTAGGTTGGGTTTCTTTGAACTTTACTGCAACTAACTCGTGTTCAGGTTAGTGTTATGTTGGAAGATGCAGGTGTAGCAGACGAGAAGCAGGGTGGTAGGTTGGGTTTATTTGAACTTTACTGCAACTCGTGTTCAGGTTAGTGTTATGTTGGAAGATGCAGGTGTAACAGACGATAACCAGGGTGGTAGGTTGGGTTTATTTGAACTTTACTGTAACTCATGTTCAGGTTAGTGTTATGTTGGAAGATGCAGGTGTAACAGACGATATCCAGGGCGGTAGGTTGGGTTTATTTGAACTTTACTGCAACTCGTGTTCAGGTTAGTGTTATGTTGGAAGATGCAGGTGTAACAGACGATAACCAGGGTGGTAGGTTGGGTTTATTTGAACTTTACTGTAACTCATGTTCAGGTTAGTGTTATGTTGGAAGATGCAGGTGTAACAGACGATATCCAGGGCGGTAGGTTGGGTTTATTTGAACTTTACTGCAACTCGTGTTCAGGTTAGTGTTATGTTGGAAGATGCAGGTGTAACAGACGATAACCAGGGTGGTAGGTTGGGTTTATTTGAACTTTACTGTAACTCATGTTCAGGTTAGTGTTATGTTGGAAGATGCAGGTGTAACAGACGATATCCAGGGCGGTAGGTTGGGTGTATTTGAACTTTACTGCAACTCGTGTTCAGGTTAGTGTTATGTTGGAAGATGCAGGTGTAACAGACGATAACCAGGGTGGTAGGTTGGGTTTATTTGAACTTTACTGCAACTCATGTTCAGGTTAGTGTTATGTTGGAAGATGCAGGTGTAACAGACGATAACCAGGGTGGTAGGTTGGGTTTATTTGAACTTTACTGCAACTAACTCATGTTCAGGTTAGTGTTATGTTGGAAGATGCAGGTGTAACAGACGATAACCAGGGTGGTAGGTTGGGTTTATTTGAACTTTACTGCAACTCGTGTTCAGGTTAGTGTTATGTTGGAAGATGCAGGTGTAACAGACGATAACCAGGGTGGTGGGTTGGGTTTATTTGAACTTTACTGCAACTCGTGTTCAGGTTAGTGTTATGTTGGAAGATGCAGGTGTAACAGACGATAACCAGGGTGGTGGGTTGGGTTTATTTGAACTTTACTGCAACTCATGTTCAGGTTAGTGTTATGTTGGAAGATGCAGGTGTAACAGACGATAACCAGGGTGGTAGGTTGGGTTTATTTGAACTTTACTGCAACTCGTGTTCAGGTTAGTGTTATGTTGGAAGATGCAGGTGTAACAGACGATAACCAGGGTGGTAGGTTGGGTTTATTTGAACTTTACTGCAACTCGTGTTCAGGTTAGTGTTATGTTGGAAGATGCAGGTGTAACAGACGATAACCAGGGTGGTAGGTTGGGTTTATTTGAACTTTACTGCAACTCGTGTTCAGGTTAGTGTTATGTTGGAAGATGCAGGTGTAACAGACGATAACCAGGGCGGTAGGTTGGGTTTATTTGAACTTTACTGCAACTCATGTTCAGGTTAGTGTTATGTTGGAAGATGCAGGTGTAACAGACGATAACCAGGGCGGTAGGTTGGGTTTATTTGAACTTTACTGTAACTCATGTTCAGGTTAGTGTTATGTTGGAAGATGCAGGTGTAACAGACGATAACCAGGGCGGTAGGTTGGGTTTATTTGAACTTTACTGCAACTCATGTTCAGGTTAGTGTTATGTTGGAAGATGCAGGTGTAACAGACGATAACCAGGGTGGTAGGTTGGGTTTATTTGAACTTTACTGCAACTCATGTTCAGGTTAGTGTTATGTTGGAAGATGCAGGTGTAACAGACGATAACCAGGGTGGTAGGTTGAGTTTATTTGAACTTTACTGCAACTCGTGTTCAGGTTAGTGTTATGTTGGAAGATGCAGGTGTAACAGACGATAACCAGGGCGGTAGGTTGGGTTTATTTGAACTTTACTGCAACTCATGTTCAGGTTAGTGTTATGTTGGAAGATGCAGGTGTAACAGACGATAACCAGGGTGGTAGGTTGGGTTTATTTGAACTTTACTGCAACTCCTGTTCAGGTTAGTGTTATGTTGGAAGATGCAGGTGTAACAGACGATAACCAGGGCGGTAGGTTGGGTTTATTTGAACTTTACTGTAACTCATGTTCAGGTTAGTGTTATGTTGGAAGATGCAGGTGTAACAGACGATAACCAGGGTGGTAGGTTGGGTTTATTTGAACTTTACTGCAACTCATGTTCAGGTTAGTGTTATGTTGGAAGATGCAGGTGTAACAGACGATAACCAGGGTGGTAGGTTGGGTTTATTTGAACTTTACTGCAACTCATGTTCAGGTTAGTGTTATGTTGGAAGATGCAGGGGTAACAGACGATAACCAGGGCGGTAGGTTGGGTTTATTTGAACTTTACTGCAACTAACTCATGTTCAGGTTAGTGTTATGTTGGAAGATGCAGGTGTAACAGACGATAACCAGGGTGGTAGGTTGGGTTTATTTGAACTTTACTGCAACTAACTCATGTTCAGGTTAGTGTTATGTTGGAAGATGCAGCTGTAACAGACGATAACCAGGGTGGTAGGTTGGGTTTATTTGAACTTTACTGCAACTAACTCATGTTCAGCTTAGTGTTATGTTGGAAGATGCAGGTGTAACAGACGATAACCAGGGTGGTAGGTTGGGTTTATTTGAACTTTACTGGAACTCATGTTCAGGTTAGTGTTATGTTGGAAGATGCAGGTGTAACAGACGATAACCAGGGTGGTAGGTTGGGTTTATTTGAACTTTACTGCAACTAACTCATGTTCAGGTTAGTGTTATGTTGGAAGATGCAGGTGTAACAGACGATAACCAGGGTGGTAGGTTGGGTTTATTTGAACTTTACTGCAACTAACTCATGTTCAGGTTAGTGTTATGTTGGAAGATGCAGGTGTAAGAGACGATAACCAGGGTGGTAGGTTGGGTTTATTTGAACTTTACTGCAACTAACTCATGTTCAGCTTAGTGTTATGTTGGAAGATGCAGGTGTAGCAGACGAGAAGCAGGGCGGTGGGTTGGGTTACTCCAGAACCACCCTAACCCTCTGGTGAACCATCTGGGTCAATATGACCAGAGCCAGCCGCGCCGACTACCATCCAAAATACTACCAAAAGACATCTTAATTCCGGCGGTATAATCTCAAAGATTGGGAAAAGCGACAATATAATCTGTATCCAAAACAGAGAAAATACCTTTTCAGTTCACCTCTCAGTGTGTGACTGATGGCCAGAACCCCGGTGGGAATTAGCGCGTCACCTGATTGGTCGACCAATCAGAAGCCGCGCGCTGCCAGCTCGTGGACAAATCCCACCCACCCAGTCCCTGCACCTATAAAAACCCCTGATCCCAAAATATGTTCCCCCCGCGGCTGAAGAGGGTACACCCCTGAAACAGCCATAGGTTTAATTTTGCCCTGGGTGAGATAAACCCGGGGTAACATTAACCCTTAAATACCCTTTAAAAAAAAAAAAAAAAAAAAAAAAAAAAAAAAAAAATGTTCCCCAGAAGTCAAAATATCCCCGTAGAGATAACACCAACACTCTGCGCAGGTTAAGCCGTATGACGGCTCGGTACTGCGGACAAGACATTCGGGCGGGGGCAATCACTGTCCCCCCGTTCGACCCGAACTGCCTCTGGAGACAGCACAGTTCCTGTGGTGCTGCCAAAGAAAGCATTAGCCCTGAAGAAGCTCTACATAGTAGGGTGAAACGTTGGCAACAAACAACAACAACACAACCAAGACGGAAATACTTATTATTATTATTATTATTATTATTATTATTATTATTATTATTATTATTATTATTATTATTATTATTATTATTATTATTATTATTATTATTATTATTATTATTATTATTATTATTATTGTTGTTGTTGTTGTTGTTATTGTTATTATTACTATTGTTGATGTTGTTATTGTTGTTATACTTCAAGTAGTTAATATTTCTAACGTATTCATAAAAGTTGACGCCTTTGTAGCAGATAATATTTTTGACCATTATAATAATAAATCAAAAATGTCTTGACACCGCAGAAAACGAGAAGTTAGCGTGACAAGATTGCGTGTAACTCAAGTAGCTATTTAGGTTATTTAAAGTCGTGCAGCACTTGAAGCACGAAACTCGAGATAATCATGCACAATATTAACGATTTTTGCTACTTGCAGTTTATCCACAACTGTTTAACTGCTAGAGCCTGTATATTGTATAACTCCTCAACAAGAACCCACATGGATAGGCAATACTGTGAAATTCATTACCTCATGTTAAATAAAAAAGGGAAAGTGTAATTTTAAGGGGTAGGTAATTTGTTTCTCTGTGTGTCCTGCTACAGTATTTCCTCGGTGCACCTTCTGCCTGCTCAAACTTGCAGAGCTCCTGGCGGAAGATAAACAAGCGGTCGAAAAAGTTGTTACATTTTAATGAACGATAAACGTGAATCTAAGGATATGAACATTTTAGATATGAAGTTTTTATTCATTTTGGACCCTTTTATAACATGTATATTATTGCTTCTACTACTACTTTTATTTGATATATTGAATACTATGATCCATTTTATAAGGACGCTGATGAGACAGTTGAGCGCGGCGGCATCAAGCCCGTTTAAAGAGCAAGTACACGATTACCGAAGTGAATCTTTCTTTTAAAATTATACGAATACCTTTAAATTAATTACAGTATTTATTTTGATTTAGCGACTTTTGGCAAACAATAGTTTGCAACACTTACATCTTAATCACCAGATAGATGCTTACGTAGCACTTTCCTCGACCTGCCTTCTTCTGGTGGACAGACAGTACTAGCTTCCGGAGAAGGCCGCCTCATCTTCTGGATTCAAATCCTAACATTAATACTAGTTGAAACTAGCGAGATTATTCACTACATCTATAATAAACAAGCGAAAAGCGATGGCCGTTTATTCCTTATGAATTTCCGATGCAGGCCATGATATTGAGAGAGTGTGAGAGAGATGTAGGTTTACATTGTCATCAGCGCCCTTGAACAATTCATGGCAAAAGTCAGATATAAACTTCAATAAAAAGTAAAATTGTTAGCAAAAAGGAAGATAAGTGACAAAAGCCAGAATGAAAACAGTGATAAAGATGTCAAAAGAGTATAAAACTATATCTAAAGTTTCAAATCCCCAAACTCGTGTTACTCCCCGCTAAAAAATTAAACACTCTAGCAGCACATGACGGAGCGGACAAAGAGCAGCACAGTCCCGTTCATGAAGGTAATCATGTATGAAATCACAGTGGCCAATGCACAACCGAGACAAACTAACCTCCTCGTGACGAGATATGCGAGAGGAAGTTACCTAGTTTATCGGAAGTTGTTTCACTTCTCTAAGCTTATTACCGCGGAGAGCTGACCACTCGTCGTGCACCGCTCTCCGCACTTCCGAAGTAACACGCGAGATGGTAGTATTGGTTCTGTACTTTGCCGTCTTTGCTGCCGAATCTGCCATTTCATTCCCCAGTAAACCCACATGTCCAGGAATACATGCACACGCCACGTCAACGCCAGAAGCGTGTAAAACATGGAGGGCATCCTGGATACATTGTACAATAGGGTGGGGGTTGTACAGTTCACTCTGAAGTTTGTACAATAGGGTGGGGGTTGTACAGTTCACAAAGGCTCTGAAGTTTGTACAATAGGGTGGGGGTTGTACAGCTCACTCTGAAGTTTGTACAATAGGGTGGGGGTTGTACAGTTCACTCTGAAGTTTGTACAATAGGGTGGGGGTTGTACAGTTCACTCTGAAGTTTGTACAATAGGGTGGGGGTTGTACAGTTCACTCTGAAGTTTGTACAATAGGGTGGGGGTTGTACAGTTCACAAAGGCTCTGAAGTTTGTACAATAGGGTGGGGGTTGTACAGTTCACAAAGGCTCTGAAGTTTGTACAATAGGGTGGGGGTTGTACAGCTCACAAAGGCTCTGAAGTTTGTACAATAGGGTGGGGGTTGTACAGTTCACAAAGGCTCTGAAGTTTGTACAATAGGGTGAGGGTTGTACAGCTCACAAAGGCTCTGAAGTTTGTACAATAGGGTGAGGGTTGTACAGCTCACAAAGGCTCTGAAGTTTGTACAATAGGGTGAGGGTTGTACAGCTCACAAAGGCTCTGAAGTTTGTACAATAGGGTGGGGGTTGTACAGCTCACAAAGGCTCTGAAGTTTGTACAATAGGGTGAGGGTTGTACAGCTCACAAAGGCTCTGAAGTTTGTACAATAGGGTGGGGGTTGTACAGCTCACAAAGGCTCTGAAGTTTGTACAATAGGGTGAGGGTTGTACAGCTCACAAAGGCTCTGAAGTTTGTACAATAGGGTGAGGGTTGTACAGCTCACAAAGGCTCTGAAGTTTGTACAATAGGGTGAGGGTTGTACAGCTCACAAAGGCTCTGAAGTTTGTACAATAGGGTGAGGGTTGTACAGTTCACAAAGGCTCTGAAGTTTGTACAATAGGGTGAGGGTTGTACAGTTCACAAAGGCTCTGAAGTTTGTACAATAGGGTGGGGGTTGTACAGCTCACAAAGGCTCTGAAGTTTGTACAATAGGGTGAGGGTTGTACAGTTCACAAAGGCTCTGAAGTTTGTACAATAGGGTGGGGGTTGTACAGCTCACAAAGGCTCTGAAGTTTGTACAATAGGGTGGGGGTTGTACAGTTCACAAAGGCTCTGAAGTTTGTACAATAGGGTGGGGGTTGTACAGCTCACAAAGGCTCTGAAGTTTGTACAATAGGGTGGGGGTTGTACAGCTCACAAAGGCTCTGAAGTTTGTACAATAGGGTGGGGGTTGTACAGCTCACAAAGGCTCTGAAGTTTGTACAATAGGGTGAGGGTTGTACAGCTCACAAAGGCTCTGAAGTTTGTACAATAGGGTGGGGGTTGTACAGCTCACAAAGGCTCTGAAGTTTGTACAATAGGGTGGGGGTTGTACAGCTCACAAAGGCTCTGAAGTTTGTACAATAGGGTGGGGGTTGTACAGCTCACAAAGGCTCTGAAGTTTGTACAATAGGGTGAGGGTTGTACAGTTCACTCTGAAGTTTGTACAATAGGGTGGGGGTTGTACAGTTCACAAAGGCTCTGAAGTTTGTACAATAGGGTGGGGGTTGTACAGTTCACAAAGGCTCTGAAGTTTGTACAATAGGGTGGGGGTTGTACAGCTCACAAAGGCTCTGAAGTTTGTACAATAGGGTGAGGGTTGTACAGCTCACAAAGGCTCTGAAGTTTGTACAATAGGGTGAGGGTTGTACAGCTCACAAAGGCTCTGAAGTTTGTACAATAGGGTGGGGGTTGTACAGTTCACAAAGGCTCTGAAGTTTGTACAATAGGGTGGGGGTTGTACAGCTCACAAAGGCTCTGAAGTTTGTACAATAGGGTGGGGGTTGTACAGTTCACAAAGGCTCTGAAGTTTGTACAATAGGGTGGGGGTTGTACAGCTCACAAAGGCTCTGAAGTTTGTACAATAGGGTGGGGGTTGTACAGTTCACAAAGGCTCTGAAGTTTGTACAATAGGGTGGGGGTTGTACAGCTCACAAAGGCTCTGAAGTTTGTACAATAGGGTGGGGGTTGTGCAGTTCACAAAGGCTCTGAAGTTTGTACAATAGGGTGGGGGTTGTACAGTTCACAAAGGCTCTGAAGTTTGTACAATAGGGTGGGGGTTGTACAGCTCACAAAGGCTCTGAAGTTTGTACAATAGGGTGGGGGTTGTACAGTTCACAAAGGCTCTGAAGTTTGTACAATAGGGTGGGGGTTGTACAGCTCACAAAGGCTCTGAAGTTTGTACAATAGGGTGGGGGTTGTACAGCTCACAAAGGCTCTGAAGTTTGTACAATAGGGTGAGGGTTGTACAGTTCACTCTGAAGTTTGTACAATAGGGTGGGGGTTGTACAGTTCACAAAGGCTCTGAAGTTTGTACAATAGGGTGGGGGTTGTACAGTTCACTAAGGCTCTGAAGTTTGTACAATAGGGTGGGGGTTGTACAGCTCACAAAGGCTCTGAAGTTTGTACAATAGGGTGAGGGTTGTACAGCTCACAAAGGCTCTGAAGTTTGTACAATAGGGTGGGGGTTGTACAGCTCACAAAGGCTCTGAAGTTTGTACAATAGGGTGGGGGTTGTACAGCTCACAAAGGCTCTGAAGTTTGTACAATAGGGTGGGGGTTGTACAGTTCACAAAGGCTCTGAAGTTTGTACAATAGGGTGAGGGTTGTACAGCTCACAAAGGCTCTGAAGTTTGTACAATAGGGTGGGGGTTGTACAGCTCACAAAGGCTCTGAAGTTTGTACAATAGGGTGGGGGTTGTACAGCTCACAAAGGCTCTGAAGTTTGTACAATAGGGTGAGGGTTGTACAGCTCACAAAGGCTCTGAAGTTTGTACAATAGGGTGGGGGTTGTACAGCTCACAAAGGCTCTGAAGTTTGTACAATAGGGTGGGGGTTGTACAGCTCACAAAGGCTCTGAAGTTTGTACAATAGGGTGGGGGTTGTACAGCTCACAAAGGCTCTGAAGTTTGTACAATAGGGTGGGGGTTGTACAGCTCACAAAGACTCTGAAGTTTGTACAATAGGGTGGGGGTTGTACAGCTCACAAAGACTCTGAAGTTTGTACAATAGGGTGGGGGTTGTACAGCTCACAAAGGCTCTGAAGTTTGTACAATAGGGTGGGGGTTGTACAGCTCACAAAGGCTCTGAAGTTTGTACAATAGGGTGGGGGTTGTACAGCTCACAAAGACTCTGAAGTTTGTACAATAGGGTGGGGGTTGTACAGCTCACAAAGACTCTGAAGTTTGTACAATAGGGTGGGGGTTGTACAGCTCACAAAGACTCTGAAGTTTGTACAATAGGGTGGGGGTTGTACAGCTCACAAAGACTCTGAAGTTTGTACAATAGGGTGGGGGTTGTACAGCTCACAAAGACTCTGAAGTTTGTACAATAGGATGGGGGTTGTACAGCTCACAAAGACTCTGAAGTTTGTACAATAGGGTGGGGGTTGTACAGCTCACAAAGACTCTGAAGTTTGTACAATAGGGTGGGGGTTGTACAGCTCACAAAGGCTCTGAAGTTTGTACAATAGGGTGGGGGTTGTACAGCTCACAAAGGCTCTGAAGTTTGTACAATAGGGTGGGGGTTGTACAGCTCACAAAGGCTCTGAAGTTTGTACAATAGGGTGGGGGTTGTACAGCTCACAAAGGCTCTGAAGTTTGTACAATAGGGTGGGGGTTGTACAGCTCACAAAGGCTCTGAAGTTTGTACAATAGGGTGGGGGTTGTACAGCTCACAAAGGCTCTGAAGTTTGTACAATAGGGTGGGGGTTGTACAGCTCACAAAGGCTCTGAAGTTTGTACAATAGGGTGAGGGTTGTACAGCTCACAAAGGCTCTGAAGTTTGTACAATAGGGTGGGGGTTGTACAGCTCACAAAGGCTCTGAAGTTTGTACAATAGGGTGAGGGTTGTACAGCTCACAAAGGCTCTGAAGTTTGTACAATAGGGTGGGGGTTGTACAGTTCACTCTGAAGTTTGTACAATAGGGTGAGGGTTGTACAGCTCACAAAGGCTCTGAAGTTTGTACAATAGGGTGGGGGTTGTACAGCTCACGAAGGCTCTGAAGTTTGTACAATAGGGTGGGGGTTGTACAGCTCACGAAGGCTCTGAAGTTTGTACAATAGGGTGGGGGTTGTACAGTTCACTCTGAAGTTTGTACAATAGGGTGGGGGTTGTACAGCTCACAAAGGCTCTGAAGTTTGTACAATAGGGTGGGGGTTGTACAGCTCACGAAGGCTCTGAAGTGCACTAAGGGAATCACTCAAAATCAGGCAGTCACCTAATTTACGACGCACATATAAAACAGGTCGGTATATTGCAAACAGCTCGGCAGTATAAATGGAACCGAATGTATGTGGTTCGGTTCCATAAACACCGCTGGTGCTCTTTGATCCATCGGTGTATATAAAATGTCTATCAGTCTAACCTGACAAAAATTCTAAAAAAATAAGTGTAGATACCAGAGATGGGCATCGTGGACTTCCGGTGTGTGGTCATTCCAAGATCTACATGGGGCGTGCCAGGTAACCATGGGGGTTGAGCTTCTCTCCCTTGGGAAGCTTCTTAGGCATTTCAACTGCAAGCTTCTCCTGGAATCGAATACCTGCTGACGTAGGACTAAGAGTCCTTTTCCTATATAGTTCTCTTAGCGTAGTAGTGAAAAAAAAGTGAACGTTGGGTGCTTACGCATACATTCAAGCGCACAACCATAATTTCCCAAGAGAACCTCACGCCAATATTGTCTGGCCTTCTGATCTGGCCTAGACACACACACACACACACACACACACACACACACACACACACACACACACACGCAGACGCACACGCACACGCACACACACACGCACACGTCTGGGTGGGACAGTTGGTTAGACGCTGACCTTGTGATCTGGTGCAGATCAATGGTCTTTATGTTTACTTATGAAGCTAATAGTCGTTGTTCGGTTCTCGTTGTGTCGCCATTTTGATGCGTAAATGTCGTTGGTCTCGTTGTCGCCCGTTGATTTGGTTCGTTCCCGCTAGTTCAGGTTGAGATCTCTTTATTTATCTCGGGTACGCGCAGGTGCCATAGACTACCCAAGAAAACCTTTGTATATTGTTTATTACATCTTAGATACTTTCGGGAGTTATGCCGATCTGCTACACGCAGAAGAATCGCACTCACGTCTGCACTCCACAACGTGCGGTGCTGGTCTGGGCTGAGTAGTGACCAGACGCTTTCTCGCGTACCCACGCTAGGAAAAACGTTCTCTCCAATTTTGAATGTCATGACGTCATCCAAGAAAGCCTCGTATCCAAAATGCTATTTCCTTTTCCCGCAATTTAGAAATGTCCCTTTCTATTATAACATGTTCTTTTATGAATTTTGAATATATATTTACCTTTTTATGATTAAACGATGTTTTCTTTATATTTTATTAAATATATCGCGCGACCTGAATTTCAAACGTGAATTTAAACTATGTAGTATGACGTCATGACTCGTTAATTTCAAACCAATAATGTGTTTATCCTACAAATTTAACGACTATTATTTACTCATATCTGGCTCACCTTACAACACTTCCTGCTCTATTATCTATTTATGTTATTACTCAACACTTATCGCAAATCTAACATCCGGCAATTAAATTAAAACGTGTCTTTATCAAGCCCATTCGATTTGAAATCTAAATTTCGGTATCACTTAAAAACAGTAGATTTGCTGGCTTGTAAAATAACTTGTGCTGAACGAAATTTCAACACACGGGCGATGCTGATATGATCCTGGCGGTTGACAGTATCATTGAAAAAAAAAAAAAAAGACACTCACACACACACGAAAACTTTTTTTTTTTAAAGAAGTATCTTTTTAGATTGAGGGATACCAAAACATGAATTTCTGGTGAAATCTTCATATTGAATTATTAGGTGGGAGCTATACTTTCTATGTATGCTAGAGAAAGTAAAATATATATAATACAATCAGAATACAATCTAAGATTTTTTTTCTTCTTTTCTTTATTTGTTATTCTTATAACTACATATCTCAGTTATTATTCCAGAAAAATATTGTTTGTTGAGAGTTTGATGAAACTAACATTGAGGAATACTAGGAATGTTCTGAGTTAATTTATAATTGCAGATAGTGTATCCTCCGGCAAAAGGAGATGGATCCAAAGTATTGCAGTGCACAGAGAAACAGTTTGTTGCAATCCTCGCTCTCACTCTCGCCCTCGCCAAGGTTCAGAGCGAGTGGTTCGGAATGTCTACAGTTAGTAGCTACGCAGTGCACGTGTTAAAAGTTCCATAACAACTGCTAGCAGTGATTTGTTGGAAAACGAGGTCTTTGAGGGAACATCATGTTTGAATTGGTGCATAAGTTCTTCCCATGATATTTCTCAATGCAGACTAGCCGGCAAGAGATCGTATTGACATCACTATAAACTTTGTTGCCACAGGTTTTAACACAGTTTGAGGACGAGTTGCATGCACCTAAGTCCTTGGGCATCTAGCAACAGTATCTTTAAAGTGCTAAAAGTTCTGTAAGTATTCAAGTCACAGTAGTTCAACAGAGAACAAGAACAATTCAAATTGCAGTAGTGATTCAATAATCTGGAACACCAAAATGAAACCTGAAAGTAAAAAAGGCATTGTAAATATTGCTAAGCAATTAATAGGGTCATACTCAAAGTCATGAGCAATTCAGTGTAAAAACTGGAATTCCAAGAACGTACTGCAGGATTGTAATCTAATTATCCCTCACATGCCATTGTTACCTTCTAATACATAACTACAGACAGTGCTTCCAAATGGTATTGTCCTTGAATTCCTAGTTTAACAGGAAAAATGTGCTGCTGAAACGCTTCTAAGACTTTAACATGCCCATGTAAATAAATTAAAAAAATTAATGTACTGTTTGTCAATGACGCTGTCAATTATCACATTCCTACTTGCACTGTCACTGTGGAAGAATATTGTCACACAGGAACATGTCAATAAATCTACTGACATGAGGCTGTCACTTTTAAGCACATTTAAACACAATTGGTCTGGACCGGCTTTCAATCTACAACCTTGGGATCAGTAGACCAGTGTCTAACCAACTCAGCCACCCAGACCAACACCAATGGAGACGTGTGCAGCATAAGGAGATGGTGAAACATTTGAACATGAGCCTCCTTGAACTGTCTCCATGGAACACAACAAGGAAACAGTTGATGAGCTCATTAGAGAAGACAGACAGACGTGTCTAAGACATAGTGCAGTGTTAGGAGATGGTGAAACAGTTGAAGATGAGCCTCCTTGAACTGTCTCCATGGAACACAACAAGGAAACAGTTGATGAGCTCATTAGAGAAGACAGACAGACGTGTCTAAGACATAGTGCAGTGTTAGGAGATGGTGAAACAGTTGAACATGAGCCTCCTTGAACTGTCTCCATGGAACACAACAAGGAAACAGTTGATGAGCTCATTAGAGAAGACAGACGGACGTGTCTAGGACATAGTGCAGTGTTAAGAGATGGTGAAACAGTTGAACATGAGCCTCCTTGAACTGTCTCCATGGAACACAACAAGGAAACAGTTGATGAGCTCATTAGAGAAGACAGACGGACGTGTCTAGGACATAGTGCAGTGTTAGGAGATGGTGAAACATTTGAACATGAGCCTCCTTGAACTGTCTCCATGGAACACAACAAGGAAACAGTTGATGAGCTCATTAGAGAAGACAGACGGACGTGTCTAGGACATAGTGCAGTGTTAGGAGATGGTGAAACAGTTTAACATGAGCCTCCTTGAACTGTCTCCATGGAACACAACAAGGAAACAGTTGATGAGCTCATTAGAGAAGACAGACGGATGTGTCTAGGACATAGTGCAGTGTTAGGAGATGGTGAAACAGTTGAACAGGAGCCTCCTTGAACTGTCTCCATGGAACACAACAAGGAAACAGTTGATGAGCTCATTAGAGAAGACAGACGGACGTGTCTAGGACATAGTGCAGTGTTAGGAGATGGTGAAACAGTTGAACATGAGCCTCCTTGAACTGTCTCCATGGAACACAACAAGGAAACAGTTGATGAGCTCATTAGAGAAAACAGGCAGACGTGTCTAGGACATAGTGCAGTGTTAGGAGATGGTGAAACAGTTGAACATGAGCCTCCTTGAACTGTCTCCATGGAACACAACAAGGAAACAGTTGATGAGCTCATTAGAGAAGACAGACAGACGTGTCTAGGACATAGTGCAGTGTTAGGAGATGGTGAAACAGTTTAACATGAGCCTCCTTGAACTGTCTCCATGGAACACACAAGGAAACAGTTGATGAGCTCATTAGAGAAGACATGTGTCTAAAACGTAGTGCAGTGCAAAAAATTATTGACAGATTATATTGCTGAAAAGTTTGTTCCAGGTATAATGACCTAAGATTAGAAAGTTCAACGAACAATAATCAACAAAAATCTTCAGAAGTTTTAAAGATGAAGGTGATTATTTTTTGAGATGCTGGTTTCATCATTACAAATGTGAGACAAAAGTCTTGTTAGGGAGTGACACTACTATCGTAAGGGTGTTTGTATACTATCAGAAGGATGGGAGAATTGTGTGCAAGGAAATGGATATTATCTTCAAAAATGAGAGAAAGGTCCTTATATTAAGATGATGAACTGGAGTTATGCAAAAAGAAAGGTTAAGTTTTAAAAATTAATGCAGTGCATTTTGTGTTACCCTCACGCATGTGAAACCTTCAGTTAATCTGCTTTAAAGTAAACATGATAACTCACCTGAAAGACAAGATGATGGGAATATTGCTGATTAGTTTTTGTTAAGTAATTACTTCCAGCCAAAGGATCAACTTTAATTTAGGTATCCTGAAAGAACAAAACATTGTTAATATAGTTGAGGGGTCTGTGAACCAATTACCTACATGCTACATTTTCATCCAAAATATCTGATTCAAAGTAAAGAAGATAATTTTCGTGGAAGAAAAACCCAAGAAGCTTTAGTCCTCAGTGGGAGCAAATGAAGTGTTTCCACCATCCGATAGCACTTTATTTAGAACAACGTCACCTTATTGGCACAGTTGCCAACTTCAGAGTAAGAAATACTGCCTGCCATGTCATATACAGTCAGGCATTCATACACCGTCATTTATGAATAATAACTTTACATGTTAGCCGTAAAGATCAAAACTACAGATGTTATTTGCTAAACTATCGGTGTGGGGTTCCTGACGATTCAGTATGTATAAAAGGATTGACTAAATTAGTCTTTACACAAAATGTAAATGAAAATTTTGAACCAACTGGTTTCATGCAATGGGGGAAGAAGTATTCATACATTCAAAGAAAATGACAATTTACATAAATATAATAGCAATATTAATACTTTGTAGACATTGCCCCTGTATGCACAACTTCTCAGTCTGTTAGGCATGGTGGTCTCTCAGACTCTGATGTCGTTCTTGTTGTTTATGTTGTTTTAGAGCAGTCTTCCTTTGCATTTTATGTTTTGTGTTTTCTGACCATTGTTTCAAGTGTACTAATAGATGTTCCCAGGTCTATGCTGGGAGCTTGAGAGTGTGGAGAGTACGGTATAACAACCACATATTAATTTTCACTATATGCTTAATCTTTCTCTTATTGATGGTAGTAATCTGGGCCTAAATGCAACTTATCAACACTTTTTGTAGTTTTTGCTTTAGGATATTCAACTACTGAAATCTATCCATGTTACCTGCAATGAAAAGAAGTTGCCTAACACTACATCCCCGTACACCACCACACTTTAACTGTGGCTTCAATGGTTTCGTCTTCTGGACATCAAAATTCTTCTATCATTTACAAACAGGTTAAAGTCACCTTCATCTGTGAACAGTACCTTTCTCATAAATCGGTGTACATACTTGCTTATGTGCCTTGAGCAAATTCAAGTCTCAATTTCTTGTTTTCCTTGTTACTGTAAGGCTTAGGTGCCCTAGCTCCATAACCCACACTACTCAGAACATAGTAAACAGCTCTTGGTGTGGTTTCCTTCCTGAACTGATCATTAACAGACAGAGAAGCTGTCAATTTAGTAGCTTTTTTCACCATCCTTATTAAGTAAGACATTGTTTTTATTTTGTCTTTACATTAACTTCCGTGGTCAACTTTCACTATTTCACTGATACTCTGAATTATTCCAAATATATTACTTTGAGATATTCTTAAAAAACTCGTTGTCTATACAGTCAATCTCCAAAGATCGAAAGAACAGCTGCCAGAAGTTTTAGGTCAACTCATTGGTCTCCCCGTTCTACATGTGATCCATTGCCATATTGTGTGACATTGTGATTCTCAACTGGGATGTGCTCAGCAAATGGAATCACTTGTGTAAAAGTGACATCCTTTCGAGGGGCCAGTCTGGAGAAATCTAAGATCTAGTTGAGTGCCAATGGTTTTAATTTTCCAACCAAAACCCTGGACCGCCCTTAATGAGAGCTCAAGATAAAGTGTTCATGATTTTTTTTCCTTTTATTAAGTGTCTGATTGCGACATCTATTCATGTGTCATTGAACTACGTATTCTAGTCGCTAATAACTGAAAATCACACAGCGATAGCTATGTCAGTTGATTGTTGACAGCCTGTGAGAGTGAACGTGTTTGATAACCGCCTCTAAATATTGTCACAAGTACAGAAGTCACCCAATAAGGGCATAGTCATTACTGTTTTTGATTACCAGAGGACAGTCTGCATTCTCACAGTTCCAAGACACACTACAGTCACTGCAGATTACTATAACACTATCTTGAAGCAATTGGTAAAGGATCACATCCCCAAAAAGCTAAAGAATCTCATTCAGCAGTGCAAGTTTCATCACGTCAATGCCAAGCCACATGTTGCTGATGCGGTTATCGAATTCCTGGCACAAAATCATATGTCCACGGTACCTCTGCCACCTTATAATCCTGACCTAGCTCCATGTGACTTTTTTCTTAACCCGAGAGCCAAAAAGGAACTTAAGGGATGTCAGTTCGACAATGAGACCAAAGCAGTAAAAGCTTTAGAGGCGACCCTGAACAGGCTCTCAAAGAATGGCTTCCTGCACGTTTTCCAGGAATGGCAAAGGAGGTGGGACAAGTACATTGTATTGAGGGAGAAATATTCTGAGGGAGGCAACAGTCTGTATGAGTGATTTTTTACAATGCATTGTTGTATGAATATTAGTGCCAGTCTTTATTGAACATTGAGCATTTCTAGAAAATGAAAGAAACTTGAAATGTCCCAAAACTAGCTTATTTGACTCCCTAGTTAGATTGGCACTCTCATTCAAGCATGCGCAACACATGCTGTAGAAGGAAAGCTGATAAGAAGGGCTCCAGGTGAGCCAACTCTTCTTGTGTCACTGTGAAATATTTGATATTAGCGCCTCACAGCCAGCAAATTCTTAAGAGTAGATTAAAATGATGGGCATTGTTGTGAATTTCTTCCTATAAAATAAAAATAAATTAACATGTATTTGTTTTGATACTGGTTGTAACATTACCTCGATGGGTAACTGTGTACTCTAGAAGCAATTGTTAACGTATTGCCATCAGTATTATGCTCCGCTCCGCTCCATACTGAAGCTTGTCCTGCTTGCACACGTAAATATCATATGTAGCTGCATAACACTCGGCAGTCTGTCAGAACGGGGCCTGATTATATGTTTGTTAATGGCTAACTTGATGACGTCACAGTGTACAATGAATAAGGGACCATGACTTTAGATGTGAAGTATGTGGTCCCAAAGGTTCCATATTTTATTTACAAATGTTCAGAATTTGTCCTGCAATTTAAAATAACTTGATTTAAAACATTTATTATGTTTCCATGCAGAATTGAACTCTAGTTTAGTCCATTGTCATTTCAGCATTTCCATGCAGTTTGCAATCCGGAAATGTGATTGAAGAACATTCAGGCAATAAGATTTCTTTGCGATATTCAATCCGGTAAAAGAACTCAAATCGTGTTGAATTCACCATGGAAACGTAGTAATTAAATACTTAAGAGTACTATATGTGAAGAAAGCAAAAATTAAAACGATCCATTCCATGTAGTATACATATATTTTTAAAATTGTAATAAAGCATAAAAAGTGTAGGCAGGAAATATGGCAGAGAGTAGGTGGGATACTCACTGTTTGGTACAGTACGTCCCATGTATGTAGCCGATCTACAAACTGTAGCAGAACCATCAGGACAAAGTTCACAGTGATACACATACGTTTGGTACAGTACGTCCCAAGTATGTAGCAGATCTACAAACTGTAGCAGAACCATCAGGACAAAGTTCACAGTGATACACATACGTACAGTACGTCCCATGTATGTAGCCGATCTACAAACTGTAACAGAACCATCAGGACAAAGTTCACAGTGATACACATACGTTTGGTACAGTACGTCCCATGTATGTAGCAGAACCATCAGGACAAAGTTCACAGTGATACACATACGTACAGTACGTCCCATGTATGTAGCCGATCTACAAACTGTAACAGAACCATCAGGACAAAGTTCACAGTGATACACATACGTTTGGTACAGTACGTCCCATGTATGTAGCCGATCTACAAACTGTAGCAGAACCATCAGGACAAAGTTCACAGTGATACACATACGTTTGGTACAGTACGTCCCATGTATGTAGCCGATCTACAAACTGTAGCAGAACCATCAGGACAAAGTTCACAGTGATACACATACGTTTGGTACAGTACGTCCCATGTATGTAGCAGATCTACAAACTGTAACAGAACCATCAGGACAAAGTTCACAGTGATACACATACGTTTGGTACAGTACGTCCCATGTATGTAGCCGATCTACAAACTGTAGCAGAACCATCAGGACAAAGTTCACAGTGATACACATACGTTTGGTACAGTACGTCCCATGTATGTAGCTGATCTACAAACTGTAACAGAACCATCAGGACAAAGTTCACAGTGATACACATACGTTTGGTACAGTACGTCCCATGTATGTAGCCGATCTACAAACTGTAGCAGAACCATCAGGACAAAGTTCACAGTGATACACATACGTTTGGTACAGTACGTCCCGTGTATGTAGCCGATCTACAAACTGTAGCAGAACCATCAGGACAAAGTTCACAGTGATACACATACGTACAGTACGTCCCATGTATGTAGCAGAACCATCCGGACAAAGTTCACAGTGATACACATACGTACAGTACGTCCCATGTATGTAGTAGAACCATCCGGACAAAGTTCACAGTGATACACATACATTTGGTACAGTACGTCCCGTGTATGTAGCCGATCTACAAACTGTAGCAGAACCATCAGGACAAAGCTCACAGTGATACACATACGTTTGGTACAGTACGTCCCGTGTATGTAGCTGATCTACAAACTGTAACAGAACCATCAGGACAAAGTTCACAGTGATACACATACGTTTGGTACAGTACGTCCCGTGTATGTAGCCGATCTACAAACTGTAGCAGAACCATCAGGACAAAGTTCACAGTGATACACATACGTTTGGTACAGTACGTCCCGTGTATGTAGCCGATCTACAAACTGTAGCAGAACCATCAGGACAAAGTTCACAGTGATACACATACGTTTGGTACAGTACGTCCCGTGTATGTAGCCGATCTACAAACTGTAACAGAACCATCAGGACAAAGTCCACAGTGATACACATACGTTTGGTGCAGTACGTCCCGTGTATGTAGCCGATCTACAAACTGTAACAGAACCATCAGAACAAAGTCCACAGTGATACACATACGTTTGGTACAGTACGTCCCATGTATGTAGCCGATCTACAAACTGTAGCAGAACCATCAGGACAAAGTTCACAGTGATGCGCATACGTTTGGTACAGTACGTCCCATGTATGTAGCCGATCTACAAACTGTAGCAGAACCATCAGGACAAAGTTCACAGTGATACACATACGTACAGTACGTCCCATGTATGTAGCCGATCTACAAACTGTAACAGAACCATCAGGACAAAGTCCACAGTGATACACATACGTTTGGTACAGTACGTCCCATGTATGTAGCCGATCTACAAACTGTAGCAGAACCATCAGGACAAAGTTCACAGTGATACACATACGTTTGGTACAGTACGTCCCATGTATGTAGCCGATCTACAAACTGTAGCAGAACCATCAGGACAAAGTTCACAGTGATACACATACGTTTGGTACAGTACGTCCCGTGCATGTAGTCGATCTACAAACTGTAGCAGAACCATCAGGACAAAGTTCACAGTGATACACATACGTTTGGTACAGTACGTCCCATGTATGTAGCCGATCTACAAACTGTAGCAGAACCATCAGGACAAAGTTCACAGTGATACACATACGTACAGCACGTCCCATGTATGTAGCTGATCTACAAACTGTAGCAGAACCATCAGGACAAAGCTCACAGTGATACACATACGTTTGTACAGTACGTCCCATGTATGTAGCCGATCTACAAACTGTAACAGAACCATCCGGACAAAGTTCACAGTGATACACATACGTTTGGTGCAGTACGTCCCATGTATGTAGCAGAACCATCAGGACAAAGTTCACAGTGATACACATACGTTTGGTACAGTACGTCCCATGTATGTAGCCGATCTACAAACTGTAGCAGAACCATCAGGACAAAGTTCACAGTGATACACATACGTTTGGTACAGTACGTCCCATGTATGTAGCAGAACCATCAGGACAAAGTTCACAGTGATACACATACGTACAGTACGTCCCGTGCATGTAGCTGATCTACAAACTGTAGCAGAACCATCAGGACAAAGTTCACAGTGATACACATACGTTTGGTACAGTACGTCCCATGTATGTAGCCGATCTACAAACTGTAACAGAACCATCCGGACAAAGTCCACAGTGATACACATACGTTTGGTACAGTACGTCCCGTGCATGTAGCTGATCTACAAACTGTAGCAGAACCATCAGGACAAAGTTCACAGTGATACACATACGTTTGGTACAGTACGTCCCATGTATGTAGCCGATCTACAAACTGTAGCAGAACCATCAGGACAAAGTTCACAGTGATGCACATACGTACAGCACGTCCCATGTATGTAGCTGATCTACAAACTGTAGCAGAACCATCAGGACAAAGTTCACAGTGATGCACATACGTACAGTACGTCCCGTGCATGTAGCTGATCTACAAACTGTAGCAGAACCATCAGGACAAAGTTCACAGTGATACACATACGTTTGGTACAGTACGTCCCATGTATGTAGCAGAACCATCAGGACAAAGTTCACAGTGATACACATACGTTTGGTACAGTACGTCCCATGTATGTAGCAGAACCATCAGGACAAAGTTCACAGTGATACACATACGTTTGGTACAGTACGTCCCGTGCATGTAGCTGATCTACAAACTGTAACAGAACCATCAGGACAAAGTTCACAGTGATACACATACGTTTGGTACAGTACGTCCCATGTATGTAGCAGAACCATCAGGACAAAGTTCACAGTGATACACATACGTTTGGTACAGTACGTCCCGTGCATGTAGCTGATCTACAAACTGTAACAGAACCATCAGGACAAAGTTCACAGTGATACACATACGTTTGGTACAGTACGTCCCATGTATGTAGCAGAACCATCAGGACAAAGTTCACAGTGATACACATACGTTTGGTACAGTACGTCCCGTGCATGTAGCTGATCTACAAACTGTAACAGAACCATCAGGACAAAGTTCACAGTGATACACATATGTTTGGTACAGTACGTCCCATGTATGTAGCCGATCTACAAACTGTAGCAGAACCATCAGGACAAAGTTCACAGTGATACACATACGTTTGGTACAGTACGTCCCGTGCATGTAGCTGATCTACAAACTGTAGCAGAACCATCAGGACAAAGTTCACAGTGATACACATACGTTTGGTACAGTACGTCCCATGTATGTAGCAGAACCATCAGGACAAAGTTCACAGTGATACACATACGTTTGGTACAGTACGTCCCATGTATGTAGCAGAACCATCAGGACAAAGTTCACAGTGATACACATACGTTTGGTACAGTACGTCCCGTGCATGTAGCTGATCTACAAACTGTAACAGAACCATCAGGACAAAGTTCACAGTGATACACATACGTTTGGTACAGTACGTCCCATGTATGTAGCTGATCTACAAACTGTAACAGAACCATCAGGACAAAGTTCACAGTGATACACATACGTTTGGTGCAGTACGTCCCGTGTATGTAGCCGATCTACAAACTGTAGCGGAACCATCAGGACAAAGTTCACAGTGATACACATACGTTTGGTACAGTACGTCCCATGCATGTAGCTGATCTACAAACTGTAGCAGAACCATCAGGACAAAGTTCACAGTGATACACATACGTTTGGTGCAGTACGTCCCGTGTATGTAGCCGATCTACAAACTGTAGCAGAACCATCAGGACAAAGTTCACAGTGATACACATACGTTTGATACAGTACGTCCCATGTATGTAGCCGATCTACAAACTGTAGCAGAACCATCAGGACAAAGTTCACAGTGATACACATACGTTTGGTACAGTACGTCCCGTGCATGTAGCTGATCTACAAACTGTAGCAGAACCATCAGGACAAAGTTCACAGTGATACACATACGTTTGGTACAGTACGTCCCATGTATGTAGCTGATCTACAAACTGTAACAGAACCATCAGGACAAAGTTCACAGTGATACACATACGTTTGGTGCAGTACGTCCCGTGTATGTAGCCGATCTACAAACTGTAGCGGAACCATCAGGACAAAGTTCACAGTGATACACATACGTTTGGTACAGTACGTCCCATGCATGTAGCTGATCTACAAACTGTAGCAGAACCATCAGGACAAAGTTCACAGTGATACACATACGTTTGGTGCAGTACGTCCCGTGTATGTAGCCGATCTACAAACTGTAGCAGAACCATCAGGACAAAGTTCACAGTGATACACATACGTTTGGTACAGTACGTCCCATGTATGTAGCCGATCTACAAACTGTAGCAGAACCATCAGGACAAAGTTCACAGTGATACACATACGTTTGGTACAGTACGTCCCGTGCATGTAGCCGATCTACAAACTGTAGCAGAACCATCAGGACAAAGTTCACAGTGATACACATACGTTTGGTACAGTACGTCCCGTGCATGTAGCCGATCTACAAACTGTAACAGAACCATCAGGACAAAGTGCACAGTGATACACATACGTTTGGTACAGTACGTCCCATGTATGTAGCAGAACCATCAGGACAAAGTTCACAGTGATACACATACGTTTGGTACAGTACGTCCCATGTATGTAGCCGATCTACAAACTGTAACAGAACCATCAGGACAAAGTTCACAGTGATACACATACGTTTGGTACAGTACGTCCCATGTATGTAGCCGATCTACAAACTGTAGCAGAACCATCAGGACAAAGTTCACAGTGATACACATACGTTTGGTACAGTACGTCCCATGCATGTAGCCGATCTACAAACTGTCGCAGAACCATCAGGACAAAGTTCACAGTGATACACATACGTTTGGTACAGTACGTCCCGTGCATGTAGCCGATCTACAAACTGTAGCAGAACCATCAGGACAAAGTTCACAGTGATACACATACGTACAGTACGTCCCATGTATGTAGCCGATCTACAAACTGTAGCAGAACCATCAGGACAAAGTTCACAGTGATACACATACGTTTGGTACAGTACGTCCCATGTATGTAGCAGATCTACAAACTGTAGCAGAACCATCAGGACAAAGTTCACAGTGATACACATACGTTTGGTACAGTACGTCCCAGGCATGTAGCCGATCTACAAACTGTAGCAGAACCATCAGGACAAAGTTCACAGTGATACACATACGTTTGGTACAGTACGTCCCGTGCATGTAGCCGATCTACAAACTGTAGCAGAACCATCAGGACAAAGTTCACAGTGATACACATACGTACAGTACGTCCCATGTATGTAGCCGATCTACAAACTGTAGCAGAACCATCAGGACAAAGTTCACAGTGATACACATACGTTTGGTACAGTACGTCCCATGTATGTAGCAGATCTACAAACTGTAGCAGAACCATCAGGACAAAGTTCACAGTGATACACATACGTACAGTACGTCCCATGTATGTAGCCGATCTACAAACTGTAGCAGAACCATCAGGACAAAGTTCACAGTGATACACATACGTTTGGTACAGTACGTCCCATGTATGTAGCCGATCTACAAACTGTAGCAGAACCATCAGGACAAAGTTCACAGTGATACACATACGTACAGTACGTCCCGTGTATGTAGCCGATCTACAAACTGTAGCAGAACCATCAGGACAAAGTTCACAGTGATACACATACGTTTGGTACAGTACGTCCCATGCATGTAGTCGATCTACAAACTGTAGCAGAACCATCAGGACAAAGTTCACAGTGATACACATACGTTTGGTACAGTACGTCCCATGTATGTAGCCGATCTACAAACTGTAGCAGAACCATCAGGACAAAGTTCACAGTGATACACATACGTTTGGTACAGTACGTCCCATGTATGTAGCCGATCTACAAACTGTAACAGAACCATCAGGACAAAGTTCACAGTGATACACATACGTTTGGTACAGTACGTCCCATGTATGTAGCCGATCTACAAACTGTAGCAGAACCATCAGGACAAAGTTCACAGTGATACACATACGTTTGGTACAGTACGTCCCATGTATGTAGCCGATCTACAAACTGTAGCAGAACCATCAGGACAAAGTTCACAGTGATACACATACGTTTGGTACAGTACGTCCCATGTATGTAGCTGATCTACAAACTGTAGCAGAACCATCAGGACAAAGTTCACAGTGATACACATACGTACAGTACGTCCCATGTATGTAGCCGATCTACAAACTGTAACAGAACCATCAGGACAAAGTCCACAGTGATACACATACGTTTGGTACAGTACGTCTCGTGTATGTAGCCGATCTACAAACTGTAGCAGAACCATCAGGACAAAGTTCACAGTGATACACATACGTTTGGTACAGTACGTCCCGTGTATGTAGCTGATCTACAAACTGTAACAGAACCATCAGGACAAAGTCCACATTGATACACATACGTTTGGTGCAGTACGTCCCATGTATGTAGCCGATCTACAAACTGTAGCAGAACCATCAGGACAAAGTTCACAGTGATACACATACGTTTGGTACAGTACGTCCCGTGTAGGTAGCTGATCTACAAACTGTAGCAGAACCATCAGGACAAAGTTCACAGTGATACACATACGTTTGGTACAGTACGTCCCATGTATGTAGCCGATCTACAAACTGTAGCAGAACCATCAGGACAAAGTTCACAGTGATACACATACGTTTGGTACAGTACGTCCCATGTATGTAGCCGATCTACAAACTGTAACAGAACCATCAGGACAAAGTTCACAGTGATACACATACGTTTGGTACAGTACGTCCCATGTATGTAGCCGATCTACAAACTGTAGCAGAACCATCAGGACAAAGTTCACAGTGATACACATACGTTTGGTACAGTACGTCCCATGTATGTAGCCGATCTACAAACTGTAGCAGAACCATCAGGACAAAGTTCACAGTGATACACATACGTTTGGTACAGTACGTCCCATGTATGTAGCAGATCTACAAACTGTAGCAGAACCATCAGGACAAAGTTCACAGTGATACACATACGTACAGTACGTCCCATGTATGTAGCCGATCTACAAACTGTAACAGAACCATCAGGACAAAGTCCACAGTGATACACATACGTTTGGTACAGTACGTCTCGTGTATGTAGCCGATCTACAAACTGTAGCAGAACCATCAGGACAAAGTTCACAGTGATACACATACGTTTGGTACAGTACGTCCCGTGTATGTAGCTGATCTACAAACTGTAACAGAACCATCAGGACAAAGTCCACAGTGATACACATACGTTTGGTGCAGTACGTCCCATGTATGTAGCTGATCTACAAACTGTAACAGAACCATCAGGACAAAGTCCACAGTGATACACATACGTTTGGTGCAGTACGTCCCGTGTAGGTAGCTGATCTACAAACTGTAGCAGAACCATCAGGACAAAGTTCACAGTGATACACATACGTTTGGTGCAGTACGTCCCATGTATGTAGCCGATCTACAAACTGTAACAGAACCATCAGGACAAAGTCCACAGTGATACACATACGTTTGGTACAGTACGTCCCGTGTATGTAGCCGATCTACAAACTGTAGCAGAACCATCAGGACAAAGTTCACAGTGATACACATACGTTTGGTACAGTACGTCCCGTGTATGTAGCTGATCTACAAACTGTAACAGAACCATCAGGACAAAGTTCACAGTGATACACATACGTTTGGTACAGTACGTCCCGTGTATGTAGCCGATCTACAAACTGTAGCAGAACCATCAGGACAAAGTTCACAGTGATACACATACGTTTGGTACAGTACGTCCCATGTATGTAGCAGAACCATCCGGACAAAGTTCACAGTGATACACATACGTTTGGTACAGTACGTCCCATGCATGTAGTCGATCTACAAACTGTAGCAGAACCATCAGGACAAAGTCCACAGTGATGCGCATACGACCTTTCTCCGGCTAGTCTCTATTGGCGAGATATCATGCAAGTGCTCTCAGCTCTTCCTTTACACCAATATCACTTCTTGTGTTAGGCATTAATTAACTGTAAACGTTCAGAACCGCTCGTTTTGAACCTTGGTGAGTACAACAAAATGTTTCTCGGAGCATTGCATTACGCTGGATCCACATTCTATTACACACTTCATTCGTATTTCCTTACAACTGTTGGAGTGTACATAATATCTCTACGTTTAAATTACGTTAAAACATTGGTAATATTGTTCAGTGCTCGATTCGTTGAAGCGTTTAACAAACGTTAATATTTTTCTGAAATTGTAACCGAAGCATATACTTATGAGATTAACAAAACGATGCAATAATGAAAAGAGGAAAAACAGAAAGAGGAGGCCTTGGACTGTGTTATAACTGCACCTACTTGGTTTTCATTTTGTCAACTACCTACACACTTACTCGTAGATTAGGTAGAGGATGTATTGCATCTTTGGAGACTAGGTACCTGCCTCTTTGTGTGTCTATGAAGAACATAGTTCAAGGATGCCACAAGAGAATTGCTTACAGTAAAGTATCTACGCTTTACTTGGAACAGTTTTGGACAATTTGGATGTTTTGTACAAGGGCTGTAACGATTTTGCCGTATGTAGGCCGGGGGCTAAGGGCAATATGGCGTACGATGCATATCTGATGTTGATTGTACATACATATCTAACCCAACTACATATTTACGCAAGTTTTCCACCGATTTTAGGCATTTTGTAATGTCTCCTGGTAGATACGCACATTCAATTGTTGTTTTGATGCACTTTTAGTCATGTTTTGGGTAGGTAGGCAGTATTCTTATTGCTCTGATGCAGTTTTAGACATTTCTCAGATTATTTTAAGGGCGTTTAAGAATGTATTTTAAGGTAATTGAAGATTTTTTCGGTAATTTCTCTCGGTTTATAGGAGCTGAAGTTGCATCGAGCCCATTTCTCCTATTTTTACATTAGTTTGATGTGCCTTTTCTAGGCTTATTGAGCTTCAAAGCTCTCTTGTAGATGTTCCGGGCTTGGAGAAGGTCACGTAGGGCTCTGGTACGGCTATTTCAGAACGTTTTTAGGTTTGTTAGGGGCACTTTAGCAACTTTCAAGGACAATTGGAGGTACTTAGGGCTTGGAGAAGGTCACGTAGGGCTCTGGTACGGCTATTTCAGAACGCTTTTCGGTTTGTTAGGGGCACTTTAGCAACTTTCAAGGACAATTGGAGGTACTTAGGGCTTGGAGAAGGTCACTTAGGGCTTGGAGAAGGTCACTTAGGGCTCTCGTACGGCTATTTCAGAACGCTTTTCGGTTTGTTAGGGGCACTTTAGCAACTTACAAGGACAATTGGAGGTACTTAGGGCTTGGAGAAGGTCACTTAGGGCTTGGAGAAGATCACTTAGGGCTCTGATGCGGCTAGTTGAGAACGCTTTTCAGTTTGTTAAGGGCACTTTATCAACTTACAAGAACAATTGGAGGTATCTACTTAGGGCATTTAGTATATTAATCGATTTCACGTATGTCTTATAAAATGAGGACACTTTTCTGAGTATTTGGATGTTGCTAGATACGTAGTTAGATATATTTCTGACAATTTTAGAAATATTAGGGGTGTTAGAAATTGCAATGCAGGTATTTTGGACCCTGAAGTAGGTATGCTAGCCACTTTTCTAGATATTTAGGATACTGCAGCAGTTATTTTCTTACCCTTAGGTGTTCTAGAATTCTAATTTTATTTTATTTCTTTTTTATTTTGTTGTTTAACGACGCTGTCAATTGCCAAGATCACATCAGCGTCGCCATTGTGCCGGAATTTTATCCTGCAGGAGTTCTTTTACATGCCAGTCGTTTTTAAGCAGCCTTAAAAGTCATTGGCCTGGGACGGATTTGAACCTGCTACCTTGGGATCAGTATGCCAGCGTATAACCAACTGAGCCACCAAAACCGACAGAGTTGTAATGCAGGTGACTATTAGGGATATTAGGAATGCTTTTTTCTTTTCAGTTGTTTTCTCTCGTTTCTAACATGGTGCTGTTTTCATGTTTATCTTGTTTTTTTAACCGACATTTCTCTAGGTTTTATAGTATCTTCATGAGAGTTCCAGAATGCTAAGATGTTTTTATAGGGGTTTAGTCTCCATTTTCATTGATTTCTTATACTTTACATAGTCACATTACGTCGAGTCTGCAGAACCTCCTCTTCAATATCGGCGTGAGATTCTCTTAGCAAATTCTGCTTGTGCACTTAGATGTATGCCTAAGCACCCAAAGTTCGTTTCCTTTTTCAGCACCATGCTAATCGAAGGATATAGAAAGAGCACTAAACCAGCAGGTTTTGTTTCCAGGAAGCTTGCTATTGAAGTGCTAAGGGCGAGAGGCTCTACCTCCCTTGGTTACCTGGCACGCCCCATGTAGATCTTGGAATGACCATACACCGGAAGTCCACGATGCCTATCTCTGGTATCTGCACTTCTTATTCAAAATTTTTGTCAGGCTAGACTGACAGATGTTTTATTTACACCAAAGGATCAAAGAGCACCAGTGGTGTTTATGGAACCGAAACACATACATTCAGTTTTCATAACAGCACTTCCATTTATACTGCAGAGCTGTACGCAATATACCGAGCTGTTTTATATGTGCATCGTAAATTAGGTGACTGCCTGATTTTGAGCGATTCCCTTAGTGCACTTCAGAGCCTTTGTGAACTGTACATCCCCCACCCTATTGTACACTGTATCCAGGATGCCCTCCATGTTTTACATGCTCTGGCGTTGACGTGGCGTGTGCATGGATTCCTGGTCATGTAGGTTTTGAGGGGAATGAAATGGCGGATTTGGCAGCAAAGAAGGCATTACCATCTCACGTGTTACTTCGGAAGACTTTAGCCTTGAAGTGCGGAGAGCGGTGGTGTCGTGCTGGCACGAGGAGTGGTCAGCTCTCCACGGTAATAAGCTTAGAGAAGTGAAAGAACTTCCGATAAACTAGGTAAGTTCCTCTCGCATATCTCGTCACGAGGAGGTTAACTTGGCCAGTGCAATTTTACTCATGGTTACCTTTTTAAATGGTAACCTGCTCCTTTTTGTCCGCTGTGTGTCGGTCTGTTACGTGCTGCTAGGGTGCTTTGGAAACTCTCTGCAACTGCCTGTCAGACTTGCAGAGGTCCTGGTGGATGATAAACAATTGGTCGAAAGAGTTCTGAAGATTTTTAGCAAAGATAAACGTGAACCTGAAGATTTAAAACTTCAGATATTTTGTTATTTTTTCGACCGTTTCATAACTTGTGTTTTATTCTAGCTTTTGCCTCTTTGTTTGCAATATTTATACATCTTTGCTTTTTTACTAATCTACTTTGTATTGAAATTTCTGTAGATGCTCCAAATAGAACTACACACTTTATGCAGGCTCAGATGACAAAGTTTTTATTTGTACTTTGTGTAAATGACTCAATCACTCCAAACATTCAGTTTTTCTATAATACAAGCATTTAGTAGGTTTTTATTTTTATATTGATTATTTAATTTGATATTGAGAATCTATAATACACTATTTGAAGGGTTAATTATCTTATGTAAAATGAGCTTTCGAACCTCGAATACAAACCACTTTCACAAACTTTTATTATTTTTTATTAACAGAACCTCCCCATGATAGGTACACAATGTCCTAATGTGGGAGAATGCTAATATTTTCAAAATCCTGCTACAGTAACGCTAATAAAAATTGCACCAATAAGCCTTACCGCAGATCTAATCCTTATAAGATGTATGAAGCTGTTATTCAAGTTAAAACCATTGTTGAATATTGCGCTTGGGTGCAATTACACTAAGAAGAAATTGCTCCCCATATTAGGCTCATTTCCCTACTTGAAGTACATTGCAACTCTACTACTTGCAGTCTTTATCTTGCGTTCCCAGATGGCGCTCTGCCTTTCACACAGTCGTACTTTAAATTATATCATAGAAGTTTTTTTTTTTTCCAGATAAGCCAATGGCTAAAGTGAAGCGTTGGCTTCTTCTTTCATTGCTTACATGAGTTTTCTGTGTTCATGTTGCACCTGTTTCAGGTGTTTAGTGTTTAAAATTACTGTTTGAAATGGTTAAACACAAAAGCATTATAATGGCAAGAAAGATAATAAGACACAGTAAATTGTCTGCTGGAGTATGTTCAGTTGGTAAATTGGCAAAACACAGGACTTGTTGACTCCAACGGTTTGTACCACAAGATTCCACCACACACTACACACACCTCCCTCTGACATGAGAATTCAAACACTGACTAATCACAAGATTCGCCCTGCTACACTTGACAATTAATATAAAAAAATGACAAACTCCAGTGCAGTCTCTTTTCCCCTTATTTTTCTTCCAAACTTTTGCACAAAACACAGTTCTTTCACTGAAATTAACACAGTCTACAGTATTTTATGATATTACAACTCACAACTGTTTACTTCTCACAACCTTGACTCACTCCTTTCACTGTCTCTCTTCACTTTCTCTGTGTGTCATACACTAACTCCGGCTATACAATAACTCCACATCCATTGAAAGTTCACTTTGACGTGACGTATCTTCCACAACTGCTCTCATGCTCACTGACTGACTCGACTGCCTGTAAGCTTTTATACCAATGATGATGTAGCCAGATCTTTCTCAAATGTCTACAAACAAGCCGGCTGCCTGACATTTCTGGAATGACCAGGAAAACCACTGCACTCGATGTCATGAGTGTTGTGGGGAAGCTTAGGCACCTGGTATATGGTGTGAAGTAGCCTGGCCTCGTCTGTGCTGGGGCCTGTGTCATATTAACAAGCAAGATTCTCCCAGCATTACAGCAATAGCAGACACATTAACAACATTATGCTTGTATCTTCTCAGTTAGTATATATCTATTACCTTAAACAATTAGTTTTTATGATAACCACAATAAAATATGTAGTTCATAGCCAATGTTTCAAGATACAATATATTTATTAAGGAGCTATTTAAATTGGTGCAAGAGTGTGTTGTGACAAGCAGAAACATGTGTTTTTGTTTACATGAGAATGGGCAGTAGAGCAGTGTGTACATAAGATGCTTGTATTCTCAGGTTAAAGACTGGATGGTCAGTGAAGACACAATCTCTGCAGTCCTATGTTCCCCGCAAAGATTCCAAACTGAATGATGCGGAACAACAGATGATCAAAGAAGTTATTAAACGAGCGGAGTTATTGGAGGTGACTGAACAAGAGAGAGTAGGGTAAGCATGACAGCGTAAACATTCAACTTTGGTTCTATGTAGCTTTTGTAATTGAATGATCTCTTAAAGTATGCTGCATATCAATTTAAATGTTCATAAGTTCAGCTTCCTACAAATTTCTAGTAAAAAGAACAAATTTCAAGTAAACAAAACATTGAAGACAGAATGTCAAGTACTACATGAACTGCATAAAGAGAGGAGCCTATAGACAGGGTATTAGGGATATTAGTGCAGATAGTTGTCCTGGTAGTTGAGGACCATGTAATGAACAATGTCACACAGTTACTTCATTAAAGGACATACTTTTTAGGTTGATTAGCACTTTCAAATAGTCATAACACAGAAAACATGACACAGAGTGGGAGGAATGAGGTGTGAAGCAAAAGTATTAGTCACAGGCACTGTTCATTACATGGCAGGCACATGCTAAACACCCAATCAACTTTGATCCACTTTTGTGTTTGACCTCCCACCTGATACCTCCCTGTACACAGTCTGATGGATAACCTACGCGCAGGTTGTAGGTGGATGGGGAGGTGCAAGGGGTGACTGGGTAACCGTGTAAGTCCCAGCCCCTGGTTATCATGTAGGATCTGTGTTCGTATCCGCTGATAAAGTCAGTCCCAGGGAGGGGCCATTGCATGAGCTGATGCACTCCTGAAGGCAATTGGGTCACTCTGTCTATACACTAGGAGGTCTAACTCTAGGCTGAGCGAGGTCCAGGCCAGGACTTTCACCTAAGTCGGGGTGGTGCCCAGGAAGTGAGCATGCCATTGGAGACATTTGCAATGGTGGAGGATTAATGCGCCATGGCACAAAAATCCATTAAAACATGTGAAGACAATTGTAAAGGAAGTAGCTGAGTCGAGTACTCGCTACTTGGTAATTGCTAGAACAGAGGATGGACGGACATTTATAACAGTGAATCCATTTATAGTACAGAAGGGTCTTGACAAAATAGCTGGTCCTGTGAAAAACTGCACTAGATCAAGAAATGGCATGCTCCTGGTTGAAGCTAATTCAGCGTTCCAAGCAGCCAAAATATTAAAAGCCAATTTGTTAGCCACTTATCCAGTTAAAGTAGAGATGCACAGAACTCTGAACTCCTCGCGCGGTGTGATAAACACATTATGTCCAATGAGGAGATTCAGCAGAATTTAGAAGAACAAGGTGTGAAAGCAGTGTATCGAGTCCAGCGGAAAGAGCGTGGCAAATACCAGCCCACATGGACCCTGTTCCTTACCTTTGAAAGAGTAGATCTCCCACAGAGGATTAAGGCAGGGTATGAGGCCATTGAAGTTAGGCCATATATACCAAACAACAACAGGTGTCAGGTTCCAAACTCTGGCTGGTGTGCTGTGTGATCATATGAGCTGACTCTGATTATGAGCTTAGTACCAGAATCCTTTATACAAACCATTCTTACAAACTCTTATTCCTGTAACTTCTTGATGTTAATACAGATGAACGTTTGTGCTAATTGTGTTGTAAGTGATTGGTCCAGCTTGATGACTATGCAGTGGAGAGAGGGGATGTCAAGGGAGTAGTGGACGAATATTGGTTAATAAATGTGAGCTGTGATTGAAGAGTATAGTGTTGAGTGTGGAGGAAGTAGTGGGAGAGGAAAGCAGTTCCCAATGGGCTGTGCACTGTTTTGCTGTACATACGTGAATACAATTTTGCCTTCACCCCCCCCCCCCCCCTCTGCTTTCATTTTTTGTTTGTTTAGAGAATTGACAAGGAGAGAACAATTGAAAGTGTGTGAGGACAATTGTTAGTAGTGTTTTGTGGTCCCCTCAGTTCCGTGACCTAACCCCAGCAATTTCTCTCCCTGGGGTAACTTAAAGTATAAAATGTACAAGACAAACCCACATACCCTGGAAGAATTAAAACAAAATATCCATCAGGAAAGTGCCAGCATTTCTCAATGTGAACTATGACAAGTGATGGATAGTTTCCTAAAGAGGTGTATATAGAAAATGGTGGTGGCCAGTTTCAGCATTTCTTCCCATAAAGTTGGTAAGTAAAGCCTGTAAAAGTAGTTTTAAAAATGTTGTATGGTTTTGTCCATGCCTTTGAATGACAGCAGCAGATGGCAACAAGGGCCAAGGATGCGGACACATAAAACACTGCACAGCCGGGACGGAACATTTTTGCTCTCACAGTATTAACCCTTATAATGGTTAGTAAAGATGAAGTATATCTGAATAAGACAACGTCTGTTGTAGACGCCTGGTACACAGACTGGAGAGCATAAAGAAGGCTGCGATGGGAAATGGTGTGAACCAGTGTGTGCTCTGTGGCGACAGATTTGGTGTCCTGGGCTCATCCAGCCTTATCTGCTATGACTGTAAAAAGGTAAGTACTGCTACCTATAAGTATATCATTTATAAACCTGAATTAGTAAAATAAATCAGCAACTTCTGATTCTTTTGGTTTTAACTAAATTACATACAGTAGAAATAGGTAGATATTTATACTAATTCCCTGTCAGACTAAAAAAGGTTTGCACATTTTATTTGCTACAGTCTATCTGAATAAGTGTTCAACTACTAGGGTCAGTAGATGTGTATTGAGATATGGAAAATTGGCCACCCGTGGTGAAAGTACTGTTACTTTGTCAAAAAGTGGACTCGTTGGTAACGCAATGGTAGCAGGCAGAATATTTCTGCACCATTCAGGTTTGGAGTCTGGAAAGTGTAAACATTACAATGGAGAGAGGTAGAACTGGAACTTAAAAATTCAGTGCCACAGCTGGGATTTGAACCACAGACCCTCTGGCTCTCAAACAGTGCCCACACACGTCTTGTGTATTTAAAAACACCAACAATAAGTTTGTTGGCATAAATAAATAATAATGACAATGGAGATTCATAGAGAACATTTTCCTGTAATGATTTTGTACAACTTCAAATGTGATTTGAATGAAACAGTCACTTGAGTGTTTGAGAGGGACTTTGAGGAACTATTTGCTGTCACATGATACTGTGTTCTGCTGGTTTGTACAACTTAAGAGGGAGCAGCAATTTCTTAAAGAGGAAGACAGTAACATCCCCACAATGATTAGGGAAGATCCAGGACTAACCTACAAGGACATTAGACCATCCTTCATGAATACCTTGTACTATCAGCTCACACCGCTAATGTAAGGATGGAGTTTCTGTCAGGAAGTGAGACTGACTCATCCACCCTATAGTCCCATCATCTTCCTTCATGAATACCTTGTACTATCAGCTCACACCGCTAATGTAACGATGGAGCTTCTGTCAGGAAGTGAGACTGACTCATCCACCCTATAGTCCCATCATCTTCCTGTTCCCTGTGGTGAAGAGCTAGCCCTGAGGAAGCAGTTTGAAGAGAAATTATCTACAGTGACATGGATACTTCCACAAGTGGTTCTCTACATACAGTACCAGGGAGAATACTTTGAGAAACTGGGATGAATAAAATGTTTGTGGAAATTGGTCATTTGGTATACCTGTAAGGTACATTCATGACCTGAGTTTCACTTGAACAGAACATACTAACAGATGGAAAGAACCAACAAATAATTCTGTATTATCTCATGACTTACGTTCTGATTTGTTTTACTGGTTTCACACATTTTTGTCACCTGAATAGGTAAATATAATACCAAGTTTCACCAAGCCAAGTTACTACAGAAACATTATGTAGCATGTCAGTTTCATTCACAGCTTAGCTAACGCTGCATGTTTTCTGTTTTGATTTAGAGTCTGTTATTGACTCACAGTCAACAACTATAGCTAACTGCAGCAATGCTTTAGGGGACACATGAGATGCAATAACGTGCAAATTCAACCACTTTCATTAGTTATTTGGCATAAAGTTAACTGCAGAAACCTTCAATAGAGCAAAACTTACAAATTTAAATATGTATTATATGAAATAATACATTCTAATAATACTTCTCAACAAAAATGAGAAGTCTGTTTCTTCTTTTAACACCTTATTTCCTCTAAATCTTACTACAAATGCACAGTGTCCTTCTTGTTGCTAACACAGTTTATAGTCTTCTCTACTATTACAATTGACAGTTGTTCTTCCAATAATCTTTCTCAGCCTTTCAATCTCTTTCTGTAGTTTCATAGTCTCTTATACCTTTACTATTGCAATACAGCCACTCAATGGCACATACATACTTGCAGACAGGCTGGTCGATGCACTCTCATAACTAAAACTAACTGTACACAAGACTTAAACAACTATCATTCACTTAACCCTCAAAACTGCTCCCTGTCTGTCTTATTTATACTGGAGCAGGCATGGCATAACTTGTTAGAAGTTCTTTCCACTGCATGTGTGCATGACTCAGTAAAGAGTAGAAAGAAGTTTCTGGTGTTATTGCTGTTTGATGACATACACACAGTTGCTAATTGTCCAGTAGCCCCAGAGCTCCTCCAAACCTCACCATCATTATGGTCACATACATAACTACTCATGATATACAAGGTGAGCTGGTCTCCTCCTCTACTCACTACTATCATTACACATACATAACTGTACATGATATACAAGGTGAGCTGGTCTCCTCCTCTACTCACTACTATCATTACACATACATAACTGTACATGATATACAAGGTGAGCTGATCTCCTCCTCTACTCACTACTATCATTACACATACATAACTGTACATGATATACAAGGTGAGCTGATCTCCTCCTCTACTCACTACTATCATTACACATACATAACTGTACATGATATACAAGGTGAGCTGATCTCCTCCTCTACTCACTACTATCATTACACATACATAACTGTACATGATATACAAGGTGAGCTGATCTCCTCCTCTACTCACTACTATCATTACACATACATAACTGTACATGATATACAAGGTGAGCTGATCTCCTCCTCTACTCACTACTATCATTACACATACATAACTGTACATGATATACAAGGTGAGCTGATCTCCTCCTCTACTCACTACTATCATTACACATACATAACTGTACATGATATACAAGGTGAGCTGATCTCCTCCTCTACTCACTACTATCATTACACATACATAACTGTACATGATATACAAGGTGAGCTGATCTCCTCCTCTACTCACTACTATCATTACACATACATAACTGTACATGATATTCAAGGTGAGCTGATCTCCTCCTCTACTCACTACTATCATTACACATACATAACTGTACATGATATACAAGGTGAGCTGATCTCCTCCTCTACTCACTACTATCATTACACATACATAACTGTACATGATATACAAGGTGAGCTGATCTCCTCCTTCACTACTATCATTACACATACATAACTGTACATGATATACAAGGTGAGCTGATCTCCTCCTCTACTCACTACTATCATTACACATACATAACTGTACATGATATACAAGGTGAGCTGATCTCCTCCTTCACTACTATCATTACACATACATAACTGTACATGATATACAAGGTGAGCTGATCTCCTCCTTCACTACTATCATTACACATACATAACTGTACATGATATACAAGGTGAGCTGATCTCCTCCTTCACTACTATCATTACACATACATAACTGTACATGATATACAAGGTGAGCTGGTCTCCTCCTTCACTACTATCATTACACATACATAACTGTACATGATATACAAGGTGAGCTGATCTCCTCCTTCACTACTATCATTACACATACATAACTGTACATGATATACAAGGTGAGCTGATCTCCTCCTTCACTACTATCATTACACATACATAACTGTACATGATATACAAGGTGAGCTGGTCTCCTCCTTCACTACTATCATTACACATACATAACTGTACATGATATACAAGGTGAGCTGATCTCCTCCTTCACTACTATCATTACACATACATAACTGTACATGATATACAAGGTGAGCTGGTCTCCTCCTTCACTACTATCATTACACATACATAACTGTACATGATATACAAGGTGAGCTGGTCTCCTCCTTCACTACTATCATTACACATACATAACTGTACATGATATACAAGGTGAGCTGATCTCCTCCTTCACTACTATCATTACACATACATAACTGTACATGATATACAAGGTGAGCTGGTCTCCTCCTTCACTACTATCATTACACATACATAACTGTACATGATATACAAGGTGAGCTGGTCTCCTCCTTCACTACTATCATTACACATACATAACTGTACATGATATACAAGGTGAGCTGATCTCCTCCTTCACTACTATCATTACACATACATAACTGTACATGATATACAAGGTGAGCTGATCTCCTCCTTCACTACTATCATTACACATACATAACTGTACATGATATACAAGGTGAGCTGGTCTCCTCCTTCACTACTATCATTACACATACATAACTGTACATGATATACAAGGTGAGCTGATCTCCTCCTTCACTACTATCATTACACATACATAACTGTACATGATATACAAGGTGAGCTGATCTCCTCCTTCACTACTATCATTACACATACATAACTGTACATGATATACAAGGTGAGCTGGTCTCCTCCTCTACTCACTACTATCATTACACATACATAACTGTACATGATATACAAGGTGAGCTGGTCTCCTCCTCTACTCACTACTATCATTACACATACATAACTGTACATGATATACAAGGTGAGCTGATCTCCTCCTCTACTCACTACTATCATTACACATACATAACTGTACATGATATACAAGGTGAGCTGATCTCCTCCTCTACTCACTACTATCATTACACATACATAACTGTACATGATATACAAGGTGAGCTGGTCTCCTCCTTCACTACTATCATTACACATACATAACTGTACATGATATACAAGGTGAGCTGATCTCCTCCTCTACTCACTACTATCATTACACATACATAACTGTACATGATATACAAGGTGAGCTGGTCTCCTCCTTCACTACTATCATTACACATACATAACTGTACATGATATACAAGGTGAGCTGGTCTCCTCCTTCACTACTATCATTACACATACATAACTGTACATGATATACAAGGTGAGCTGGTCTCCTCCTTCACTCACTACTATCATTACACATACATAACTGTACATGATATACAAGGTGAGCTGGTCTCCTCCTTCACTACTATCATTACACATACATAACTGTACATGATATACAAGGTGAGCTGATCTCCTCCTTCACTCACTACTATCATTACACATACATAACTGTACATGATATACAAGGTGAGCTGATCTCCTCCTTCACTCACTACTATCATTACACATACATAACTGTACATGATATACAAGGTGAGCTGGTCTCCTCCTTCACTCACTACTATCATTACACATACATAACTGTACATGATATACAAGGTGAGCTGGTCTCCTCCTTCACTCACTACTATCATTACACATACATAACTGTACATGATATACAAGGTGAGCTGATCTCCTCCTTCACTCACTACTATCATTACACATACATAACTGTACATGATATACAAGGTGAGCTGGTCTCCTCCTTCACTCACTACTATCATTACACATACATAACTGTACATGATATACAAGGTGAGCTGGTCTCCTCCTTCACTCACTACTATCATTACACATACATAACTGTACATGATATACAAGGTGAGCTGATCTCCTCCTTCACTCACTACTATCATTACACATACATAACTGTACATGATATACAAGGTGAGCTGATCTCCTCCTTCACTCACTACTATCATTACACATACATAACTGTACATGATATACAAGGTGAGCTGATCTCCTCCTTCACTCACTACTATCATTACACATACATAACTGTACATGATATACAAGGTGAGCTGGTCTCCTCCTTCACTCACTACTATCATTACACATACATAACTGTACATGATATACAAGGTGAGCTGGTCTCCTCCTCTACTCACTACTATCATTACACATACATAACTGTACATGATATACAAGGTGAGCTGGTCTCCTCCTTCACTCACTACTATCATTACACATACATAACTGTACATGATATACAAGGTGAGCTGGTCTCCTCCTTCACTACTATCATTACACATACATAACTGTACATGATATACAAGGTGAGCTGGTCTCCTGCTTCACTACTATCATTACACATACATAACTGTACATGATATACAAGGTGAGCTGATCTCCTCCTCTACTCACTACTATCATTACACATACATAACTGTACATGATATACAAGGTGAGCTGATCTCCTCCTTCACTACTATCATTACACATACATAACTGTACATGATATACAAGGTGAGCTGGTCTCCTCCTTCACTACTATCATTACACATACATAACTGTACATGATATACAAGGTGAGCTGATCTCCTCCTCTACTCACTACTATCATTACACATACATAACTGTACATGATATACAAGGTGAGCTGATCTCCTCCTTCACTCACTACTATCATTACACATACATAACTGTACATGATATACAAGGTGAGCTGATCTCCTCCTTCACTACTATCATTACACATACATAACTGTACATGATATACAAGGTGAGCTGATCTCCTCCTCTACTCACTACTATCATTACACATACATAACTGTACATGATATACAAGGTGAGCTGGTCTCCTCCTCTACTCACTACTATCATTACACATACATAACTGTACATGATATACAAGGTGAGCTGGTCTCCTCCTTCACTCACTACTATCATTACACATACATAACTGTACATGATATACAAGGTGAGCTGATCTCCTCCTTCACTACTATCATTACACATACATAACTGTACATGATATACAAGGTGAGCTGGTCTCCTCCTCTACTCACTACTATCATTACACATACATAACTGTACATGATATACAAGGTGAGCTGGTCTCCTCCTCTACTCACTACTATCATTACACATACATAACTGTACATGATATACAAGGTGAGCTGGTCTCCTCCTCTACTCACTACTATCATTACACATACATAACTGTACATGATATACAAGGTGAGCTGGTCTCCTCCTCTACTCACTACTATCATTACACATACATAACTGTACATGATATACAAGGTGAGCTGGTCTCCTCCTCTACTCACTACTATCATTACACATACATAACTGTACATGATATACAAGGTGAGCTGATCTCCTCCTCTACTCACTACTATCATTACACATACATAACTGTACATGATATACAAGGTGAGCTGATCTCCTCCTTCACTACTATCATTACACATACATAACTGTACATGATATACAAGGTGAGCTGATCTCCTCCTTCACTACTATCATTACACATACATAACTGTACATGATATACAAGGTGAGCTGATCTCCTCCTTCACTACTATCATTACACATACATAACTGTACATGATATACAAGGTGAGCTGATCTCCTCCTTCACTACTATCATTACACATACATAACTGTACATGATATACAAGGTGAGCTGGTCTCCTCCTTCACTACTATCATTACACATACATAACTGTACATGATATACAAGGTGAGCTGGTCTCCTCCTCTACTCACTACTATCATTACACATACATAACTGTACATGATATACAAGGTGAGCTGATCTCCTCCTTCACTACTATCATTACACATACATAACTGTACATGATATACAAGGTGAGCTGGTCTCCTCCTCTACTCACTACTATCATTACACATACATAACTGTACATGATATACAAGGTGAGCTGGTCTCCTCCTTCACTACTATCATTACACATACATAACTGTACATGATATACAAGGTGAGCTGGTCTCCTCCTCTACTCACTACTATCATTACACATACATAACTGTACATGATATACAAGGTGAGCTGATCTCCTCCTCTACTCACTACTATCATTACACATACATAACTGTACATGATATACAAGGTGAGCTGATCTCCTCCTTCACTACTATCATTACACATACATAACTGTACATGATATACAAGGTGAGCTGGTCTCCTCCTTCACTCACTACTATCATTACACATACATAACTGTACATGATATACAAGGTGAGCTGATCTCCTCCTCTACTCACTACTATCATTACACACACATAACTGTACATGATATACAAGGTGAGCTGGTCTCCTCCTTCACTCACTACTATCATTACACATACATAACTGTACATGATATACAAGGTGAGCTGATCTCCTCCTCTACTCACTACTATCATTACACATACATAACTGTACATGATATACAAGGTGAGCTGGTCTCCTCCTTCACTCACTACTATCATTACACACACATAACTGTACATGATATACAAGGTGAGCTGGTCTCCTCCTTCACTACTATCATTACACATACATAACTGTACATGATATACAAGGTGAGCTGATCTCCTCCTCTACTCACTACTATCATTACACATACATAACTGTACATGATATACAAGGTGAGCTGATCTCCTCCTCTACTCACTACTATCATTACACATACATAACTGTACATGATATACAAGGTGAGCTGGTCTCCTCCTCTACTCACTACTATCATTACACATACATAACTGTACATGATATACAAGGTGAGCTGATCTCCTCCTCTACTCACTACTATCATTACACATACATAACTGTACATGATATACAAGGTGAGCTGGTCTCCTCCTTCACTACTATCATTACACATACATAACTGTACATGATATACAAGGTGAGCTGGTCTCCTCCTCTACTCACTACTATCATTACACATACATAACTGTACATGATATACAAGGTGAGCTGGTCTCCTCCTCTACTCACTACTATCATTACACATACATAACTGTACATGATATACAAGGTGAGCTGATCTCCTCCTTCACTACTATCATTACACATACATAACTGTACATGATATACAAGGTGAGCTGATCTCCTCCTTCACTACTATCATTACACATACATAACTGTACATGATATACAAGGTGAGCTGGTCTCCTCCTCTACTCACTACTATCATTACACATACATAACTGTACATGATATACAAGGTGAGCTGGTCTCCTCCTTCACTACTATCATTACACATACATAACTGTACATGATATACAAGGTGAGCTGGTCTCCTCCTCTACTCACTACTATCATTACACATACATAACTGTACATGATATACAAGGTGAGCTGGTCTCCTCCTTCACTACTATCATTACACATACATAACTGTACATGATATACAAGGTGAGCTGGTCTCCTCCTCTACTCACTACTATCATTACACATACATAACTGTACATGATATACAAGGTGAGCTGATCTCCTCCTTCACTACTATCATTACACATACATAACTGTACATGATATACAAGGTGAGCTGGTCTCCTCCTCTACTCACTACTATCATTACACATACATAACTGTACATGATATACAAGGTGAGCTGGTCTCCTCCTCTACTCACTACTATCATTACACATACATAACTGTACATGATATACAAGGTGAGCTGATCTCCTCCTCTACTCACTACTATCATTACACATACATAACTGTACATGATATACAAGGTGAGCTGGTCTCCTCCTCTACTCACTACTATCATTACACATACATAACTGTACATGATATACAAGGTGAGCTGGTCTCCTCCTCTACTCACTACTATCATTACACATACATAACTGTACATGATATACAAGGTGAGCTGATCTCCTCCTCTACTCACTACTATCATTACACATACATAACTGTACATGATATACAAGGTGAGCTGATCTCCTCCTCTACTCACTACTATCATTACACATACATAACTGTACATGATATACAAGGTGAGCTGATCTCCTCCTTCACTACTATCATTACACATACATAACTGTACATGATATACAAGGTGAGCTGGTCTCCTCCTCTACTCACTACTATCATTACACATACATAACTGTACATGATATACAAGGTGAGCTGGTCTCCTCCTCTACTCACTACTATCATTACACATACATAACTGTACATGATATACAAGGTGAGCTGGTCTCCTCCTCTACTCACTACTATCATTACACATACATAACTGTACATGATATACAAGGTGAGCTGGTCTCCTCCTCTACTCACTACTATCATTACACATACATAACTGTACATGATATACAAGGTGAGCTGGTCTCCTCCTCTACTCACTACTATCATTACACATACATAACTGTACATGATATACAAGGTGAGCTGGTCTCCTCCTCTACTCACTACTATCATTACACATACATAACTGTACATGATATACAAGGTGAGCTGATCTCCTCCTTCACTACTATCATTACACATACATAACTGTACATGATATACAAGGTGAGCTGATCTCCTCCTCTACTCACTACTATCATTACACATACATAACTGTACATGATATACAAGGTGAGCTGATCTCCTCCTTCACTACTATCATTACACATACATAACTGTACATGATATACAAGGTGAGCTGATCTCCTCCTTCACTACTATCATTACACATACATAACTGTACATGATATACAAGGTGAGCTGATCTCCTCCTTCACTACTATCATTACACATACATAACTGTACATGATATACAAGGTGAGCTGGTCTCCTCCTCTACTCACTACTATCATTACACATACATAACTGTACATGATATACAAGGTGAGCTGGTCTCCTCCTCTACTCACTACTATCATTACACATACATAACTGTACATGATATACAAGGTGAGCTGGTCTCCTCCTCTACTCACTACTATCATTACACATACATAACTGTACATGATATACAAGGTGAGCTGATCTCCTCCTCTACTCACTACTATCATTACACATACATAACTGTACATGATATACAAGGTGAGCTGGTCTCCTCCTCTACTCACTACTATCATTACACATACATAACTGTACATGATATACAAGGTGAGCTGGTCTCCTCCTCTACTCACTACTATCATTACACATACATAACTGTACATGATATACAAGGTGAGCTGGTCTCCTCCTTCACTACTATCATTACACATACATAACTGTACATGATATACAAGGTGAGCTGATCTCCTCCTCTACTCACTACTATCATTACACATACATAACTGTACATGATATACAAGGTGAGCTGGTCTCCTCCTTCACTACTATCATTACACATACATAACTGTACATGATATACAAGGTGAGCTGGTCTCCTCCTCTACTCACTACTATCATTACACATACATAACTGTACATGATATACAAGGTGAGCTGGTCTCCTCCTCTACTCACTACTATCATTACACATACATAACTGTACATGATATACAAGGTGAGCTGATCTCCTCCTTCACTACTATCATTACACATACATAACTGTACATGATATACAAGGTGAGCTGGTCTCCTCCTTCACTACTATCATTACACATACATAACTGTACATGATATACAAGGTGAGCTGATCTCCTCCTCTACTCACTACTATCATTACACACACATAACTGTACATGATATACAAGGTGAGCTGATCTCCTCCTTCACTCACTACTATCATTACACATACATAACTGTACATGATATACAAGGTGAGCTGATCTCCTCCTCTACTCACTACTATCATTACACATACATAACTGTACATGATATACAAGGTGAGCTGATCTCCTCCTTCACTACTATCATTACACATACATAACTGTACATGATATACAAGGTGAGCTGGTCTCCTCCTTCACTACTATCATTACACATACATAACTGTACATGATATACAAGGTGAGCTGATCTCCTCCTTCACTACTATCATTACACATACATAACTGTACATGATATACAAGGTGAGCTGATCTCCTCCTCTACTCACTACTATCATTACACATACATAACTGTACATGATATACAAGGTGAGCTGATCTCCTCCTTCACTACTATCATTACACATACATAACTGTACATGATATACAAGGTGAGCTGATCTCCTCCTTCACTACTATCATTACACATACATAACTGTACATGATATACAAGGTGAGCTGATCTCCTCCTTCACTACTATCATTACACATACATAACTGTACATGATATACAAGGTGAGCTGGTCTCCTCCTTCACTACTATCATTACACATACATAACTGTACATGATATACAAGGTGAGCTGATCTCCTCCTTCACTACTATCATTACACATACATAACTGTACATGATATACAAGGTGAGCTGATCTCCTCCTTCACTACTATCATTACACATACATAACTGTACATGATATACAAGGTGAGCTGATCTCCTCCTTCACTACTATCATTACACATACATAACTGTACATGATATACAAGGTGAGCTGATCTCCTCCTCTACTCACTACTATCATTACACATACATAACTGTACATGATATACAAGGTGAGCTGATCTCCTCCTTCACTACTATCATTACACATACATAACTGTACATGATATACAAGGTGAGCTGATCTCCTCCTCTACTCACTACTATCATTACACATACATAACTGTACATGATATACAAGGTGAGCTGATCTCCTCCTTCACTACTATCATTACACATACATAACTGTACATGATATACAAGGTGAGCTGATCTCCTCCTTCACTACTATCATTACACATACATAACTGTACATGATATACAAGGTGAGCTGATCTCCTCCTCTACTCACTACTATCATTACACATACATAACTGTACATGATATACAAGGTGAGCTGATCTCCTCCTTCACTCACTACTATCATTACACATACATAACTGTACATGATATACAAGGTGAGCTGATCTCCTCCTCTACTCACTACTATCATTACACATACATAACTGTACATGATATACAAGGTGAGCTGATCTCCTCCTTCACTCACTACTATCATTACACATACATAACTGTACATGATATACAAGGTGAGCTGATCTCCTCCTTCACTCACTACTATCATTACACATACATAACTGTACATGATATACAAGGTGAGCTGATCTCCTCCTTCACTCACTACTATCATTACACATACATAACTGTACATGATATACAAGGTGAGCTGATCTCCTCCTCTACTCACTACTATCATTACACATACATAACTGTACATGATATACAAGGTGAGCTGGTCTCCTCCTTCACTACTATCATTACACATACATAACTGTACATGATATACAAGGTGAGCTGGTCTCCTCCTCTACTCACTACTATCATTACACATACATAACTGTACATGATATACAAGGTGAGCTGATCTCCTCCTTCACTACTATCATTACACATACATAACTGTACATGATATACAAGGTGAGCTGGTCTCCTCCTTCACTACTATCATTACACATACATAACTGTACATGATATACAAGGTGAGCTGATCTCCTCCTCTACTCACTACTATCATTACACATACATAACTGTACATGATATACAAGGTGAGCTGATCTCCTCCTCTACTCACTACTATCATTACACATACATAACTGTACATGATATACAAGGTGAGCTGATCTCCTCCTCTACTCACTACTATCATTACACATACATAACTGTACATGATATACAAGGTGAGCTGGTCTCCTCCTTCACTACTATCATTACACATACATAACTGTACATGATATACAAGGTGAGCTGGTCTCCTCCTTCACTACTATCATTACACATACATAACTGTACATGATATACAAGGTGAGCTGATCTCCTCCTCTACTCACTACTATCATTACACATACATAACTGTACATGATATACAAGGTGAGCTGGTCTCCTCCTTCACTACTATCATTACACATACATAACTGTACATGATATACAAGGTGAGCTGATCTCCTCCTTCACTCACTACTATCATTACACATACATAACTGTACATGATATACAAGGTGAGCTGGTCTCCTCCTCTACTCACTACTATCATTACACATACATAACTGTACATGATATACAAGGTGAGCTGATCTCCTCCT